>CM046331.1:5153128-5428128 GCA_025403435.1 Artocarpus heterophyllus | reverse complement strand
ACCTTGGGCCTTGGTGTGGGGCGCATGGGGGCTCATGGGTAGGGCCTCCTCGGGCCGCCGTCGGGTGACGGTTGGCTACCACGACGTTGACGGCGGAGGAGATAGTGGCGGCGGTCTGATGAGTTAAGTCTCGTCTCTTCAACAAGAAGTCATTGCGATGCTTGTGTCCATGGTTTGTTGCCCATGTTGGGTGTCTCTTGGATGCTTTATGCACCGCAATGGTGGATTATTGGCTTGACGAGGGGAAGTTGTGTTTGCCTCGGTTGGGATGTTAACCTCGTCATGCGTTGCCATGGCGTGGGGAAGCTTGGTTGCCTCGGTTGGAATGGCTTGGCCCTGTTGTGCATGCGCAGGGCGGGGCAAATTTGATCCTCTCCAAGTTGACATTGTTGGCTTGGCGTGGGCTTCGTTACCTCAATGGGCAAGCTGACCCTTGTTGGGCAATCAAGAGGCCACTAAAAGGCTTGTTGCCTCCAAGATATGTAGCCCATTATGCGTGGTTCTTGGTCGCTATGTGCTAATGTCGTGGTTGAATGTTGGCTTTGCGAGGGGATGCTTGGTTGCCTTAATTAAGATACTGTTCTCATGTCAAGCGGTGCGTCCATGGTGCCTCTTGATGTGTTTGTGGGCCTCGTTTTAAATTGGGTTTACAGGCGTGTTTGGTGGTGTTGTGTCTAGCATACGTAATTGGCGTGTGAGTGGTGTTTGGGTTGAGCATGTTGGCAGGCTCCTTGCTTGGGCAACAAACTGTTGACACGACACCCTGTTTCAATTTGCCCCAAGAGCAAATAATATGCGTCATTGGGCATGACCCTTGGTTCCTGTGTTGCCTACCGGTGTGGAAAGCTTTGTTTAGTTGCCTTGTTCCTCCTTGTGGCCCTGTGGTCTCAAGGTGGATATTGAAACAATCACTAGTGGCCCTGAACCAGTCCTTTTGAGGTGGCTTTCTTGGTCCATGGTTCTTTGCTTGTGCTCTCGAATGCAGAATATTATGCGAACAAAGGGCCTTGGCCTGTGGTTGTTCTAAATCTAGTCCCTCGACAAGATCAACTCTCGTTACCTTATTGACCCTTGGGTTCAATTGGTACGAAGTCGCAGAGGAATGTTACCTGGTTGATCCTACCAGTAGTCATATGCTTGTCTCAAAGATTAAGCCATGCATGTGTAACTATGAACTAATTCAGACTGTGAAACTGTGAATGGCTCATTAAATCAATTATAGTTTGTTTGATGGTACCTGCTGCTCGGATAACCATAGTAATTCTAGAGCTAATATGTGCAACAAACCCCGACTTCTGGAAGGGATGCATTTATTAGATAAAAGGTCGACGCGGGCTCTGCCCTGTAGCTCTGATGATTCATGATAACTCGTCAGATCTGATGGCCATCATGCCAGCGACGTATCATTCAAATTTTTGTCCTATCAACTTTCGATGGTAGGATAGTGGCCTACTATAGGTGGTGACGGGTGACAGAGAATTAGGGTTCGATTCCAGAGAGGGAGCCTAAGAAACAGCTACCACATCCAAGGAAGGCAGCAGGCGTACAAATTACCCAATCTTGACACGGGGAGGTAGTGACAATAAATAACAATACCGGGCTCACGAGTCTGGTAATTGGAATGAGTACAATCTAAATCCCTTAACGAGGATCCATTGGAGGGCAAGTCTGGTGCCAGTAGCCGTGGTAATTCTAGCTCCAATAGCGTATATTTAAGTTGTTGTAGTTAAAAAGCTCGTAGTTGGACCTTGGGTTAGGTTGATCGGTCGGCCTCAGGTGTTCACCAGTCGGGTCATCCCTTCAACCAGCGATGCGCTCCTAGCCTTAATTGGCCGGGTCGTGCCTCTGGTGCTGTTACTTTGAAGAAATTAGAGTGCTCAAAGCAAGCCTACGCTTTGTATACATTAGCATCGGATAACATCATAGGGTTTCGATCCTATTCTGTTGGCCTTCAGGATCAGAGTAATGATTAACAGGGACAGTCAGGGGCATTGGTATATCATAGTCAGAGGTGAAATTCTTAGATTTATGAAAGATGAACAATTGCAAAAGCATTTACCAAGGATGTTTTCATTAATCAAGAATGAAAGTTGGGGGCTCGAAGACGATCAGATACCATCCTAGTCTCAACCATAAACGATGTCGACCAGGGATCGGTGGATGTTGCTTATAGGACTCCACCAGTACCTTATGAGAAATCAAAGTTTTTGGGTTCCGGGGAGAGTATGGTCGAAAGGCTGAAACTTAAAGGAATTGAAGGAAGGGCACCACCAGAAGTGGAGCCTGTGGCTTAATTTGACTCAACACGGGGAAACTTACCAGGTCTAGACATAGTAAGGATTGACAGACTGAGAGCTCTTTCTTGATTCTATGGGTGGTGGTGCATGGTCGTTCTTAGTTGGTGGAACGATTTGTCTGGTTAATTCTGTTAACGAACAAGACCTCAGCCTGCTAACTAGCTATGCAAAGGATACCCTCTGTGGCCAGCTTCTTAGAGGGACTATGGCCGCTTAGGCCAAGGAAGTTTGAGGCAATAACAGGTCTGTGATGCCCTTAGATGTTCTGGGCCGCACGCGCGCTACACTGATGTATTCAATGAGTCTATAGCCTTGGCCGATAGGCCTAGGTAATCTTTGAAATTTCATCATGATTGGGATAGATCATTGCAATTGTTGGTCTTCAATGAGGAATTCCTAGTAAGCGCGAGTCATAAGCTCACGTTGACTACGTCCCTGCCCTTTGTACACACCGCCCGTCACTCCTACCAATTGAATGGTCTGGTGAAGTGTTCGGATCGAGGCGACATGGGTGGTTCGCTGCCCGTGACATCGTGAGAAGTCCACTGAACCTTATCATTTACAGGAAGGAGAATTCGTAACAAGGTTTCTGTTGCTGAACCTATGGAAGGATCATTGTCGAAACTTGCGCAGCAGAAAGACCCGCGAATAGGTTTACAACACTTGGGGGCGAGGGGTAGTCATATGCGCCTTGAACCCCCCATGTCGAGTGCGTGTGGCTTTGCCATGCGTGTGGCTTTGCCATGCGTCCCCGGCCACTAACCAACCCCGGCGCGGAATAGGTCAAGGAAACATAAAGAAACGAGCTTCTACTGTGGCCCCATATTTGGTGCCTGTCGCAGCAGATGTGTCGTGTTTTGTTGAGGTCTAAAAATGACTCTCGGCAACGGATATCTCGGCTCTCGCATTGATGAAGAACGTAGCGAAATGTGATACTTGGTGTGAATTATAGAATCTCATGAACCATCGAGTCTTCTGGTCGAGGGCACGTCTGCCTGGGCATCACACACCGTTGCCCCCCTAAATCCCTTTGACACTATCCATAAGGTGCATAGGGACTATGTGTGGCGGATGATGGCCTCCCGTGGGCCTTGACTCGCGGTTGGTCTAAATTTGAGTCCTCGGTCACGGTTGCCGTGGCAATAGGTGGTCGTCGATCATTCGATGCTCTGCACGTTCTCTGGACAAAAGCATCGAGAGACTTTACAAACTTGACCCCGATGCACCCCAACGTAGGTGCTTCCAACGCGACCCCAGGTCAGGCGGGGCTACCCGCTGAGTTTAAGAATATCAATAAGCAGAGGAAAATAAACTTACAAGGATTCCCCTAGTAACGGCGAGCGAACAGGGAACAGCCCAGGTTGAGAATCGAGTGCCCTCGGCATTCGAATTGTAGTCTAAAGAAGCGTCCTCAATGGCGGACTGGGCCCAAGTCCCCTGGAAGGGGGCACCAGAGAGGGTGAGAGCCCCGTCGTGCCTAGACCCTGTTGCACCATGAGGCTGTTAGACATGTATGCCCTAAGGAGTAAAAATGTAATACGTTTTTGGAGACATTTTTATATCAATAAAGAATTTATTCATTTATACAATATCTTGTCCTCCTTAAGTTCATATTTGTTGAATGTATGATAAGCAAACAGTAGTCTGAGACTGTCAGTCTAAACCTTTAAGAATTGGGCATATGATGGACAGATTATGCGAAAGACACGATTCTTAAGGTGACGGTCTAAAACACATGATCCGCAATCGAGGGAATAAAGTTAGGCGCTTTATTCATGTAAAGATTGTTATGTTGTCTATATCCCTTTTGGGAGATGGTTTGTCTTGACCATCGAAGTTGGACTCCATGAATAGAAACATTGGCGCATTGTCATAGGTGACGATGTGTTGGATCGGGACATAAAGTGAATTGATTTGGATTAATAATTCTGTCTTGGCAAATCGATTCACTTTAGACAATCATTTGTATTGTATCTTAGATATGGAATGACTCTTGATAGAGTAGACTTGTTATTCATAGATATGGAATCCATAGCTCCTCTTTAGGAGTAATGATATCCTCTTATATGCGTTGTCCTGTAATTGGAAAACTGGAGCGCTCAACCATTTGGATACATAGGTGTAACCGAATGGTATACTATCTTTGGATAGTAAGTTTTCTGATGGTGAGATAATGGAACGTAAGATAAAAATAAACGGGAAGGTAAGACAGAACTTGTCCCTAAGCCGATTATAGATTATCATATGGGGATACGATACACTTTGATATGTCATGGAGACTTAGCTGTACGAGCTTCGTAATTCTATAAAGTTTGAGAGTGCAGCTCCAAGCTTTTAGTGGAGTAACGTTGGAGTTGATAATTGTGAAATGTATATCTGGGATATTGGGTTTCATAATTATCATGAGCTTGAACTTTATAGGTCCATTTTGGTCCCCTTTGCTAGCTCACAAAATCCTGTAATGACACGGCGTGCTTTTCTAATAATTGGTGACTTATGTCGGATTTATCAGATTGGTTTAAAATTTGTAAGAATCAAATAATTCATGTCTGTTTATCGGTTGAATTAATTTTGTAAGAAATTAATTTAAGATAAACTTGTTGAATTATTGGGATCGGACAATTCTTGTCTGTTTATCGGTTGATTTAATTTTGGATAAATTAGATCAAGATAAACTTGTAGAATTATTGTGAATTGATTTATTTTCTTAGAGATTATCTTGATAAAGTTTGTTTTGATCAGATAACTTTCTATTGGGTTATTTGAATAAAATCTAAGACTTTATCCTCAGGTGGAAAATAAAAGATCAGTGGAGATATTTACGCGGGTGTTCGGCCTGCCGAATGACGTGTTCGGCCTGCCTGATATGAACCCACCTAACTCCACCCCAAAAGCTAGATCGTGAGGGGAGGATTGTGAACCCATATATATAACACCCAAGACCACCCTCTCTAACCGATGTGGGACACATCATTCCTGACCCCTTTAGACTGCACGTCCTGGTGCTAACTCTGTCGTTAACCCACACGAGCGGCAGGGAACCTTTGTACATGCGCCCACCGACCAGTAGAGGTTTGGCTCTGATGCCATATGATATGAACCCACCTAACTCCACCCCAAAAGCTAGCTCGTGAGGGGAAGATTGTGAACCCATATATATAACACCCAAGACCACCCTCTCTAACCGATGTGGGACACATCACTGCCGATGGGGCTTGTTCGGCCTGCCAATCAGGCTGTTCGGCCTGCCGATCAGTGAGTGATAAGATTACGCGTTTTCACGCGGATCTTATCAGATATTGATTTGAACTTGATTCTATTTCAAATTTTTGAGACCTAATTTGATAAGGACTGACCCCAGGACTAATAGGTATAAAAAGGGAGTGAGTCTCATGATTTACTGATATCAATATTGAGAGATTAAGAGTGATACTCTTCTAGTGAGCATATGAAAACTCCCTGAGAGCTTTTGTTCACAAATCACGAACACTAGCTTTGGGTTCTCTCTATTGGTTGGACGGAGAGTCACCGGTGGAAAAGCTATACGTGTGAGCCCAGAATAGCAAAGAAGACCAGTTGGTTGAGGCTCTTTTGGAACGTTACTTCTCTACACAGGTTGCGCAGGTTCTTCGATACACGAGGTTAGTAAGATCTGTTTAATTTATACATATAACATGTCAAACTTGTGTTTTGAAAAAATACTCTGATGTTAAAATTTTTAAAATTCCGCTACGCACCTCTCACACATTTTTCCAACAATTGGCATCAGAGCCAAGGTTTTTATATAAATTTACAAGTTTGTGATCATGTTAATATATGTAAATTTGGTGATCTTAATCTCTCCTATGCTTGAATTTAATTTTATAAAGAGATGACACTCTAGGTTTCTATATTAATATATGTTTTCATGGATTATGTGGTGAATATTCATTAATTAATTATGGTTGATTAAATTGTTATTTATTTATTTATTAATTAATTAATACCGGTTATGGTTCCTTAGAGGTTAGAATGTGTATCTAGGTTTTTCATGAAATTAAATGGCTGACAATCATCTCCGTCTAGGAATTATTGTAAATTTTTGAGAATTTTGTAATTAAATAATTATTCAGAGAAGATGAATATAGAAGACGGATCTAGAAGATTGATGATGGCGAACCCAAGTATTTCCTATGTCTCTAATTTTATGTTTTTGAATTGTTAAAAATAAAATTGATGAATTGCATTAAAATTGTATTTTCTGGAAAGGGAGATTTCTGCTCGGTCGGCATGCCAAACCCTCCAGTTCGGTAGGCTGATGGTCACAGATCGACAGGCCTGACGTGTGGTCCGATAGGCCGACAGTGAGGCAGAAATAGGTTGGCTCTGCCGGCAGGCCAAACTTCCAGTTCGGCATGTCAGGCCGATCTTCTAGGTCGGCAGGCCGATCTTCTAGATCGGCAGGGCGATGAAGCATGATCGGCAAGCCGATCATCCAAATCGGCCTGCCGATCGAGAGTTGGAAAATTCCCAGAAAAGGTACAATTTTTACAATGCAGTTTTAATTTTATTTTTGAGACGATTCTGAGAAACATTAAATTTGGATATGACCGAAAATATGAAGTATTTGATTCATACGGGATTGAAGACTTGAAGATGGGTATTACATGAAGAAGGATACAGCTTGAGGATTCAAGGATGAAGAATCGATATATGTCTCGATTATTCTCTTGTAATCTTTGTTTTCTATTCTCTAATATGGAGCCATAATATTACGGTCATTATTATTTTGCATATAGCTTTGCTTGATTGCTTTGCTTGTCTGCATTATAATCTGATTTGCCACGTATATTGATAACATGTCATATAGAATAGGAAGTGTCACTCATATTAAAATTGTTCATGCATAATTTTAAAAAAAAACCTTGACTTCAAAAGAATGAGTGGAAGAAGGTTTTCGAAGAGAGAACCTAAGGCCTCCATCGTTGGTCCATAGGAAGAACATGGTGGTCCTGACCCCTAGGAAGGGATTTCTATAATGTACCAGATTGGATCTCTGAGAGGATAAGGTATTTTAGCATGATTTGTGGTTGCACACCCCTAGGTGGTGATTATAAACCATGGATAAAATATTGAAATGATGGTTATACACTCACATTAATTTTATTATTAACCTCCCGTAGGAGCTCTGTTAATAAAATTGATGGCCAAAGAAACGATTATTAATATATGCTGGATCATACGGGTCCTGGATGGCATATATTATTCAGGAGGGGAACTGTGTTCCTGATTGAATTTGGCATGACTCCCATAGGAGCTTGTTGAATTCTGAGTTGGGAATTATCGTTGTAAGGTTGTGATATTTCCAAGGTTTTGACACATAAACACATTTGTATGATTTTACATGATTGTGTTATCTTACTAAACTATTATATGTTTGCTTATGTTTGGTATATGGTTCTTTATTGTAGATTGAAAATGTCTAAAAACGCTTTATCATCGATACTTGATAAAAACCAATTAACCGGTGAGAATTACAATGATTGGAAATGGAACCTGGATATCGTCCTGTCCTTTGAGAAATTGAAATATGTTCTGACAACCCCCTGTCCTCCCGAGCCTACAGGAGACTCATCTAATGAGCAATTCTAAGCGTATGACCGCTGGAAAGATGCTAAAGATCAGGCCCGTTGCTATGTTATGGCTAGCATGAATAATGTGCTGTAGGCTCAACATCAGGATTATGAGACTGCGAAGCAAATCTTGGATAATCTTGAGGATATGTTTGGAGGCCAGGCCATAACAAAGTGGCAGGGGGCGCTTTGGAAACTTCTAAACTATAGACAAAGGCTGGGGACATCTGTAAAGGATCATATGATGTTGGTCATGGGTTACCTCGCTGAGGCTCAAACCAATGGAGCCGACATCGATGCTGAAACTCAGATGACTATGGTCTTTGAGACTCTTTCTAAGGAATTTATTCCGTTTAGAGCTACTTTTAATTTAAGCAATAGACGGGATATGACCTTAACAGAACTAATGAAACAGTTACAGGAGTTCGAACTGCTGATCAGGGAGTCTCCTGTTGGTGGAAAGGCCAACATGGTCTAACTCTGGAAATGGAAAGAAGCAACCGGACAAGAAAGGGATATCTTCTATTCCTGCTAACACCAAGAGCAAGAATAAGAAGAAGAAGAACCCAAAGAAGCTTAAGTGCTTCTTCTATGGAAAAGTCAGGCATATCAAGAAGCATTGCAAGGACTTCCTTTCCAAAGGAGGTAGGTGTGATCTTCTATATTTAGAAACTTGTTTGGTTGAGGAATCCAGTGACATCTGGGTCATAGATTCTGATGCAACTAATCATGTTTGTGTTTCTCTGCAGGGGTTCAAAGAAATGAGAAGTCTACCACATGAAGACTTCATGCTTCGGATGGGCGATGGATCCTTGGTCTTAGCGGAAGCAATGGGAGATGTCCATCTTTACTTTGATAATTATAGGAATTTATTTTTGCAAGATTGTTTTTATGTTCCTAAATTTAAAAGGAATTTAATTTCTGTATCTTGTTTATTTAAAGACTCCTACGTGGTATCTTTTAATGAAAAAGTGGTGATTCGTAAAAACAAATCTTTATCTGTTCTGGACGGATGCAAAATAATCTATATTTTATCAAACCTAAGATGGACTTATTGCTTAATGCTGAGATAAATGATAATGACTCTAAAAGACTTAAAACTTCTCACTCTAATAAGACTTATCTTTGGCATTTGCGCCTTGGTCACATTAACCTGAATAGGATTCAAAGGTTGGTAAGGGATGGACCTTTGAGTTACTTAAAGGTGGAATCTATACCTCAATGTGAATCTTGTTTGGAGGGTAAAATGACCAAAAGACCATACGGATCTAAGGGCAATAGGGCCGAAGGGGTTCTAGAACTTGTGCACAGTGATGTTTGTGGACCGATGAACATCCAGGTATGAGGAGGGTATGAGTACTTCGTTACTTTTATTGACGATTACTCAAGGTATGGGTATGTGTGCCTAATGCACCACAAAAGTGAAACTTTTGACAAGTTCAGGGAGTTTCGGGCTGAAGTGGAAAAGCAATTGGGTAGACCCATAAAGGCACTTCGATCCGATCGAGGTAGAGAATACCTTTCTGATGAGTTCTTGGGACACTTGTTAGAGAATGGGATTTTATCCCATTTGACTGTGCCGGGCACTCCGTAGCAGAATGGCATAGCGGAGAGAAGAAATAGGACTTTGTTGGACATGGTCAGGTCCATGATGAGTTATTCATCATTACCTTTATCCTTTTGGGGATATGCACTACCAACTGCATGTTATCTTTTGAACAATGTGCCTTCAAAATCGGTCCCTAAAACTCCTCACGAGTTGTGGACAGGAAGGAAGACATCCTTAAACCATATTCGCATATGGGGATGTCTGGCTCATGTCCTGTTTAAGGATCCGAGTAAGTTGGAAGCACGTTCGAAAGTTTGCATGTTTGTAGGATATCCATAATGGACAAAAGGGGTTTATTTTTATAACCCGAAGGAAAATAAAGTCGTGGTTTCTGCTAATGCAACTTTCCTTGAGGAGAGTTACATGGACGACTTTAAACCCCGAAGCAAAGTGGTGCTTGAGGAGTTAAGGAGTGATCAGATCACTCTGGAGGTTCCGAATGAAACTGTTCCGATTAGTGTAGAAAAGCCAAACAAACCTGAACAACAACCTCAGGGGCTTCGGTGTAGTGGGAGGATCGGGCGTTAACCTGAAAGGTATATGTTCAATGGTGAGGTCTTCTTGGCTGAACCAGATGAACATGACAGGGATCCTTATACTTACGCAGAGGCTATGGAGGATGTTGATTCAAGACTCTGGATAGAGGCCATGAAAATAGAGATGAAGTCTATGGAGACTAATCAGGTCTGGGAGCTTGTGGATCTTCCCGAAGGGGTAAAACCCATAGGGTGTAAGTAGATCTACAAGAGGAAAAGAGGAGTGGATGGAAAGGTCGAAACCTTTAAGGCTAGACTGGTAGCTAATGGTTATATGCAAAAGGAAGGAATTGATTATGAGGAAACCTTTTCGCCTGTAGCCATGCTTAAGTCCATCCGGATTCTCTTGTCCATAGCTGCCGCTCTTGACTACGAGATTTGACAGATGGATGTCAAGATGGCTTTTCTGAATGGCTATCTTGATGAGTCAATTTATATGGAACAACCAGACGGGTTCAAGGTTGCGGGTCAAGAGGGTAAGGTTTGTAAGCTGCTAAAGTCAATTTATGGACTTAAGCAGGCTTCCCGTTCTTGGAACATAAGATTTGATCAAGTGATCAAGACTTATGGGTTCTCACAAAATGTGGATGAACCATGTGTTTACAAACACATTAAAGATGGGAAGGTGGTTTTTCTACTGCTCTATGTAGATGACATTCTGCTAATTGGCAATGATGTTGGGGCGTTGTCATCGGTCAAATTATGGTTGACCAAGCAGTTTTACATGAAGGACTTGGGTGAGGCTAATTTTGTTCTCGGTATCCAGATCTTTCGGGATAAGAAGAACATAATGGTAGCTTTGTCATAGGCCGGCTACATAGATATAATTCTCAGGAGGTTTGCAATGCAGGATTCCAAGAAAGGTGGGCAACCATCTAGGTCTGGAATTACTCTTTCTAAGAAAGACTCTCCAAAGTCTTATGAAGAAAGAGAATACATGAAGAAGGTGCCTTATGCTTCGGCAGTGGGTAGTCTCATGTATGCCATGCTTTGCACACGACCGGATATTAGCTATGCGGTCAAGATTGTAAGTCGATTTCAGGCGGATCTAGGACCGAACCATTGGGTTGCGGTAAAGCATATTTTCAAGTATCTAAGAAGGACTCGAGGGTATATGCTTGTGTATTCAGGTGAGGACTTGACTCTTCTAGGATGCACTGACTCAGATTTTCAATCCTGTCTGGATTCTAGGAAATCGACTTCGGGGTTTGTGTTTACTCTGGGCAGCGGTGCCATCAGTTGGAGGAGTCAGAAGCAAGATTACACTTCGAATTCAACGATGGAAGCTGAGTATGTGGCAGCTAGTGATGCTTCGAAAGAAGCAGTGTGGCTCTGCAAGTTCCTTGAGGATCTTGAGGTAGTTCCTGGTATGGATAAGGCAGTATCACTGTACTGTGATAACAGTGCGGCGGTAGCTAATGCTAAGGAATCAAGATTTCACAAGAAGAGTAAGCATATTGATCGGAAGTATCACGTGATAAAGGACTTCGTTGAGGGCAGGCATGTCACGTTGTACAAGATCACGTCAGAGGACAATTTAGTTGATCCATTTATGAAGACACTTACTGGGAGAGTCTTCGAGAGGCATGTGGAAGCTATGGGGATGCAAAATTTGCTGTATTTACTCACTTAGTGCAAGTGGGAGATTGTTAGACATGTATGCCCTAAGGAGTAAAAATGTAATAAGTTTTTGGAGACATTTTTATATCAATAAAGAATTTATTCATTTATACCATATCTTGTCCTCTTTATGTTCATATTTGTTGAATGTATGATAAGCAAACAGTAGTTTGAGACTGTCAGTCTAAACCTTTAAGAATTCGGCATATGATGGACAGATTATACGGAAGACACGATTCTTAAGGTGACGGTCTAAAACACATGATCCGCAATCGAGGGAATAAAGTTATGCGCTTTATTCATGTAAAGATTGTTATGTTGTCTATATCCCTTTTGGGAGATGGTTTGTCTTGACCATCGGAGTTGGACTCCATGAATAGAAACATTGGCGCATTGTCATAGGCGACGATGTGTTGGATCGGGACATAAAGTGAATTGATTTGGATTAATAATTCTATTTTGGCAAATCGATTCACTTTAGACAATCATTTGTATTGTATCTTAATCCTGAGATGAATAATGGGCCTGTTGTCTCGACTTGTGTCTTTTGATGTGCCAAAGGGTGACACCCACATCTCAATAGTGGTATGCATGCTAGTACATTGGAGGCATGACTCTTGATAGCGTAGACTTGTTATTCATAAATATGGAATCCATAGCTCCTCTTTAGGAGTAATGATATCCTCTTATATGCGTTGTCCTGTAATTGGAAAACTGGAGCGCTCAACCGTTTGGATACATAGGTGTAACCGAATGGTATACTATCTTTGGATAGTAAGTTTTCTGATAGTGAGATAATGGAACGTAAGATAAAAATAATCGGGAAGGTAAGACAGAACTTGTCCTTAAGCCGATTATGGATTATCATATGGGGATACGATACACTTTGATATGTCATGGAAACTTAGCTGTACGAGCTTTGTAATTCTATAAAGTTCAAGAGTGCAGCTCCAAGCTTTTAGTGGAGTAGCGTTGGAGTTGATAATTGTGAAATGTATATCTGGGATATTGGGTTTCATAATTATCATGAGCTTGAACTTTATAGGTCCATTTTGGTCCCCTTTGCTAGCTCACAAAATCCTGTAATGACACGGCGTGCTTTTCCAATAATTGGTGACTTATGTCGGATTTATTAGATTGATTTAAAATTTGTAAGAATCAAATAATTCATGTCTGTTTATCGGTTGAATTAATTTTGTAAGAAATTAATTTAAGATAAACTTGTTGAATTATTGGGATCGGACAATTCTTGTCTATTTATCGGTTGATTTAATTTTGAATAAATTAGATCAAGATAAACTTGTAGAATTATTGTGAATTGATTTATTTTCTTAGAGATTATCTTGATAAAGTTTGTTTTGATCAGATAACTTTCTATTGGGTTATTTGAATCAAAACTGAGACTTTATCCTATAGAATCTCAGGTGGAAAATAAAAAGATTCGCGAAGATATTTACGCAGGAGTTCGGCCTGTCGATGGGGCCTGTTCGGCTTGCCGATCAATGAGTGATAAGGTTACGCATTTTCACGCAGATCTTATCAGATATTGATCCAAACTTGATTCTGTTTTGAATTTTTGAGACCTAATCTGATAAGGACTGACCCTAGGACCAATAGGTATAAAAAGGGAGTGAGTCTCATGATTTACTGAGATCAATATTGAGAGCTTAAGAGTGATACTCTTCTAGTGAGCATCTGAAAACTCCCTGAGAGCTTTTGTTCACAAATCACGAACACTAGCTTTGGGTTCTCTCTATTGGTTGGACGGAGAGTCACCGGTGGAAGAGCTGTACGTGTGAGCCCACACTCACTCCGGTTGTGGATAGAGAATAGCAAAGAAGACCAGTTGGTTGAGACTCTTCTGGAACGTTACTTCTCTACACAAGTTGCGGAGGTTCTTTAGTACATGAGGTTAGTAAGATCTGTTTAATTTACACATATAACATGTCAAACTTGTGTTTTGGAAAAATACTTTGATGTTAAAATTTTTAAAATTCCGCTGCGCACCTCTCACACATTTTTCCAACAGAGGCACTGTCGACGAGTCGGGTTGTTTGGGAATGCAGCCCCTATCGGCGGTAAATTTCATCCAAGGCTAAATATTGGAGAGAGACTGATAGAAAACAAGTACTGCGAGGGAAAGATGAAAAGGACTTTGAAAAGAGAGTCAAAGAGTGCTTGAAATTGTTAGGAGGAAAGTGGATGGGGGCCGGTGATGTGCTTCGGTCGTTGTGGAATGGCGAGAGCCAGTCCACCGATCGATTCGGGGCACAGACCGATGCAGATTGTAGGGGTGGCCCAAGCCTAGGCTGTCGATATGCTTATGGAGATGTCGTCCCCGCGATCGTGGAAGGCAGCGCGCATCGTCTTGGCGTGTTTCGGCATCTATGTGCTCCTGCCATAGGCCTACGGGCTCCCCATTCGGCCCGTCTTGAAACACAGACCAAGGAGTCTGACATGTGTGCGAGTCAACAGGCGAGTAAACCTGTAAGGCATGAGGAAGCTGACTGGCGGGATCCCCTCGTGGGTTGCACCGTCGACCAACCTTGATCTTCTAAGAAGGCTTCGAGTGAGAGCATGCCTGTCGGGACCCGAAAGATGGTGAACTATGCCCGAGCGGGGTGAAGCCAGAGGAAACTCTGGTGGAGGCCCGCAATGATACTGACGTGCAAATCGTTCGTCTGACTTAGGTATAGGGGTGAAAAACTAATCGAACCGTCTAGTAGCTAGTTCCCTCCGAAGTTTCCCTTAGGATTGCTGAAGCCTGTAGACGAGTTCTATCAGGTAAAGCCAATGATTAGAGGCATCAAGGGCACAACGCCCTCGACCTATTTTGAAACTTTAAATAGGTAGGGCAGCGTGGCCGCTTTGTTGAGCCACGCCACAGAATCGAGAGCTGCAACTGGGCCATTTTTGGTAAGCAAAAATGGGGATGTGGGATGAACTGGAAGCCGAGTTATGGTGCCCAACTACACGCTAACCTAGATCCCACAAAGGGTGTTGGTCGATTAAGACAGTAGGGCTGTGGTCATGGAAGTCAAAATCCGCTAAGGAGTGTGTAACAACTCACCTGCCGAATCAACTAGCGCCAAAAATGGATGGCGCTAAAGCGCGCAACCTATACCTGGCCGTTGGGGCAAGAGCCAGGCACCGATGAGTAGGAGGGCCGATGGTCGCCACAAAACCTAGGACGAGAGCCCGAGCGGAGCAACCGTCGGTGCAGATCTTGGTGGTAGTAGCAAATATTCAAACAAGAACTTTGAAGGCCAAAGAGGGGAAAGGTTCCATGTGAACGACACTTACACATGGGTTAGTCGATCCTAAGAGACAGGGGAAGCCCGTCTGATAGCGCGACCAGCGTGAGCTTCGAAGGGGAATCGGGTTAAAATTCCTAAACCAGGATATGGCGACTGACAACAACGTTAGGGAGTCCAGAGACGTCGGCGGGGGCCTCAGGAAGAGTTATCTTTTTTGTTTAACAGCCCGGTTACCTAGGAAACGGCTCAGCCGTAGGTAGGGTCCAGCGACTAGAAGAGCACGACACGTCGTATGGTGTCTGGTGTGCCCCCGATGACCCTTGAGAATCCAGAGGACTGACTGCCTCCCATGCCCGGTCCTACTCATAACCGCATCAGGTCTCCAAGGTGAATAGCCTCTGGTTGATGGAATAATGTAGGCAAGGGAAGTCAGCAAAATGGATCCGTAACCACAGGAAAAGGATTGGCTCTGAGGGCTAGGCACGGGGGTCCCAGTCTCGAACCCGTTGGCTGTCAACGGACTGCTCGAGCTGCTCCCACGGCAAGAGCGGGTCGCTGCGTGTCTGTCGGGGGATGGACTGGGAACGGCCTCTTCGGGGTAGTTCCTCGGGCATCGAATAGTCGACTCAAAACTGGTACAGACAAGGGGAATCCGACTGCCTAATTAAAAGAAAGCATTGCGATGGTCCCTGCGGATGCTCACGCAATGTGATTTCTGCCCAGTGCTCTAAATGTCAAAGTGACGAAATTCAACCAAGCGCGGGTAAACGACAGGAGTAACTATGACTCTCTTAAGGTAGCCAAATGCCTCGTCATCTAATCAGTGATGCACATGAATGGATTAACGAGATTTCCATTGTCCCTGTCTACTATCCAACAAAACCATAGCCAAGGGAACGGGCTTGGCAGAATCAGCAAGGAAAGAAGACCTTGTTGAGCTTGACTCTAGTCCGACTTTGTGAAATGACTTGAGAGGTGTAGTATAAGTGGGAGCCAAAAATGGCAAAAGTGAAATACCACTACTTTTAACGTTATTTTACTTATTTCGTGAATAGTTGGCAGGCACTGCCCCTCTTTTTGGACCCAAGGCCTGCCTCGGCGGGCCAATCCAGGCGGAAGACTTTGTCAGGTGGGGAGTTTGGCTGGGGAGATACATCTGTTAAAAGATAATGCAGGTGTCCTAAGATGAGCTCAATGAGAACAGAAATCTCGTGTGGAACAAAAGGGTAAAAGCTCGTTTGATTCTGATTTCCAATACGAATACGAACCGTAAAAGCGTGGCCTATTGATCCGTTAGACCTTCAAAATTTGAAGTTAGAAGTGCCAGAAAAGTTTCCACAAGGATAACTGGCTTGTGGCAGCCAAGCATTCATAGTGACGTTGCTTTTTGATCCTTCGATGTCAGCTCTTCCTATCATTGTGAAGCAGAATTCACCAAGTGTTGGATTGTTCACCCACCAATAGGAAACGTGAGCTGGGTTTAGACCATCGTGAGACATGTTAGTTTTACCCTACTGATGACAGTGTCACAATAGTAATTCAACCTAGTATGAGAGGAACCGTTGATTCGCACAATTGGTCATCGCGCTTGGTTGAAAAGCTAGTGGCGCGAAGCTACCATGCGCTGGATTATGACTGAATGCCTCTAAGTCAGAATCCAGGCTAGAAGCGATGCATGCGCCCATCGCCCATTTGCCGACCTGCAGTAGGGGCCTCGGCCCCCAAAGGCACGTGTTGTTGGTGAAGCCCTCGTGGCAAACGAGCCACGTGGGTCACCTTGAAGTACAATTCCTTCCGAGCAACGGGTAGAATGCTTTGCAGATGACTTAAATATGCGACGGGGTATTGTGAGTGGCAGAGTGGCCTTGCTGCCATGATCCATTGAGATTCAGCCCTGTGTTGCTTCGATTCGTCCCTCCCCCAATTCTATCTTTTTCTCCTCGTATAGCCACAGAGGCTTAGGCACCCCACATGGGCCAAGACTTGAACAAACAAATTTCTAAGTGCTGTAACCCATTGGGGAGCAAAGTTTACGAACATTGGCCACGGTGCGCCCCATGTGGATCGAGGGCATAACCCCACAAGGTGTGAAAGATAAGTTGCTCGAGTTGTAGAGACAGTCCCACCGGGGTCCAAGGTGTGGTAACAGAGACCCAGTGCATGACGAAAAATTTGTCAAGTGTTTGTGAGTTTTGGGAAATAAACATTACCAAGTATCCTCCCAGGAAAAAATAAAATATAAAGTTTTATAGTCTTCCAAGTGTTGGCCTCTTTTTTTTGCCATGGATGAGGAGCCCCACAAGTTGAAGGTGCGAGCAGGCCGTTATTGTAGACAACAATACGTTGGTGATGGTTTACAAAGCGATCAAACCATGCTTGTTACGTGGCATTAACTACTCACCCGGCCGACCATAAGTCCCAAGAGTGTCATCACACTTAACTTAAAACTTCCAAATCGTTGGGTGTTCGATTCCAGATGGATATGTTAACCAAGTGATGGTTTGTGCACATCGAAGGCTGATTTCCCGATCGTGTTTGTGTGATTGCATTCATCGGGACTTGTACATAATTGTTACATGGCGTTCAATGCTCAAACACGAAAAGCACAGGTCCCTAACTGGCTTGTTAAGAGGAAGCCTAAAAATCTAAGGAAAATAAGCAAAAACCAATGCCCTGGACGCGTAGACCATTGGTCTTGGTCGTAGCCTGGTTAGACTCTTCGTCCTGGACCTAATCGGCCGTAGCCTGGACCTAGCCTCTCTGGTCGACCGTAACCATCCCGGACCTAGTCTAACTCTTTGTCCTGGACCTTGGGTCTCGGTCGTAGCATGGTTGGACTCTTTGTCTTGGACCAGGTCAGCCGTAGCATAGACCTGGCCTCTCTGGTCGGCCGTAACCTTCTCAGACCTGGTCAGACTCTTAGTCCTAGACCTTGGGCCTCGGTCGTAGCCTGGTTGCACTCTTCGTCTTGTACTAGGTTAGCTGTAGCTTGGACCTGGCCTCTCTGGTCAGCCGAAACCTTCTCAGACCTGGTCGGACTCTTCGTCCAAAACCTTCGGTCTCGGTCGTAGCCTAGTTGGACTCTTTGTCCTAGACCTGGTCGGCCATAGCCTAGACCTGGCCTTCTCTGGTTGGCCGTAACCTTCTCAAACCTGGTCGAACTCTTTGCCCTAGGCCATAGGTCTCAGTCGTAGCCTTGTTGGACTCTTCGTCTTGGACCTGGTCGACCGTAGCCTGTACCTGGCCTCTCTGGTGGGCTGTAACCATCTCAGACCTGGTCAGACTCTTTGTCCTAGACCTTGAGCCTCGGTCGTAGCCTGGTTGGACTCTTCGTCTTGGACATGGTTGGCTGTAGCTTAGACCTGGCCTCTCTGGTTGGTCGTAACCTTCTTGGACCAGGTCGGACTCTTCATCCTAAACCTTTGGTCTCGGTCGTAGCCTGGTTGGACACTTTGTCCTAGACCTAGTCGATCGTAGCCTGGACCTAGCCTTCTCTAGTTGGCCGTAACCTTCTCGGACCTGGTCAAACTCTTTGTCCTAGGCCATAGGTCTCAGTCGTAGCCTTGTTGGACTCTTCGTCTTGGACCTGGTCAACCGTAGCCTGGACCTGGCCTCTTTGGTGGGCTATAACCTTCTCAGACCTGGTCAGACTCTTTGTCTTGGACCATGAGCCCCGGTCGTTGCCTGGTTGGACTCTTCGTCTTGGACCGGGTCAGCTGTAGCTTGGACCTGGTTAGCTGTAGCTTGGACCTGGCCCCTCGGGTTGGCCGTAACCTTCTCGGACCTAGTCAAACTTTTCATCCTAGACCTTGGGTCTCGGTTGTAGCCTGGTTGGACTCTTTGTCTTGGACCTGGTAGGCCGTAGCTTGGACCTGGCCTCCCTGGTCGGCCGTAACCTTCTCGGACCTGGTCGGACTCCTCGTCCTGGAACTTTGGTCTCGGTCGTAGCCTGGTTCGACTCTTCTTCCTGGACCTGCCCTCTTTGATCGGCCGTAACCTTCTTAGACCTGGTCGGACTCTTCGTCCTGGACCTTGGGTGTCGGTCGAAGCCTGGTTGGACCCCTTGTCCTGGACCAGGTCGGCCGCAGCCTAGACCTGGCCTCTCTGGTCGGCCGTAGCCTAGACCTGGCCTCTCTAGTCGGTCGTAACCTTCTCGGACCTGGTCAGACTTTTTGTCCTCGACCTTGGGCCTCGATTGTAGCCTGGTTGGACTCTTCATCCTGGACCTGGTTGGCCGTAGCTTGGACCTGGCCTCTCTGGTCGACCGTAACCTTCTTAGACCTGGTCGGACTCTTCATCCTAGACCTTTGGTCTCGGTCGTGCCCTGGTTGGACTCTTCATCCTAGACCTTGTCGCCTGCAGCCTAGACCGGGCCTTTCTGGTCGGCCGTAACCTTCTCAGACCTGGTCAGACTCTTCATCCTGGACCTTGGGTCTCGGTCGTAGCCTGGTTGGACTCTTCGTCCTGGACCAGGTCGGTCGTAGCCTGGACCTGGCCTCTCTGGTCGGCCGTAACCTTCTTGGACCTAGTCAGACTCTTTGTCCTAGACCTTGGGCCTCGATTGTAGCCTGGTTGGACTATTCATCTTGGACTTGGTCGGCCGTAGCTTGGACCTGGCCTCTCTGTTCAGCCGTAACCTTCTCGGACCTGGTCGCACTTTTCATCCTGGACCTTGGGCCTCGGTCGTAGCCTGGTTGGACTCTTCGTCGTGGACCTAGTCGGTCGTAGCTTGGACCTGGCCTCTCTGGTCGGCCATAACCTTCTCGGACCTGGTCGGACTCTTCGTCCTAGACCTTCGGTCTCGGTCGTAGCCTAGTTGGACTCTTCATCCTGGACCTGGTCTTCCGTAGCCTGGACCTGGCCTCTCTGGTCGACCGTAACCTTCTCGGACCTAGTTGAACTCTTCATCCTAGACCTTAGGTCTTAGTTGTAGCCAGGTTGGACTCTTCGTCTTGGACCTGGTCAGCTGTAGCCTGGACCTGGTCAGCCGTGGCCTGGACCTGGCCTTCTCTGGTCGGTCGTCACCTTGTTGGACCTGGTTGGACTCTTCGCCTTGCACCATGGGTCTCGGTCGTAGCCTGGTTGGACTCTTCATCTTGGAACTGGCAGGCCGTAGCCTAGACCTGGCCTCTCTGGCAAGCCGTAACCCTCTCAAACCTGGTCAGACTCTTCATGCTGGACCATGGGTCTCAGTTGTAGCCTGGTTGGACTCTTCGTCCGGGACCTAGTCGGCCGTGGCCTGGACCTGGCCTTTCTAGTTGGCCGTAACCTTCTCGTACCTGGTCAGACTCCTCTTCCTGGACCTTTGGTCTTGGTCGTAGCCTGGTCGGTCTCTTCATCCTGGACTTGGTCAGCCGTAGCCTAGACCTGGCCTCTCTGGTATGCTGTAACCTTCTCGGACCGGGTCGGGCTCTTCGTGCTCGACCTTGGGTCTTGGTTGTAGCCCGGTTGGACTCTTTGTCCTGGACGTGCTCGACCGTACCCTAGACCTGGCCTTTCTGGTCGATCGTAACCTTCCCATACCTGGTTGGACTCTTCATCCAGGACCTTGGGTCTCAATCATTGGCTGGTTGGACCCTTCATCCTAGACCTGCTCGTTCGTAGCCTAGATCGGGCCTGTCTAGTCAACCATAACCTTCTCGGACCTGGTCAAACTCTTCATCCAGGACCTTGGGTCTCGATCGTAGCCTGGTTGGACTCTTCATCTTAGACTTGGTCAACCGTAGCTTGGGGCTGGTCGGCCGTAACCTTCTCACACCTGGTCGGACTCTTCATCTAGGACCTTCTGTCTCGTTCGTAGCCTGGTTGGACTCTTCATCCTGGACCTGGTCTTCTGTAGCCTGGACCTGGCCTCTCTGGTCGGCCGTACCCTTCTCAGACCTGGTCGAACTCTTCGTCCTGGACCTTAGGTCTCAGTCATAGCCTGGTTGGACTCTTCAACCTAGACCTGCGGCTGGAGCTTGGACATGGCCTTCTCTAGCCGGCCGTAACCTTCTCAGAGCTGGTTGCACTCTTCGTCTTGAACCTTGGGTCTTGGTCGTAGCCTAGTCGGACTCTTCGTCCTTGACCTAGTCAGCTGTAGCCTGAACCTGGCCTCTCTGGTCGGTCGTAACCTTCTCAGACCTGGTCGGACTCTTCATCTTGGACCTTGGGTCTCGGTCGTAGACTGGTTGGACTGTTCTTCCTATACCTAGTCGACCGTGGCCAAGACCTAGCCTCTCTAGTCGGCCGTAACCTTCTTGGACCTTGTTAGACTCTTTGTCCTGGACCTTCAGTCATGGTCGTAGCTTTGTTGGACTCTTTGTCCTGGACTTGGTCTTTCGTAGCCTGGACCTAGCCTCTATAGTCGGCCATAACCTTCTCGGACCTAGTCGAACTCTTGTCCTAGGCCATAGGTCTCAGTCCTAGCCTAGTTGGACTCTTCCTCCTAGACCTAGTCAGCCGTAGCCTAGACCTGGCCTCTCTAGTCGGCCGTAACCTTCTCGGACCTGGTCAGACTCTTTGTCCTGGACCTTGGACCTTGATTGTAGCCTAGTCGGACTCATCATCTTGGACCTGGATGGCCGTAGCTTGGACCTGGCCTCTCTGGTTGGCCGTAGCTTGGACCTTGGACCTGGTCAGACGCTTCATCCTCGACCTTTGGTCTCGGTCGTAGCTTGGTTGGACTCTTCGTCTGAGACCTTGTCGGCCGCAGCCTAGTCCTGGCCTCTCTAGTCGGCTGTAACCTTCTCGGACCTGGTCAGACTCTTCGTCCTGGACCTTGGGTCTCGGTTGTAGCCTGGTTGGACTCTTCGTCCTAGACTTGGGTCTCGGTCATTGCCTGGTTGGACTCTTCGTCCTGGACCTGGTCAGCCTTAGCCTGGACCTGGCCTCTCTGGTCGGCCATAACCTTCTTGGACCTAGTCAGATTCTTTGTCCTTGACCTTGGGCCTCGATTGTAGCCTGGTTGGACTATTCGTCTTGGACCTGGTCGACCGTAGCTTGGACCTGGCCTCTCTGTTTGGTCGTAACCTTCTCGGACCTGGTCAAACTCTTCATCTTGGACCTTGGGTCTTGGTCGTAGGTTGGTTGGACTCTTCGTCTTGGACCTGGTTGGTCGTAGCTTGGACCTGGCCTCTCTGGTCGGCCATAACCTTCTCGGACCTGGTCAGACTCTTCGTCCTAGACCTTGGGTCTCGGTCGTAGCCTGGTTGGACTTTTCGTCCTGGACATGGTCTTTTGTAGCATGGACCTGGCCTCTCTGGTCGAGCGTAACCTTCTCGGACCTAGTGGGACTCTTCGTCCTGGACCTTGGGTCTCGGGCGTAGCCTGGTTGGACTCTTCATCTTGGACCTGGTCAGCCGTGTCCTGGACCTGGCCTTCTCTGGTCGGTCGTAACCTTCTCCGACCTGGTTGGACTCTTCGTCTTGGACCTTGGGTCTCGGTCATAGCCTGGTTGGACTCTTCGTCATGGACCTGGTCGGTCGTAGCCTAGACCTGGCCTCTCTGGCAGGCCGTAACCTTCTCGGACCTAGTCAGACTCTTCATGCTGGACCTCAGGCCTCGGTTGTAGCCTGGTTGGACTCTTCGCTAGGGACCTAGTCGGTTGTGGCCTGGACCAGGCTTTTCTTGTTGGCTGTAACCTTCTCGTACCGGGTCAGACTCCCCTTCCTGGACCTTTGGTCTCGGTCGTAGCTTGGTTGGTCTCTTCGTCTTGCACCTGGTCAGCCATAGCCTAGACCTAGCCTCTCTGGTCCGCTGTAACCTTCTCGGACCTGGTTGGGCTCTTCGTGCTTGACCTTGGGTCTCGGTCGTAGCCCGGTTGGACTCTTCATCCTGGACTTGCTCGAACATACCCTGGACCTAGCATTTTTGGTCGGACGTAACCTTCTCGTACCTGGTCGGACTCTTCGTCCAAGACCTTTGGTCTCAGTCATTGATTGGTTGGACTCTTCATCCTAGACCTGCTCGATCGTAGCCTGGACCGGGCCTCTCTAGTCGGCCATAACCTTTTCAGATCTGTTCGAACTCTTCATCCTGGACCTTGGGTCTCGGTCGTAGCCTGGTTGGACTCTTCATCTCAGACCTGGTCGACCGTAGCTTGGACCTGGCCTCTCTGGTCGGCCGTAACCTTCTCAGACCTGGTCGGACTCTTTGTCCAGGACCTTCTGTCTCGTTTGTAGCCTGGTTGGACTCTTTGTCCTGGACTTGGTTTTCCGTAGCCTGGACCTGGCTTCTCTGGTCAACCGTAACCTTCTCAGACCTGGTCGAAATCTTCGTCCTAGACCTTAGGTCTCAGTTGTAGCCTGGTTGGACTCTTCAACCTATACCTGTGGCTGGAGCCTAGACTTGGACTTCTCTGGTCGGCTGTAACCTTCTCAGAGATGGTTGGACTCTTCGTCTTGAACCTTGGGTCTCAGTCGTAGCCTGGTTGGACTCTTCGTCCTTGACCTAGTTAGCGGTAGCCTAGACCTGGCCTCTCTGGTTGTTCGTAACCATCTCGGGCCTGGTCAGACTCTTCATCTTGGACCTTGGATCTCGGTCGTAGCCTGGTTGGACTCTTCTTCCTGTACCTAGTCAACCGTGGCCTGGACCTAGCCTCTCTGGCTGGCTGTAACCTTCTTGGAAGTTGTCAGACTCTTCGTCTTGGACCTTCGGTTTTGGTCGTAGCTTGGCTAGACTCTTCATCCTGGACCTGGTCTTCCGTAGCCTGGACCTGGCCTCTCTAGTCGGCCATTACCTTCTCAGACCTGGTCGAACTCTTGCCCTAGGACGTAGGTCTCATTCGTAGCCTGGTTGGACTCTTCGTCCTGGACCTGGTCGGCCGTAGCCTGGACCTGGCCTTCTCTGGTTGGCCGTAACCTTCTCGGACCTGGTTGGACTCTTCGTCTTGGACCTTGGGTCTCAGTCGTAGCCTGGTTGGACTCTTCGTCTTGGACCTGGTCGACCGTAGCCTAGACCTGGCCTCTTTGGTTGGCCGTAACCTTCTCGGACCTGGTCAGACTCTTTGTCCTAGACCTCGGGCCTCGGTCGTAGCCTGGTTGGACTCTTCGTCTTGGACCTGGTCGACCGTAGCCTGGACCTGGCCACTCTGGTCGGTCGTAACCTTCTCGGACCTGGTTGGACTCTTTGTCTTGGACCTTGGGTCTCGGTCGTAGCCTGGTTGGACTCTTCGTCCCGGACCTAGTTGGCCGTAGCCCAGACCTGGCCTCTCTGGTCGGCCGTAACCTTCTCGGACCTGGTCAGACTCTTCATCCTGGACCTTGGGTCTCGATTGTAGCCTGGTTGGACTCTTCGTCTTGGACCTAGTCGGCCGTAGCTTGGACCTGGCCTCTTTGGTCGGCCGTAACCTTCTCGGACCTGGTCGGACTCTTCATCCTGGACCTTGGGTCTCGGTCGTAGCCTAGTTGGACTCTTCTTCCTCAACCTAGTCGACCGTGGCCTGGACCTAGCCTCTTTGGTTGACCGTAACCTTCTTGGACCTGGTTGGACTATTCGTCATGGACCTGGTCTTCTGTAGCTTAGACCTGGTCATTTTTGCCGGTTGTAACCTTCTCGGACCTAGTCGAACTCTTTGTCCTAGACCTTAGGTCTCATTTGTAGCCTGGTTGGACTCTTTGTCCTGGACTAGGTCGACCGTAGCCAGGACCTGGCCTTCTCTGGCAGGTCATAACCTCCTCGGACCTAGTTGGACTCTTTGCCTTGGACCTGGTCGGACATAGCCTGGACCTGGCCTTTCTGGTTGGTCGTAACCTTCTCAGACCTGGTCGATCTCTTCGTTCAGGACCTTGAGTCCCAGTCGTTGCAAGGTTGGACTCTTCGTCCTGTACCTGCTCGGTCGTAGCCTGGACCTGGCCTTTCTAGTCAGCCGTAACCTTTTCAAACCTAGTCGAACTCTTCATCCAGGACCTTGGGTCTCGGTCGTAGCCTGGTTGGAATCTTCGTCTCGGACCTGGTCGGCTGTAGCTCGGAGCTGGCCTCTCTAGTCGACCGTAACATTCTCGTACCTAGTCGGACTCTTCACCTAGGACCTTCTGTCTCGGTCGTAGCCTGGTTCGACTGTTTGTTCTGGCCCTGGTCTTCCGTAGCCTGGACCTGGTCTCTGTGGTCGGCCGTAACCTTCTTGGACCTAGTCGAACTCTTCGTCCTAGACCTTAGGTCTCTGTCGTAGCCTGGTTGGACTCCTCATCCTAGACCTACGGCTGGAGCCTAGAACTGGCCTTCTCTGGTTGGCCGTAACCTTCTCAGACCTAGTTGGACTCTTCGTCTTGAACCTTGGGTCTCGGTCGTAGCCTGGTTGGACTCTTCGTCCTGGACCTAGTCAGCCGTAGCCTGGACCTGGCCTCTCTGGTCGGCCATAACCTTCTCAGACCTGGTCGGACTCTTCATCCTGGACCTTGGGTCTTGGTCATAGACTGGTGGACTCTTCTTCCTGTATCTAGTCGACCATGGCCTGGACCTGGCCTCTCTGGTCGTTCATAACCTTCTCGCACCTAGTTGAAATTTACATCCTAGGCCATAGGTCTCAGTCGTAGCCTGGTTGGACTCTTCGTTCTGGACCTGGTTGGCCGTAGCCTGGACCTAACCTTCTCTGGTTGGCCGTAACCTTCTCGGACCTAGTTGGACCTTTCGTCTTGCACCTTGGGTCTTGGTCGTAGCCTGGTTGGACTCTTCGTCTTGGACCCAGTCAGTCGTAGACTGGACCTGGCCTCTCTGGTCGGCCGTAACCTTCTCGGACCTGGTCGGACTCTTTGCCCTAGACCTTGGGACTCGGTCGTAGCCTGGTTGGACTGTTCATCTTGGACCTGGTCCACCGTAGCTTGGACCTGGCCTCTCTGGTTGATCGTAACCTTCTTAGACCTGGTCGGACTCTTCGTCCTAGCCTTTGGTCTCGGTCATAGCCTGGTTGGACTCTTCGTCTTGGACCTGGTCGGTCGTAGCTTGGACCTGGCCTCTCTGGTCGGCCATAACCTTCTCGGACCTGTTTGGACTCTTGGTCCTGGACCTCTCTGGTTGGACTCTTCGTCCTGGACCTAGTCTTTCGTAGCCTGGACCTGGCCTCTCTGGTCGCCCGTAACCTTCTCGGACCTAGTCGAACTCTTCGTCCTAGACCTTGGGTCTCGGTAGTAGCCTGGTTGGACTCTTCGTCTTGGACCTGGTCAGCCGTAGCCTAGACCTGGTCAGCCGTGGCCTGGACATGGCCTTCTCTGGTTGGTCGTAACATTATCGGACCTGGTTGGACTCTTCGCCTTGGACCTTGGGTCTCGGTGATAGCCTGGTTGGACTCTTCGTCTTAGAACTGGTCGGTCGTAGCCTAGACCTAGCCTCTCTGGCAGGCCGTAACCTTCTTGGACTTGGTCGGACTCTTCATGCCGTACCTCGGGTCTCGGTTGTAGCCTGGTTGGACTCTTCGTCCAGGACCTAGTCGGCTGTGGCCTGGACCTGGCCTCTCTAGTTGGTCGTAACCTTCTCGTACCTGGTCAGACCCCTCTACCTGGACCTTTGGTCTCGGTTGTAGCCTGGTTGGTCTCTTCGTCCGGGACCTGGTAAGTCGTAGCCTAGACCTGGCCTCTCTGGTCAGCTGTAACCTTCTCGGACCTGGTCGGGCTCTTCATGCTCGACCTTGGGTCTCGGTCGTAGCTTGGACGGACTCTTCGTCTAGGACCTTGGGTCTCAGTCATTGCCCGATTGGACTCTTCATCCTGGACCTGCTCAGTCGTAGCTTGGACCGGGCCTCTCTAGTCGGCCATAATCTTCTCAGACCTGGTCGAACTCTTCATCCAGGACCTTGGGTCTCGGTCGTAGCCTGGTTGGACTCTTCATCGCGGACCTTGTCGACCGTAGCTTGGAGCTGGCCTCTTTGGTCGGCCATAACCTTCTCACACCAGGTCGGACTCTTCATCTAGGACCTTTTGTCTCGTTCATGGCCTGGTTGGACTCTTCGTCTTGGACCTGGTCTTCCGCAGCCTGGACCTGGCCTCTCTGGTCAGCCGTAACCTTTTCAGGCCTGGTCGAACTCTTCGTCCTAGACCTTAGGTCTTAGTCGTAGCCTGGTTAGACTCTTTCGTCTTGGACCTGTGGCCGTAGCCTGGACTTGGCCTTCTCTGGTCAGTCGTAACGTTCTCGGAGCTGGTTGGACTATTCATCTTGAACCTTGGGTCACGGTCGTAGCCTGGTTGGACTCTTCGTCCTTGACCTAGTCAGTGGTAGCCTAGACCTGGCCACTCTGGTCGGTCGTAACCTTCTTGGACTTGGTCAGACTCTTCACCTAGGACCTTAGGTCTCGGTCGTAGATTGGTTAGACTCTTCTTCCTGTACCTAGTCGACTGTGGCCTGGACCTATCCTCTCTGGTCGGTCGTAACCTTCTTGGACCTGGTCGGAGTCTTCGTCCTGGACCCTGGGTCTTGGTCGTAGCCTGGTTGGACTCTTCATCCTGGACCTGGTCAGCCGTAGCCTGGACCTGGCCTCTCTGGTCGGCCATAACCTTCTCGGACCTGGTCGAACTCTTGTCCTAGGCCATAGGTCTCAGTCGTAGCCTGGTTGAACTCTTCGTCCAAGACCTGGTCGCCGTAGCCTAGACTTGGCATTCTCTGGTTGGCCGTAACCTTCTCAGACCTAGTTGGACTCTTCGTCTTGGACCTTGGGTCTCAGTCGTAGCCTAGTTGGACTCTTCGTCCTGGTCCTGGTCGAGCGTAGCCAAGACCTGGCCTCTCTGGTTGGCCGTAACCTTCTCGGACCAGGTCAGAATTTTTGTCCTGGACCTTGGGCCTCGATCGTAGCCTGGTTGGACTCTTTATCTTGGACCTGGTCCACCGTTGCTTGGACCTAGCCACTCTGGTCGGCCGTAACCTTCTCGGACATGGTCGGACTCTTCGTCCTAGAACTCTGGTCTCGGTCGTAGCGTGGCTGGACACTTCATCGGGGACCTGGTCAGCCGTAGCCTGGACCTGGCCTCTCTAGTCGGTCGTAACCTTCTCGGACCTGGTCAGACTCTTCGTCTTCGACCTTGAGTCTCGATTTTAACTTGGTTGGACTGTTCGTCCTGGACCAAGTCGGCTGTAGCCTAGACCTGACCACTCTGGTCGACCATAACCTTCTTGGACCTGGTCAGACTCTTTGTCCTGGACCTTGGGCCTCAATTGTAGCCTAGTTGGACTCTTTGTCTTGGACCTAGTCGACCGTAGCTTGGACCTAGCCTCTCTGTTCGTCCGTAACCTTCTCAGACCTGGTTGGACTTTTCATCCTGGACCTTGGGTCTCAGTCCTAGCCTAGTTGGACTCTTCTTCCTCTACCTCATCGATCGTGGCCTGGACCTGGCCTCTTCGGTCGACTGTAACCTTCTTGGACCTGGTTGGACTATTCGTCTTCGACCTGGTCTTCTGTAGCCTGGACCCAGTCGTTTAGACCGGTTGTAACCTTCTTGTACCTAGTCCAACTCTTCGTCCTAGACCTTAGGTCTCAGTCGTAGCCTGGTTGGACTCTTTGTCCTAGACTAGGTCGGTCGTAGCCTGGACCTGGCCTTCTTTGGTGGGTCGTAACCTCCTCGGACATATTTGGACTCTTCATCTAGGACCTTGGTTCTCGGTCGTAGCCTGGTTGGACTCTTTGCCTTGGACCTGGTCAGATGTGGTCGGGACCTGGCCTTTCTGGTCGGCCATAACCTTCTAAGACCTAGTCGATCTCTTCGTTCTGGACCTTGGATCTCAGTCGTTGCATGGTTGGACTCTTTCGTCCTGGACCTGCTCGGTAGTAGCCTGGAACTGGCCTCTCTAGTCGGCCGTATCCTTCTCAGACCTAGTCGGACTCTTCATCCAAGACCTTGGGTCTTGGTCGTACCCTGATTGGACTCTTCGTCTCGGACCTGGTCGACCGTAGCTCGGAGCTGGCCTCTCTGGTCGACTGTAACCTTCTCGCACCTAGTCGAACTCTTTGCCCAGGACCTTCGGTCTCGGTCGTAGCCTGGTTGGACTCTTCGTTCGGGCCCTGGTCTTCTGTAGCCTGGGCCTGGCCTTTCTGGTCAGCTGTAACCTTCTCGGACCTAGTCGAACTCTTCGTCCTAGACCTTAGGTCTCAGTCGTAGCCTGGTTGGACTCTTCGTCTTGGACCTACGGCTGGAGCCTGGACCTGGCCTTCTCTGGTTGGTTGTAACCTTCTCGGACCTAGTTGGTCTCTTCGTCGTGGACCTTGGGTCTTGGTCGTATTCTGGTTGGACTCTTCGACCTGCACCTAGTCAGCCGTAGCCTGGACCTGGCCTCTTTGGTCGGCCGTAACCTTCTCGGACCTGGTCGGACTCTTCGTCCTGGACCTTGGGTCTCGGTAGTAGACTGGTTGGACTCTTCTTCCTGTACCTAGTCGACCGCGGCCTGGACCTGGCCTCTCTGGTAGGTCATAACCTTCTCTGACCTGGTTGAACTCTACATCCTAGGCCATAGGTCTCAGTCGTAGCCTGGTTGGACTCTTCATCCTGGACCTGGGCGACCGTAGCTCAGAGCTGGCCTCTCTGGTCAACCGTAACATTCTCGTACCTAGTCAGACTCTTCGCCTAGGACGTTCGGTCTCGGTCGTAGCCTGGTTGGACTCTTCGTTCTGGCCCTGGTCTTCCGTAACCCGGACTTGGCCTCTCTGGTCGGCCGTAACCTTCTTGGACCTAGTCGAACTCTTCATCCTAGACCTTAGCTCTCAATCATAGTCCGGTTGGACTCTTCATCCTGGACCTGCGGCTGGAGCCTGGACCTGGCCTTCTCTGGTTGGCCGTAACCTTCTCGGACCTAGCTGGACTCTTCGTCTTGAACCTTGGGTCTCGGTCGTATTTTGGTTGGACTCTTCGACCTGGACCTAGTCAGCCGTAGCCTGCACCTGGCCTCTCTGGTCGGCCATAACCATCTCGGACCTGGTCGGACTCTTCGTCCTAGACCTTGCGTCTCGGTCATTGACTGGTTGGACTCTTCTTCTTGTACCTAGTCGACCGTGGCCTAGACCTGGCCTCTATGGTCGGTCATAACCTTCTCGGACCTGGTTGAACTCTACATCCTAGGCCATAGGTCTCAGTCGTAGCCAGGTTGGACTCTTCGACCTGGACCTGGTCGGTTGTAGCCTGGACCTAACCTTCTCTGGTTGGCCGTAACCTTCTCGGACCTGGTTGGACCCTTCGGCTTGGACCTTGGGTCTTGGTCGTAGCCTGGTTGGATTCTTCGTCTTGGATCCGGTCGGCCGTAACCAAGACCTGGTCTCTCTGGTCGGCCGAAACATTCTTGGACTTGGTCGGACTCTTTGCCTTGGACCTTGGGACTCGATCGTAGCCTGGTTGGATTCTTCATCTTGGACCTGGTCCACCGTAGCTTGGACCTGGCCTTTCTGGTCGACTGTAACCTTCTCAGACCTGGTCGGACTCTTCGTCCTAGACCTTTGGTCTCGGTCATAGCCTGGTTGGACTCTTTGTCCTGGACCTGGTCAGCCATAGCCTCGACCTGGCCTCTCTGGTCAGCCGTAACCTTCTCAGACCTGGTCAGACTCTTCATCCTAGACCTTGGGTCTCGGTCGTAGCCTGGTTGGACTCTTAGCCCTAGACCAAGTCGGCTGTAGCCTAGATCTAGCCTCTCTGGTCGGCCATAACCTTCTTGGACCTGGTCGGACTCTTTATCCTGGACCTTGGGCCTCAATTGTAGCTTTGTTGGACTCTTCATCTTGGACCTGGTCGGCAGTAGCTTGGACCTGGCCTCTCTGTTTGGCCGTAACCTGCTCAGACCTGGTCGGTCTTTTCATCCTGGACCTTGGGTCTCGGTCATAGCCTGGTTGGACTCTTCGTCTTTGACCCGGTCGGCCGTAGCTCAGACCTGGCCTCTCTAGTCGGCCGTAACCTTCTCGAACCTGGTCGGACTTTTCATCCAAGACCTCGGGTCTCTGTCGTAGCCTGGTTGGACTCTTTGTCTTAGACCTGGACTCTTCGTCCTGGACCTGGCCTCTTTGGTCGGCCGTAACCTTCTCGGACCTAGTTGGAGTATTCGTCCTGGACCTGGTCTTCCCTAGCCTAGACCTGGCCTCTTTGGTCGGTCGTAACCTTCTCGAACCTAGTCAAACTCTTCGTCCTAGACCCTAGGTCTTAGTCGCAGCCTGGTTGGGCTGTTCGTCTTCGACCTGGTCGACCGTAACCTTCTCAGACGTGGTTGGACTCTTCATCTAGGACCTTTGGTCTCGGTCGTAGCCTGGTTGCACTCTTTGCCTTGGACCTGGTTGGACGTAGCCTAGACTTGGCCTCTCTAGTTGGCTGAAACCTTCTCGGACCTGGTCAGACACTTCGTCCTAGACCTTCTGTTTCATTTGTAGCTTGGTTGGACTCTTTGTCCTGGACCTGGTCTTCCGTAGCCTGGACCTGGCCTCTCTGGTCAGCTGTAACCTTCTCGGACCTAGTCAAACTCTTCGTCCTAGACCTTAGGTCTTAGTCGTAGCCTGGTTGGACTCTTCATCCTGGACCTGGTCGGCCGTAGCCTAGACCTGGCCTTCTCTGGTCGGTCGTAACCTTCTCGGACCTGGTTGGACTCTTCGTCTTGGACCTTGGGTCTCGGTCGTAGCCTGGTTGGACTCTTCGTCCTAGACCTGGCCTCTCTGGTCGGCCGTAACCTTCTCAGACCTGGTTGGACTCTTCATCCTGGACCTTGGGTCTCGGTCGTAGCCTGGTTGGACTCTTCATCTGGGACCTAGTCGGCCGTAGCCTGGACCTGGCCTCTCTGGTCGGCCGTAACCTTCTCGGACCTGGTCGGACTCTTTGCCTGGACCTTCGGTCTCGGTCGTAGCCTGGTTGGACTCTTCATCCTGGACCGGGTTGGCCATAGCCTAGACTTGGTGTCTCTTGTCGGCCGTAACCTTCTTTGACCTGGTCAGACTCTTCGTCCCGGTCCTTGGGTCACAGTCGTAGCCTGGTTGGATGCTTCGTCTAGGACCTGGTCGGCCGTAGCCTGAACCTGGCCTCTCTGGTCGGCTGTAACCTTCTCGGACCTGGTCGGACTCTTTGTCCTAGACCTTGGGCCTCGGTCGTCGCCTGGTTGGATTCTTCATCCTAGACTTGGTCGGCCATAGCCTGGACCTGGCCTCTCTGGTCTGCCGTAACCTTCTTGGACCTGGTCAGACTCTTCGTCCTGGACCTTGGGTCTCGGTCGTAGCCTGGTTGGACTCTTCATCCTAGACCTACTTGGCTGCACCCTAGACCTGGTCGAACTCTTTGTCCTGGACCTTGGGTCTCGGGCGTAGCCTGGTTGGACTCTTCATCCTGGACCTGCTCGGCCATACCCTGGACCTGGCCTCTTTGGTCGGCCGTAACCTTCTCGGACCTGGTCAGACTCTTTGTCCTGGACCTTGGGCCTCGGTCGTAGCCTGGTTGGACTCTTCGTCTTGGACCAGGTCAGCCGTAGCCTGGACCTGGCCTCTCTGGTCGGCCGTAACCTTCTCGGACCTAGTCGGACTCTTTGTCCTAGACCTTGGGTCTAGGTCGTAGCTTGGTTGGACTCTTCCTCCTAGACCAGGTCAGCCGTTGCCTAGACCTGGCAACCCTGGTCGGCTGTAACCTTCTCAGACCTGGTCAGAATCTTTGTCCTAGACCTTGGGCCTCGGTCATAGCCTCGCCGGACTCTTCGTCTTGGACCTAGTGGTCGGCTGTAACCTTCTTAGACCTGGTCGTAGCCTCTCTAGTCGGTCGTAGCCTCTCTGGCCGTAACCTAGTGGTCGATCGTAGCCTCTCTGGTCAGCCGTAACCTTCTTAGACCTGGTCAGAATCTTCGCCCTGGTCCATGGGTATCAGTCGTAGCCGGGTTGGACTCTTCGTCCTGGACCTAGTTGGCCGTAGCCTAGACCTAGCCTCTCTGGTCGGCGGTAACCTTTTTGGACCTGGTTAGACTCTTCATCCTGGTCCTTGGGTCTCGGTTGTAGCTTGGTTGGACTCTTCATCGTGGACCCGGTCTGCCGTAGCCTGAACCGGGCCACTCTGGTTGGCCGTAGCCTTCTCGGACCAGGTCCAACTCTTTGTCCTAGACCTTGGGCCTCGGTCGTAGCCTGGTTGGACTCTTCGTCTTGGACCTGGTAAGCCGTAGCCTAGACCTGGCCTCTCTGGTCGGCCGTAACCTTCTTAGACCTGGTCGGACTCTTCGTCCTGGTCCTTGGGTCTCAGTCGTAGCCTGGTTGTACTTTTTGTCCTAGACCCAGACAGCCGTAGCCTAGACCTGTTCGGTCGTAGCCTGGACCTGGCCTCTCTAGTCGGCCGTAACCTTCTCGGACCTGGTCGGACTCTTTGTCCTGGACCTTGGGTCTCGGTCGTAGCTTGGTTGGACTCTTTGTCCTGGACCTGGTCGGCCGTAGCCTGGACCTGCCTTTCTGGTCAGCGGTAACCTTCTTGGACCTAGTCGGACTCTTCATCCTGGACCATGGGCCTCAGTCGTAGCTTGGTTGGACTCTTCATCCTAGACCTGGTCTGCCGTAGCCTGGACCTGGCCTCTCTGGTCGGCCATAACCTTCTCAGACCTGGTCAGACTCTTTGTCCTGGACCTTGGGCCTCGGTCGTAGCCTGGTTGGACTCTTCGTCTTGGACCTAGTCAGCTGTAGCCTGGACCTGGCCTCTCTAGTCGGCCGTAACCTTCTCGGACCTAGTCAGACTCTTCGTCCCGGACCTTGGGTCTCGGTCGTAGCCTTGTTGGACTCTTCGTCCTAGACCTGGTCGGTCGTAGCCTAGACTTGGCCTCTCTGGTCGACCGTAACCTTCTCAGACCTAGTCGGACTCTTCGTCCTGGACCTTGGGTCTCGTTCGTTGCCTGGTTGGACTCTTCCTCCTAGACCTGGTTGGCCGTAGCCTAGACCTGGCCTCTCTGGTCGGTCGTAACCTTCTCAGACCTGGTCGAACACTTTGTCCTGGACCTTGGGTCTCGGTCGTAGCCTGGTTGGACTCTTCATCCTGGACCTAGTTTGTCGTAGCCTGGACCTGGCCTCTCTTGTCAGCCGTAACCTTCTTAGACCTAGTCGAACTCTTTGTCCTGGTCCTTGTGTCTCAGTCGTAGCCTGCTTGGACTCTTTGTCCTAGACTTGGACGGCCCTAGCCTGGACCTAGACGGCCGTAGCCTGGACCTAGACGGCCGTAGCCTGGACCTGGCCTCTTTGGTCTGCCGTAACCTTCTCAAACCTGGTCGGACTCTTTGTCCTGGACCTTCTGTCTCGGTCGTAGCTTGGATGAACTCTTCGTCTTGGAACTAGTCGGCCGTAGCCTGGACCTAGCCTCTCTTGCTGGCCGTAACATTCCTGGACCTGGTCAGACTCTTTGTCCTGGTCCTTGGGTCTCAATCGTAGTCTGGTTGGACTCTTCGTCCTAGACCAGGTCGGCCGTAGCCTGGACCTGGCCTCTCTGGTCAGCTGTAACCTTCTCGGACCTAGTCGGATTCTTTGTCCTCAACCTGGTCGGCCGTAGCCTGGTTGGACTCTTCGTCCTCGACCTGATAGGCCGTAGCCTGGACCTAGCCTCTCTGGTCGGCCGTAACCTTCTTGGACCTAGTCGAACTCTTCATCCTGGTCCTAGTGTCTCAGTCGTAGCCTAGTTGGACTCTTCGTCCAGGGCCTGGTAGGCCGTAGCCATGACCTGGCCTCTCTGGTCGGCTGTAACCTTCTCAGACCTCGTCGGACTCTTCGTCTTTGACCTTCGGTCTCGGTCATAGGCTGGTTAGACTCTTTGTCTTGGACTTGGTCGGCCGTAGCCTGGACCTGGCCTCTCTGGAAGACCGTAACCTTCTCGGACCTGGTCGGACTTTTCGTCCTGGACCTGGGGTCTCGGTCATAGGTTGGTTGGACTCTTCATCTTGGACCCGGTCGATCGTAGCTTGGACCTGGCCTCTCTGGTCGACCGTAACCTTCTCGGACCTGGTTTCACTCTTCGTCCTAGACCTTCGGTCTCAGTTGTTGCTTGGTTGGACTATTCATCTTGGACCTTTGGTCTTGGTCTTAGCTTGGTTGGACTCTTCGTCTTGGACCTGGTCTTTTGTAGCGTGGACCTGGCCTCTCTGGTCGGCCGTAACCTTCTCGGACTAGGTCAAACTCTTTGTCCTAGACCTTAGGTCACAGTCGTAGCCTGGTTGGACTTTTCGTCCTGGACCTGGTCGACCGTAGCCTGGACCTGGCCTTCTTTGGCCAGCCGTAACCTTCTTGGACTTGGTTTGACTCTTCGTCTTGGATCTTGGGTCTTATTCCTAGCCTGGTTGGACTCTTCGTCTGGGACCTGGCCACTCCGGTCGGCCGCAACCTTCTCAGACCCGGTTGGACACTTCGTCCTAGTCCTTGGGTCTTGGTCGTAGCCTGGTTGGACTCTTTGTCTTCGACCTAGTCGGCCGTGGCCTGGACCTAGCCTCTCTGGTCAGCCATAACCTTTTCGGACCTGGTCGGACTCTTCGTCCTACACCTTTGGTCTCGATCGTAGCCTGGTTGGACTCTTCGTCGTGGACCTGGTCGGCCGTAGCCATGACCTGACCTCTCTGGTCGGCTGTAACCTTCTCAGACCTCGTCGGACTCTTCGTCTTTGACCTTCGGTCTCGGTCATAGGCTGGTTAGACTCTTTGTCTTGGACTTGGTCGGCCGTAGCCTGGACCTGGCCTCTCTGGAAGACCGTAACCTTCTCGGACCTGGTTGGACTTTTCATCCTAGACCTTGGGTCTCGGTCACAGGCTGGTTGGACTCTTCATCTTGGACCCGGTCAGCCGTAGCTTGGACCTGGCCTCTCTGGTCGACCGTAACCTTCTCGGACCTGGTTGGACTGTTCGTCCTAGACCTTCGGTCTCGGTCGTTGCTTGGTTGGACTATTCATCCTGGACCTTTGGTCTTGGTCGTAGCTTGGTTGGACTCTTCGTCTTGGACCTGGTCTTCTGTAGCCTAGACCTGGCCTCTTTGGTCGGTCGTAACCTTCTCGGACTAGGTCAAACTCTTTGTCCTAGACCTTAGGTCACAGTCGTAGCCTGGTTGGACTTTTCATCCTGGACCTGGTCGACCGTAGCCTGGACCTGGCCTTCTTTGGCCAGCCGTAACCTTCTTGGACTTGGTTTGACTCTTCGTCTTGGATCTTGGGTCTTATTCCTAGCCTGGTTGGACTCTTCGTCTGGGACCTGGCCACTCCGGTCGGCCGCAACCTTCTCAGACCCGGTTGGACACTTCGTCCTGGTCCTTGTGTCTTGGTCGTAGCCTGGTTGGACTTTTTGTCTTTGACCTAGTCGGCCGTGGCCTGGACCTAGCCTCTCCGGTCAGCCATAACCTTTTCAGACCTGGTCGGACTCTTCGTCCTACACCTTTGGTCTCGATCGTAGCCTGGTTGGACTCTTTGTCGTGGACTTGGTCGGCCGTATCTAGAGCTGGCCTCTCTGGTTGGCAGTAACCTTCTCGGACCTGGTCAGGCTCTTCGTCCAGGACCTTGGGTCTCGGTCGTAGCCTGGTTGGACTCTTCGTCTTGGACCTTGTCAGCCATAGCATGGTCCTGGCCTCTCTGGTCGGCTGTAACCTTCTCGGACCTGGTCGGACTCTTCGTCCTAGACCAGGTTGGCCATAGCTTGGACCTGGCCTCTCTGGTCGACCGTAAACTTCTTGAAACTGGTCAGACTCTTTGTCCTGGACTGTGGGCCTCGATCGTAGCCTAGTTGGACTCTTCGTCCGGGAGCTAGTCGGCCGTTTCCTGGACCTGGCCACACTGGTCGGCCATAACCTTCTCAGACCTAGTCGGACTTTTCGACCAGGACCTTCGATCTCGGTCGTTGCCTGGTTGTACCCTTTGTCCTAGACCTTCAGTCTTGGTCGTAGCCTGCTTGGACTCTTCATCCTAGACTTGGTCGGCCGTAGCTTGGACCGGGCCACTCTAGTCGGCCGTAAACTTCTCGGACCTGGTTGCACTCTTCGTGTTGGACCATGGGTCTTGGTCGTAGCCTGGTTGGACTCTGTCCCGGACCAGGTCAGCCGTAGCCTGGTCGGCCGTAATCTTCTCAAACCTGGTCGGACTCTTCATCCTGGACCTTGTGTCTCAGTTGTAGCCTAGTTGGACTCTTCATCTTGGACCTGGTCGGCCGTAGCCTAGACCTGGCCTCTTTGGTGGGCCATAACCTTCTCGAACCTAGCTAGACTTTTTGTCCTAGACCTTGGGTCACGGTCGTAGCTTGGTTGGACTCTTCGTCTTGGACTTGGTTGGCCGTAGCTTGGACCTGGCCTCTCTGGTCGGCTGTAACCTTCTCGGACCAGGTCAGACTCTTCGTCCTAGAAATTCTGTCTCTGTCGTAGCCTGGTTGGACTCTTCGTCCTGGACCTGGTCTTCTGTAGCCGAGACCTGGCCTCTCTGGCCGGCCGTCACCTTCTTGGACCTAGTCCAACTCTTCGTCCTGGACCTCTGGTCACGGTCGCAGCCTGGTTGGACTCTTCGTCCTGGACCTGGTCGGCCGTAGCCTGGACCTCGCCTCTATGGTCGACCGTAACCTTCTCGGACCTGGTCAGACTCTTCGTCCGGGTCTAGGTTGGCCTTAGCCTGGACCTGGCCTCTCTGTTTGACCACAACCTTCTTAGACCGGGTCGAACTCTATGTCCTGGACCTTCGGTCTCGGTCGTTGCCTGGTTGGACTCTTCATCCTAGACCTTCGGTCTTGGTTTTCGCTTGCTTGGACTCTTCGTCCTAGACCTGGCCGGCTGTAGCATGGACCGGGCCACTCTAGTCGACCGTAACCTTCTTGGACCAGGTCAGACTCTTCATCTTGGACCTTGGGTCTCGGTCGTAGCCTGGTTGGACTGTTCGTCCTGGACCAGGTCAGCTGTATCCTGGACCTGGCCTCTTTGGTCGGCCGTAAGCTTCTCGGACCTAGTCGGACTCTTCGTCCTAGACCTTGGGTCTCGATTGTAGCCTGGTTGGACTCTTCACCCTGAACTTGGTAGACCGTAGCCTGGACCTGGCCTCTCTGGTAGGCCGTAACCTTCTTAGACTTGGTCAGACTTTTCGCCCTAGACCTTGGGTCTCGGTCGTAGCTTGGATGGACTCTTCGTCTTGGACTTGGTCGGTCGTAGCTTGGACCTGGCCTCTCTTGTCGGCCGTAACCTTCTTAGACCTTGTCGGACTCTTCGTTCTGGACCTTCAGTCTCGGTCGTAGCCTGGTTGGACTCTTCATCCTAGACTAGGTCAGCTGTAGCCTGGACCTGGCCTCTCTGGTCGGCCGTAACCTTCTCGGACCTAGTCAGACTCTTCGTCCCTGACCTTGGGTCTGGGTTGTAGCCTTGTTGGACTCTTCCTCCTAGACCAGGTCAGTTGTAGCCTAGACTTGGCCTCTCTGGTCGACCGTAACCTTCTCAGACCTAGTCGGACTCTTCGTCCATGACCTTGGGCCTCGATCGTAGCTTGGTTGGACTCTTCATCCTAGACCAGATGGGCCGTACCCTAGACCTGGCCTCTCTGGTCGGTCGTAACCTTCTCAGACCTGGTCGAACACTTTGTCCTGGACCTTGGGCCTCGGTCGTAGCCTGGTTGGACTCTTCATCCTGGACCTAGTCGGTCGTAGCCTGGACCTGGCCTCTCTGGTCGGCCGTAACCTTCTTAGACCTGGTCGAAATCTTTATCTTGGACCTTGGGTCTCAGTCGTAGCCTGCTTGGACTCTTTGTCCTAGACTTGGACGGCCCTAGCCTGGACCTAGACGGCCGTAGCCTGGACCTAGACGGCCGTAGCCTGGACCTGGCCTCTTTGGTCTGCCGTAACCTTCTCAAACCTGGTCGGACTCTTTGTCCTGGACCTTCTGTCTCGGTCGTAGCTTGGATGAACTCTTCGTCTTGGAACTAGTCGGCCGTAGCCTGGACCTAGCCTCTCTTGCTGGCCGTAACATTCCTGGACCTGGTCAGACTCTTCGTCCTGGTCCTTGGGTCTCGGTCGTAGGCTGGTTGGACTCTTCATCCTGGACCTGGTCGGCCATAGCCTGGACCAGGCCTCTCTGGTCGGCCGTAACCTTCTCGGACCTAGTCGGACTCTTTGTCCATGACCTTGGGCCTCAGTCGTAGCCTGGTTGGACTCTTCGTCCTAGACCTGGTTGGCCGTAACCTGGACCTAGCCTCTCTGGTCGGCCGTAACCTTCTTGGACCTAGTCGGACTCTTCATCCTGGTCCTAGTGTCTCAGTCGTAGCCTAGTTGGACTCTTCGTCCAGGGCCTGGTAGGCCGTAGCCTTGACCTGGCCTCTCTGGTCGGCCGTAACCTTCTCAGACCTGGTCGGACTCTTCGTCTTGGACCTTCGGTCTCCGTCGTAGCCTGGTTGGACTCTTTGTCATGGACTTGGTCGGCCGTAGCCTGGACCTGGCCTCTCTGGAAGACCGTAACCTTCTCGGACCTGGTCGGACTTTTCGTCCTGGACCTGGGGTCTCGGTCATAGGTTGGTTGGACTCTTCATCTTGGACCCGGTCGATCGTAGCTTGGACCTGGCCTCTCTGGTCGACCGTAACCTTCTCGGACCTGGTTGCACTCTTCGTCCTAGACCTTCGGTCTCAGTTGTTGCTTGGTTGGACTATTCATCCTGGACCTTTGGTCTTGGTCTTAGCTTGGTTGGACTCTTCTTCTTGGACCTGGTCGGCTGTAGCGTGGACCTGGCCTCTCTGGTCGGCCGTAACCTTCTCGGACTTGGTCAAACTCTTTGTCCTGGACCTTAGGTCTCAGTCGTAGCCTGGTTGGACTTTTCGTCCTGGACCTGGTCGACCGTAGCCTGGACCTGGCCTTCTTTGGCCAGCCGTAACCTTCTTGGACTTGGTTTGACTCTTCGTCTTGGATCTTGGGTCTTATTCCTAGCCTGGTTGGACTCTTCGTCCGGGACCTGGCCACTCCGGTCGGCCGCAACCTTCTCAGACCCGGTTGGACACTTCGTCCTAGTCCTTGGGTCTTGGTCGTAGCCTGGTTGGACTCTTTGTCTTCGACCTAGTCGGCCGTGGCCTGGACCTAGCCTCTCTGGTCAGCCATAACCTTTTCGGACCTGGTCGGACTCTTCGTCCTACACCTTTGGTCTCGATCGTAGCCTGGTTGGACTCTTCGTCGTGGACCTGGTCGGTCGTAGCCATGACCTGACCTCTCTGGTCGGCTGTAACCTTCTCAGACCTCGTCGGACTCTTCGTCTTTGACCTTCGGTCTCGGTCATAGGCTGGTTAGACTCTTTGTCTTGGACTTGGTCGGCCGTAGCCTGGACCTGGCCTCTCTGGAAGACCGTAACCTTCTCGGACCTGGTTGGACTTTTCATCCTAGACCTTGGGTCTCGGTCACAGGCTGGTTGGACTCTTCATCTTGGACCCGGTCAGCCGTAGCTTGGACCTGGCCTCTCTGGTCGACCGTAACCTTCTCGGACCTGGTTGGACTGTTCGTCCTAGACCTTCGGTCTCGGTCGTTGCTTGGTTGGACTATTCATCCTGGACCTTTGGTCTTGGTCGTAGCTTGGTTGGACTCTTCGTCTTGGACCTGGTCTTCTGTAGCCTAGACCTGGCCTCTTTGGTCGGTCGTAACCTTCTCGGACTAGGTCAAACTCTTTGTCCTAGACCTTAGGTCACAGTCGTAGCCTGGTTGGACTTTTCATCCTGGACCTGGTCGACCGTAGCCTGGACCTGGCCTTCTTTGGCCAGCCGTAACCTTCTTGGACTTGGTTTGACTCTTCGTCTTGGATCTTGGGTCTTATTCCTAGCCTGGTTGGACTCTTCGTCTGGGACCTGGCCACTCCGGTCGGCCGCAACCTTCTCAGACCCGGTTGGACACTTCGTCCTGGTCCTTGTGTCTTGGTCGTAGCCTGGTTGGACTTTTTGTCTTTGACCTAGTCGGCCGTTGATAAAGGCTAAACTGTACATGTTTTTAGTCCATATTTAGGCCATTATTGTTGGGTTTTAGGATAATTTCATGGATTTCTTGCACTTGATCGGTTTATATGTTGTTTTCAGGTTCTAGCTAAAGCAATGAGAGCATAAGGAGGAAATTCGGAGCAGTTTGGAGGAAATTCGGAGCAGTTTGAAGCCTTTCTGACCAAAGCTGAGAAGAACACGGTTTGGTACACGTCCGTGTACGTTGCCGTGTACCTCTCGGGTATATGAGACATAATACACGATCATAAACACGGCCGTGTTAGAGGCCGTGTACCTTACGGATTAACCAACACTCGTAAAGCCGTGTACGAGCTTGTTCAGCGACTTAACAGAGACACGCCCGTGTTGGTTAATACACGCCCGTGTTGGTTAGTACACGCCCGTGTAAGATCTGTCTGAGACCGTGTCGAAGGCCGTGTTCCATCCAGAAGTCGAATTTCGCTCTATAAAAGGGGCAGGACCTGTCAATTGAAGGGGGGGCCGCCGTCATTCTGCAGAAATAAACCCTAGAGCAGCAGAGAGGAGGTGAAAGAGAAAGAGGAACACTCCAATAAGCGCCCATCGATCAATTCAAGTTGGATTGTATTAGAATCAAGAGAAGTTGTCATGATTTCAATTATTCTTTGCAGTTCATTGAATTGTAGTGCAGTTATTTCACTGATTATGAGCTAATTTCTTTAATACCTAGATAGGATGAACCCTAGAACGAATATTGTTATTTGATCCTTAATTATTTTAATTTATTCTTCGAGTTCATTGAGATTCAATTATGTGTTCTTTATTATTATTGAATTGATAATTTCCGGTGTATTAATTCATGTTTGATATCATACAATTGTGATTGAGAAATCCTATGTTTGATTTGATCTTGCATAATTGAAAGGAGTTGCACGTAATTCTAGAGATAGAACAACGTAAATCTTCCGGATTAGGGTCAAACCTAATAGAGAGACTCATTGATTGTTGAATGCAATTCTGGGGGTTTTAATTAGGAAGAGATTCCAATTAATCAACCTGGGGTTAGTTGTTAATATGCTTGAGGAAGATATTAGCATAATTAAGGAGTTTCCACGGTCCAATGATTAGTGGATAATTTGATATATTAAGGATTGGATGCAATAGACGTTTTAGGGGGATTCTTGTCTAGGTATTGTTGGTTTAGATTGATTTCATCTTAATCTTCTGCTGTTTGGAGTTGATTTTGTGTTGGATTGATTTAATATAATTTCTATTTAAATTACTTAAGTACAATTCAATTGTTTATAGGATAGATAATAAGAAAAGAGTTAGTACCAGTACTCGTTAGTCCTTGTGGGATCGACACTCGATACTGTTATCCACTATACTATAGAAACCGATAGGTACACTTGCCTAGAAGGTCTATAGGGTAGAAGATTGACCGTACCAAGTTTTTGGCGCCGTTGCCGGGGACTAGGATATTAGGAACACTTAATTCCTATTAATCTATCCATTCTTTTGTTTTAATTTATTGTATTTCTTTATTTCTTTATTATTATTTTTATATTTCTTTATTTAATATATAAAATATTATTTCAGGTACTTGGATCAGTTTATGACCCGAAACAGTCAATCTGAGTTCTTTGAAGAAGACCCTGAGATTGAAAGAACAACTCTTCGAGCTCTTAGAATCAGGCGTTTACAGAGACAAGAAGAGTTAGTACAGGAACTAGTCATGGCTGAACCAGAGCAACAAAGGACTATGTCTGACTATGCAAGACCATCTTTAATGGGGACAGAATCCAGCATTGTTAGACCAGCTGTGGCGGCTAATAATTTTGAGATCAAGCCTAATATTATTCAAATGGTGCAGCAATATGTACAATTTGATGGGCTCCAGGATGAGGATCCTAATGCACACATAGCAAATTTCCTGGAGATCTGCGATACTTTCAAGATCAATGGCGCCACTGATGATGCGATAAGGCTGAGGCTGTTTCCTTTTTCTTTAAGGAACAGGGCTAAGCAGTGGCTGAATTCCCTGCCGAGAGGTTCTATTACTACGTGGAACCAAATGACAGAGAAGTTTCTGTTGAAATACTTCCCACCTGCGAAGACTGCAAAACTAAGGAATGATATCTCTTCCTATGCCCAAATTGATTCTGAGACACTTTATGAGACATGGGAGAGGTTTAAAGATCTTTTAAGGAAGTGTCCACATCACGGATTGCCAACATGGTTACAAGTGCAAACCTTTTACAATGGGTTGAACCCGACAACCAGGCAGATGATAGATGCAGCGGCTGGAGGAACATTGAATAACAAAACACCAGAGGCAGCCCAAGAATTGATAGAAGACATGGCCATGAACAATTACCAATGGCATTCTAATCGAGCGAAGCCTAGCAAATCTGCTGGAATCTATGAAGTTGATGCAATCACAGCCTTGGCTAGGCAAGTCGAAGCATTAAATACGAAGATTGATGGATTATCTGTAGGCCATCAACCAGCTCAAGTCATGCATTGTGACATGTGTGGGGGAGGACATGTGACTGAGGAGTGTCAAGGTTTATCAGCTATGGCTAGACAGACACCAGAGCATGTTGACTATATGGGTAATGCACCCCGACCTCAAAACAACCCCTACAGCAACACATATAACCCAGGCTGGAGGAACCACCCAAATTTCTCTTGGGGAAATCAAGGACAACAAAGAAATAATCCTCCTCCGGGTTTTCAGCAACAACACCTGCCACAAGAAAAGAAGCCTAGCATGGAGGAATTAATGGCTAAATTTATTCAAACATCTGAAAGCCGATTCCAAGCCACTGAAACGTCACTGAGGAACCAAGAGGCTTCTATCCATAACCTTGAGAACCAGATTGGTCAGCTGGCAAAGCTTGTGTCAGAGAGACAACAAGGGAGCCTACCTAGCAACACCGAGAAGAATCCAAAAGAGCAAGTTAAGGCAGTTACCTTGAGGAGCGGTAAAGAACTACGAGTTGAGGAGGAGCAGCAGGGAAAGGAAGAGAATGGCAAGCAATCTGCGGACAAAAAGAAGGGGGATGGAAATTCTAAACCTGTGCAGGGTTTTCAACCCACTATCCCATACCCAGCTAAGCTAAAGAAGGATAAGATGGACGAGCAGTTTAGTAAGTTTCTTGAACTATTTAAGCAACTTCACATTAACGTGCCTTTTGTTGAAGCTCTTTCGCAGATGCCAAGGTATGCAAAATTCCTGAAGGATTTGCTTTCAAATAAGAGGAAGTTGGAGGAGCTGTCAACAGTCACATTAAGTGAGGAATGCTCAGCCATTGTGCAAAACAAGCTGCCCAAGAAATCAAAAGATCCAGGGAGTTTTACTATTCCGTGTCTCATTGGTAGTTTGTCGGTTGATAAAGCATTAGCAGATTTGGGAGCTAGCATTAATCTGATGCCTTACAATATGTTTAAGAAATTGGGGTTGGGAGAGCCTAAACCAACTAGGATGAGCATACAGTTAGCCGATAGGTCAATTAAATACCCTAAAGGCATCATTGAGGATGTGTTGGTTAAGGTAGATAAGTTTATATTCCCTGTGGATTTTGTCATTCTTGAAATGGATGAGGACATTGAAACACCCCTTATTCTAGGTCGACCCTTTTTAGCTACTGCTAGAGCCATTATAGATGTGAGTGATGGTAAGCTAGTCCTTAGGGTTGGGGATGAGGAGGTAATTTTTAAAATACATAATGTCATGAGACATTCTCTAGAAGAGGATGATACTTGTTACTATCTTGACTCTACTGATATTGTCGTTTCTGATTGTTTACAGGAATTGGTCCATGATGACCCTTTGGAGTTATGCCTTGTACAAGGAAGGGAGAAAGACGACGATGATTCGTGCATTAAGGAACAAGTAGCATATTTGGAAGCTGGCGAGCTCATGGTAAGAAAGAAAGAATTTGAAAAGATTGAACAAAGTGGAGAGAAGAGATTAAAACCCTCTATCGAGGATCCACCAGTTCTGGAGCTAAAAGCGTTACCTGCCCATCTCGAGTATGCCTTTTTGGAGAAGGATTCAAAGCTACCAGTCATTATCGCCTCGGGATTGAGGGCGGATCAGAAAGAAAAGTTGTTGGTAGCACTTAAGAAGCATAAAAGGGCGATCGCTTGGAAGATTTCTGACATTAGGGGAATTAGCCCTTCATTTTGCACCCACAAAATCCTAATGGAGGATGAATTCAAGTCATCGGTGCAACCCCAGCGGCGACTCAATCCCAAGATGAAGGAAGTAGTCAAAGCAGAGGTGATTAAGCTCCTCGACGCAGGTATGATCTATCCGATTTCTGACAGCATGTGGGTCAGTCCTGTGCAGGTAGTTCCAAAGAAAGGGGGAATGACGGTGGTACCCAATGAGAAGAACGAGCTGATTCCCATGAGAACCGTCACTGGGTGGAGAGTGTGCATTGACTACAGAAAGCTTAATGATGCCACTCGAAAAGACCACTTCCCACTACCTTTTGTGGACCAAATGCTGGAGAGATTAGCGGGTCACATGTATTATTGCTTCTTGGATGGTCTATCCGGCTATTTCCAAATTCCTATAGCACCAGAGGACCAAGAGAAGACAACTTTCACTTGCCCCTATGGCACATTTGCGTACAGGAGGATGCCTTTTGGGCTGTGCAATGCACCTGCCACCTTTCAAAGGTGCATGATGGCTATTTTTGATGACTTAATAGAAGACATCATGGAGGTGTTTATGGATGACTTCTCTGTGTTTGGCGATTCCTTCGATGCGTGCCTCCACAACCTTGAACGAGTGCTGAAAAGGTGTGAAGAAACTAATCTGGTTTTGAATTGGGAAAAATGCCATTTTATGGTACAAGAAGGCATAGTTTTGGGCCATAAAATCTCGAGCAGGGGAATAGAGGTGGATAGAGCTAAGATTGAGACAATTGAAAAGCTACCACCCCCAACTGTAGTGAAGGCTGTGAGGAGTTTTTCTGGGACATGCAGGTTTTTACAGGAGATTCATCAAGGATTTCTCTAAGATTGCCAGACCCTTAACTCAGTTACTCGAGAAAGATGCACCATTTGTCTTTACTCAAGAGTGTTTGGAAGCATTTAACACTCTTAAGGAGAAATTAACTAATGCCCCGATTATGGTCGCACCAGATTGGAACCTTCCGTTTGAATTGATGTGTGATGCAAGTGACTTCGCAGTAGGTGCAGTACTTGGACAGCGGAAGGACAAACACTTTCAGCCCATCTACTATGCTAGCAAGACTTTGACGGACGCTCAAGAGAACTATACAACCACCGAAAAAGAATTGCTAGCTGTCATTTTTGCATTTGATAAATTCAGATCTTATTTAATTTTGTCCAAAGTCATTGTTTATACTGATCATTCTGCATTACGTTACTTGTTAAATAAGGCAGATGCCAAGCCCAGATTGATCAGGTGGATTTTGTTGTTACAGGAATTTGACTTGGAAATTAAAGATAAAAAGGGAGCTGAAAACCTAGCGGCAGATCATCTTTCGCGGTTAGAAAACCCGAGTCTAGAAAAGCTGATAGAAGAGGACATCGATGATGCATTCCCTGAAGAACGTTTATACCATCTGACAGAGGTAAGGACAGGTGAAGTCCCTTGGTTTGCAGATTTTGCTAATTATTTAGCTGCTGACATCCTTCCTAAAGGGCTTTCTCATCAGCAAAAGAAGAAATTCTTTTCTGATTTGAAGCATTACTTTTGGGAGGATCCCTACTTGTTTAAGATCTGTGCAGACCAAATCATTAGGCGATGTGTTTCGCAATTGGAGGGATGGAAGATTTTGCAACACTGTCATGCCGGCCCGGCAGGAGGACATTACCACGCTAATAGGACAGCGCAGAAGGTACTCGAGTCAGGTTTTTATTGGCCTACTTTGTTCAGAGATGCCCAAAGGTACGTCGCGTTGTGTGGTAACTGTCAGCGGTCAGGTAATATTTCTCACCGGGATGAAATGCCCCAAAATTTTATTCTTGTTTGTGAGATTTTCGATGTTTGGGGTATTGACTTTATGGGTCCTTTTCCAGTCTCTTTTGGGAACAAGTACATCCTAGTTGCAGTGGATTATGTGTCTAAGTGGGTTGAAGCCCAAGCTTTACCAACAAATGATGCTAGGGTGGTAGTTAAGTTCCTTAAAAAATTATTCTCTCGATTCGGCACACCTAGGGCAATCATTAGTGACAGGGGCACACACTTTCGTAATGCACAGTTCATCAATGCACTAAAAAAATATGGTGTTACGCATAGAGTTGCAACCCCTTACCATCCACAGACTAGTGGCCAAGTTGAGGTGACCAATAGGGACTTGAAAAGAATCCTGGAAAGAACTGTAGAGCATCATAGGAGAGATTGGTCCATCAAATTAGATGATGCTCTGTGGGCCTATAGGACGGCATACAAGACACCGATAGGGACTACACCATATAGGCTAGTTTATGGAAAAGCATGTCACCTACCAGTAGAGTTTGAGCACCAAGCGTATTGGGCAATTAAATACTTTAACTTTAACTTGGATGTTGCAGGAGAAAAGAGGAAGATCCAGATGAACGAGTTAGAGGAATGGCGTTTGATGGCCTATGAGAACGCAAGGATATACAAAGAGCGTAGCAAGCTATATCACGACAGGAGGATCAAACAAGGGAAAGAATTCAGCGAAGGAGATCAAGTGTTATTGTATAATTCTAGGCTGAAATTATTCCCAGGAAAGCTCAAATCCAGATGGTCAGGACCCTTTACGGTCAAGCAGGTTTTCCCGTACGGTACCGTTGAAGTAACACATCCAGAAAAAGGCACGTTCAAGGTGAATGGACATCGCCTCAAGTTGTTCCTGGGGGGAGAGTTTGATAACTTTCAAGGGGAGGAGTTCAACCTTCACATCAACTAGTGGATGAAAGTGAATGCGTCAAGCTAAAGACACTAAACAAGCGCTTCTTGGGAGGCAACCCAAGGGTTTTCTTTCTCGTTTCCCTTATTTCATGTTTCCTTTATCTTTAGGTTTAATTTTCATTAGGCTTTAATTTCTTGTTACTTTTAGTCATTGAAATAAAGCATACCGAGAGGTACACGCCCTTAAACACGCCCGTGTTAGTAGGCGTGTCTGGGGCCGTGCCAAATTTTGCTTGTCAGGTACACGGGGATGTCTTCAAGTCCAAATATGTAGAGTCAACATACCGAGAGGTACACGCCCTTAAACACGCCCGTGTTAGTAGGCGTGTCTGGACCCGTGTGAAGTTTTCTTTGTCAGGTACACGGGCATGTCTTCAAGATCAAATATGTAGGAGTCCAACATACCGAGAGGTACACGCCCTTCAACACGCCCGTGTTATAGGCCGTGTTTATTCCCAGGTAAGTAACACGCCCATGTACACGGTCCGTATTCTTTTATGTTTCTCGACACACCCAGATACACGGCCGTGTATATGGGCGTGTCGAGGCAATATTTATACAAACGGTTGCTGAAACACGACCGTTTCATTCACACACGCCCCCTTTCTCCAAAAATCCGAAATTTTCCCACGAAATCGCGCCGATCTTTGCACAAAAAAAAAAAAAAAAAAAAAAAAAAAAAAAAAAAGGGTAATCCTAATTCTAACGGATTATTTGATAAACACCCTTTAAGGATTAGATTTTTGTTTTTTTTTCTCGAAGAATATTTGGGTCTTTCGGACGAAGAAAATCTCACGGAACGACGGTATGCATTCTTCTCCTTTTTCTTTTGCGTTTGCTTTCGTGATTTATGGATTATTCCGTGATTTATGGGTTATTCTTGATTTATGGGTTAATTCGTGATTGATGGGTTATTCCGTGATTTCTGGGTTATTTTGAGATTGTCCTGTTCGGAGTTTCGTGACGAATATTGCATGCGTGAATGTGATTCCATCTTGTCTGCGGATTGAATATTGAAATGTGAATCTTCTCTTGTTTTTCGTGACGAATCTTCTCTTGTTTTCCATCCAATGTGGTGCTCGGACATGCTCGATAGTGTGTTAAATTTTCGTCACTCTTTTGCACGTGTGGAATGTGATTCAATCTTGTCTGCGGATTGAATATTGAAATGTGGATCTCAGAATATTCATTATGACTTTCTTTTGCAGGATCCCAAGTGCCACCATGACACGGCGTACTGCAGAAATCCAGCGGCGAAGAGAAAAAGAGGTTCCTCGGAAAAAGCAGAGAGGAGAGGCTTCCTCTCATGCACAGCAACAACCGCCACAACAACCTGGAATGCACCCATTGCTCCAATTTCAGGCTCCAGCATTCCTTACGAGGCTTGAAAGATTATTGAACAAACCTTTTGAGAATAGCCGGTTTATAGATTGGCCTGTGTTACAGCAGATTGGTTTGGATCAACAAGTGAGAGAATTAGTGACTTTTGGGAGTTGGGATCGATTTTTCGATATTAAGGAACCAGCTTATCAAGAGCTAACTCTGGAATTCCTCACCACATTCTCCCTCAACAAGAAATCACTGAGCTGGTCCCTGCCCAATCTGGAGTTTCAGCTCGGCGGGGAAAGATTTCAAAAAAAGCTATACGCAGTTCTCAATAGACTGTGGTCTCTACACCGAAGAGTTTACTCAAACCGACGCCTATCGAGAACTGCAGGTGGACTGGCCCTCAAACTTTAATGATCAGCAATATTGGCGGTCCATTAGTAGAGAGAGGGAATACGCACCAACAAGATCCAAAGCCTCCCGTCTTTCTCATCCAGAACTTCGATACGTGCACAAGTTATTAGTGCACACCATTAGTGGACGGAGAGAAAGCACCGGTGTAGTCTCTCGTCGTGATCTTTTCTATATTTACAGTATGAGGGAGAAGGTCGCCATTCACTTGGGACATGCCTGGGCCTGGTACTTGGATAGTCAGGCAAGCAGGCCACGAGCTGGCGCAGTGTGCTGCGGGCCCTACATCACGCGATTGGCTCGCAACCTAGGGCTGTTTAGTCGTCTGCCTCCCTTGACCATTATCTCTCAGATGATACCGATTGACGTGGATACTTTAAGATCCATGGGGATGGTTGAGAGACGACAGGGGCCAGATGGTCCGACCTATGTTCTGACAGGTACACCACCACCTGCAACCGAGGCCGAATCTGAAAGGGAGCACTCTCCTGCACCACCACCGCAAAACCAACAATCGGCCACCCCTTTCCACTCAAACATCGGAAGCTTGAACAGTCAAGTGCTGCCAATACTAAGAAGGACAGTGGCTATGCAGCAAGCTCATTCCTCTCGACTGATACGACTAGAGCGACAGTCGGCCTGGATTGAAGATACATTGACTCGGATGTGTGCTCACCTCGGGATCCCGACTTTACCCAACGTTCGGGTAGCTGATCCCACCGCTAGCGGCCCTGAGGAGCCATCGAGAGCTGGACATGTGGATCCCGAGCCTCCAGCCACTGATGAGTAGTTTATGGAGTCGGCGTCGAATTTAATTCTTCGTCCCGCCAGGAGACCAGGTCTGTTGTTATCCACCGCGTTAATGTTGACTGTACGAGCCTCTGCATTACATACATCTATTCAGGGAAGTACACGTTGACTTGTTCTTATAGCATTTTGATTCCATTTTACCTGTCTATTCCACACTGTTTTCATTATGACATTGAGGCAATGTGCATCTCTAAGTGTGGGGGAGGGATTTTGGCTTTAGTGGAATTTATTTGTGGGAATCGAGCATTTTGTAGTCTTCTTGCATAAAGTAGTCCCTTTTCATTGATTCTTCTGTTTAGAAATCTTAATCTTGTTAAAATGTGTTTCAACATGTTCTCAATGACTGTGATTCCTCAAATTGGATTAAGATACAAGCAGAAAACGACACGAATAGCTAGATTTCTATGAGCTTCATTATAGGCAATTGTTGAGACAGTTAATCTGGGTGAAAATTGCATGCGATTCATACACATGAGCCTAAAATTTGTGAGTATTTGAGCCTATGAGCATTCATCATTATATGCTCCACTCATTTTCTTTCTGGTGTGATTATCATGCATAGTGGGGAGATTCTAGAACTTGCTTTGTTATGCACGTTACTGTTTTAGATGCATTGGAAAGAAGGGTTTTGTCTTGGCTTTTCTTGTTGACCATACTTTAAATCAATTACCCCATCACCATAACTACCAAATACCCCATCACCATAGCCATTGTTTTACACTAAAGGGTTTAGCCAACTGAATCACATGAAAAGCTGATCAAATGGAGTACAGAACCAAGGGTTTATCTGACTAAAGGTGCATAGTATATGTCTAAGCGTCATCTTCTGTTATGCTCGAATATTTTCTTTTCAAGTGCAACATTGTATAAACGAGCATTATTGAGCATTATTGAAGTGTATTCTTTGAGATTGAAAAAAAGAAAAAAAAAAAAAAAAAAAAAAAAAAAAAAAAAAAAAAAAAAAAAAAGAGAAAGAAATAAATAAGTAAGAACAGCAGATGATTGTGGTTATTAATGTTTTATGCACCTTACTTGAGCTTTGATTGAAGGTTCCATATACAAGAGAGTCAGGTTCTTGTGTGATTTGGTATAAACAGGTCCTTTATCTTTTATTCTTGGTTAACCTGGGGTCTATTCATTCTATTCTTTCTTTTCACCACCACCCAAACCTTATCGCAGCCATGACAAGGATTCTTTAATTCATGCATCTAATTATAGTGATGTGATATATTAGCAAGCTTATGGTTAAGATTCCTGCTATGCATTGATTTGAGTGTTATGATATCTTCTCTACCCTAAACACTTTGAGCGTTGTATGAGTGAATCCTATGTGAGGATATGAGTCCTATGTTTTTGATTCTGGAAAGACTGTCAACATGATTGCTTATGGATGATTGTTTATAGAAGTTTAGCCTAGGATTGTTGGATTTACTTGTATCTTAATTTGGTTTAGAAATCATAGTAGGAGGGATTATGGAGAGATGCATTGAGATAAGAGAGAGAGGGATATTTAGAAGGTTTTATGATTTGGAACTATTATTTGCTTGAGGACAAGCAAATACTTAAGTGTGGGGAGATTTGATAAAGGCTAAACTGTACATGTTTTTAGTCCATATTTAGGCCATTATTGTTGGGTTTTAGGATAATTTCATGGATTTCTTGCACTTGATCGGTTTATATGTTGTTTTCAGGTTCTAGCTAAAGCAATGAGAGCATAAGGAGGAAATTCGGAGCAGTTTGGAGGAAATTCGGAGCAGTTTGAAGCCTTTCTGACCAAAGCTGAGAAGAACACGGTTTGGTACACGTCCGTGTACGTTGCCGTGTACCTCTCGGGTATATGAGACATAATACACGATCATAAACACGGCCGTGTTAGAGGCCGTGTACCTTACGGATTAACCAACACTCGTAAAGCCGTGTACGAGCTTGTTCAGCGACTTAACAGAGACACGCCCGTGTTGGTTAATACACGCCCGTGTTGGTTAGTACACGCCCGTGTAAGATCTGTCTGAGACCGTGTCGAAGGCCGTGTTCCATCCAGAAGTCGAATTTCGCTCTATAAAAGGGGCAGGACCTGTCAATTGAAGGGGGGGCCGCCGTCATTCTGCAGAAATAAACCCTAGAGCAGCAGAGAGGAGGTGAAAGAGAAAGAGGAACACTCCAATAAGCGCCCATCGATCAATTCAAGTTGGATTGTATTAGAATCAAGAGAAGTTGTCATGATTTCAATTATTCTTTGCAGTTCATTGAATTGTAGTGCAGTTATTTCACTGATTATGAGCTAATTTCTTTAATACCTAGATAGGATGAACCCTAGAACGAATATTGTTATTTGATCCTTAATTATTTTAATTTATTCTTCGAGTTCATTGAGATTCAATTATGTGTTCTTTATTATTATTGAATTGATAATTTCCGGTGTATTAATTCATGTTTGATATCATACAATTGTGATTGAGAAATCCTATGTTTGATTTGATCTTGCATAATTGAAAGGAGTTGCACGTAATTCTAGAGATAGAACAACGTAAATCTTCCGGATTAGGGTCAAACCTAATAGAGAGACTCATTGATTGTTGAATGCAATTCTGGGGGTTTTAATTAGGAAGAGATTCCAATTAATCAACCTGGGGTTAGTTGTTAATATGCTTGAGGAAGATATTAGCATAATTAAGGAGTTTCCACGGTCCAATGATTAGTGGATAATTTGATATATTAAGGATTGGATGCAATAGACGTTTTAGGGGGATTCTTGTCTAGGTATTGTTGGTTTAGATTGATTTCATCTTAATCTTCTGCTGTTTGGAGTTGATTTTGTGTTGGATTGATTTAATATAATTTCTATTTAAATTACTTAAGTACAATTCAATTGTTTATAGGATAGATAATAAGAAAAGAGTTAGTACCAGTACTCGTTAGTCCTTGTGGGATCGACACTCGATACTGTTATCCACTATACTATAGAAACCGATAGGTACACTTGCCTAGAAGGTCTATAGGGTAGAAGATTGACCGTACCAGCCGTGGCCTGGACCTAGCCTCTCCGGTCAGCCATAACCTTTTCAGACCTGGTCGGACTCTTCGTCCTACACCTTTGGTCTCGATCGTAGCCTGGTTGGACTCTTTGTCGTGGACTTGGTCGGCCGTATCTAGAGCTGGCCTCTCTGGTTGGCAGTAACCTTCTCGGACCTGGTCAGGCTCTTCGTCCAGGACCTTGGGTCTCGGTCGTAGCCTGGTTGGACTCTTCGTCTTGGACCTTGTCAGCCATAGCATGGTCCTGGCCTCTCTGGTCGGCTGTAACCTTCTCGGACCTGGTCGGACTCTTCGTCCTAGACCAGGTTGGCCATAGCTTGGACCTGGCCTCTCTGGTCGACCGTAAACTTCTTGAAACTGGTCAGACTCTTTGTCCTGGACTGTGGGCCTCGATCGTAGCCTAGTTGGACTCTTCGTCCGGGAGCTAGTCGGCCGTTTCCTGGACCTGGCCACACTGGTCGGCCATAACCTTCTCAGACCTAGTCGGACTTTTCGACCAGGACCTTCGATCTCGGTCGTTGCCTGGTTGTATACTTTATCCTAGACCTTCAGTCTTGGTCGTAGCCTGCTTGGACTCTTCATCCTAGACTTGGTCGGCCGTAGCTTGGACCGGGCCACTCTAGTCGGCCGTAAACTTCTCGGACCTGGTTGCACTCTTCGTGTTGGACCATGGGTCTTGGTCGTAGCCTGGTTGGACACTGTCCCGGACCAGGTCAGCCGTAGCCTGGTCGGCCGTAATCTTCTCAAACCTGGTCGGACTCTTCATCCTGGACCTTGTGTCTCAGTTGTAGCCTAGTTGGACTCTTCATCTTGGACCTGGTCGGCCGTAGCCTAGACCTGGCCTCTTTGGTGGGCCATAACCTTCTCGAACCTAGCTAGACTTTTTGTCCTAGACCTTGGGTCACGGTCGTAGCTTGGTTGGACTCTTCGTCTTGGACTTGGTTGGCCGTAGCTTGGACCTGGCCTCTCTGGTCGGCTGTAACCTTCTCGGACCAGGTCAGACTCTTCGTCCTAGAAATTCTGTCTCTGTCGTAGCCTGGTTGGACTCTTCGTCCTGGACCTGGTCTTCTGTAGCCGAGACCTGGCCTCTCTGGCCGGCCGTCACCTTCTTGGACCTAGTCCAACTCTTCGTCCTGGACCTCTGGTCACGGTCGCAGCCTGGTTGGACTCTTCGTCCTGGACCTGGTCGGCCGTAGCCTGGACCTCGCCTCTATGGTCGACCGTAACCTTCTCGGACCTGGTCAGACTCTTCGACCGGGTCTAGGTTGGCCTTAGCCTGGACCTGGCCTCTCTGTTTGACCACAACCTTCTTAGACCGGGTCGAACTCTATGTCCTGGACCTTTGGTCTCGGTCGTTGCCTGGTTGGACTCTTCATCCTAGACCTTCGGTCTTGGTTTTCGCTTGCTTGGACTCTTCGTCCTAGACCTGGCCGGCTGTAGCATGGACCGGGCCACTCTAGTCGACCGTAACCTTCTTGGACCAGGTCAGACTCTTCATCTTGGACCTTGGGTCTCGGTCGTAGCCTGGTTGGACTCTTCGTCCTGGACCTGGTCAGCCGTATCCTGGACCTGGCCTCTTTGGTCGGCCGTAAGCTTCTCGGACCTGGTCAGACTCTTCGTCCTAGACCTTGGGTCTCGGTCGTAGCCTGGTTAGACTCTTCATCCTGGACTTGGTCGACCGTAGCCTAGACCTGGCCTCTCTGGTAGGCCGTAACCTTCTTAGACCTGGTCAGACTCTTCATCCTAGACCTTGGGCCTCGGTCGTAGCTTGGTTGGACTCTTCGTCTGGGACCTGGTCGGTCGTAGCTTGGACCTGGCCTCTCTTGTCGGCCGTAACCTTCTTAGACCTGGTCGGACTCTTCGTCCTGGACCTTGGGTCTCGGTTGTAGCCTGGTTGGACTCTTCATCCTAGACTAGGTCAGCTGTAGCCTGGACCTGGGCTCTTTGGTCGGCCGTAAGCTTCTTGAACATAGTCAGACTTTTTGTCCAGGACCTTGGGTCTCGGTTGTAGCCTGGTTAGACTCTTCGTCCTGGACCTGGTTGGTCGTAGCCTGCACTTGGCCTCTCTGGTGGGCCGTAACCTTCTCGGACCTAGTCAAAATTTTCATCCTAGACCTTGGGTCTCAGTCGTAGCTTGGTTGGACTCTTCGTCTTGGACTTCATCCGTCGTAGCTTGGACCTAGCCTCTTTGGTCAGGCGTAACCTTTTCGGACCTAGTCGGACTCTTTGTCCTGGACCTTCGGCCTTGATCCTAGCCTGGATGGACTCTTCGTCCAGGACCTAGTCTTCCGTAGCCTAGACCTGGCCTCTCTGGTCAGCCATAACCTTCTCGAACCTAGTCAGACTCTTCGTCCTGGACCTTTGGTCTCGGTCGTAGCCTGGTTGGACTCTTCGTCCTAGACCTGGTTGGCCGTAGCCTGGACCTGGCCTCTCTAGTCGGCTGTAACCTTCTCGAACCTGGTCGAACTCTTCGTCCTGGACCTTGGGTCTCGGTCGTAGCCTGGTTGGACTCTTCATCCTGGACCTGGTCAGCCGTAGCCCAGACCTGGCCTCTTGTGTCGGCCGTAACCTTCTCAGACCTGGTCGAACTCTTTGGCCTGGACCATGGGTCTTGGTCGTAGTCTAGTTGGACTCTTCGTCCTAGACCTAGTCGCTTGTTGCCTGGACTTCGCCTCTCTGGTCAGCCGTAACCTACTCTGACCTAGTTGGACTCTTCATCCTAGACCTTAGGTCTCGGTCGGAGCCTGGTTGGACTCTTCATCCTGGACCTGGTTGGTCGTAGCGTGGACCTGGCCTCTCTAGTCAGCCGTAACCTTCTCGGACCTAGTCGGACTCTTATTCTTGGACCTTGGGTCTCGGTCGTAGCCTGGTTGGACTCTTCGCCCTGGACCTGGTCAACCGTAGCCTGGACCTGGCCTCTCTGGTAGGTTGGAACCTTCTTAGACTTGGTCACACTTTTCTCCCTGGACCTTGGGTCTCGGTCGTAGGTTGGTTGGACTCTTCGTCTTGGACCTGGTCGGTCGTAGCTTGGACCTGGCCTCTCTGGTCGGCCGTAACCTTCTCGGACCTGGTCGGACCCTTTGTCCTGGACCTTGGGTCTCGGTCGTAGCCTGGTTGGACTCTTCGTCCTGGACCTAGTCTTCCATAGCTTGGACCTGGCCTCTCTGGCTGGACATAACCTTCTCAGACCTAATCGGACTCTTCGTCCTGGACCTTTGGTCTCGGTCGTAGCATGGTTGGACTCTTCGTCCTAGACTAGGACAGCTGTAGCCTGGACCTGGGCTCTTTGGTCGGTCGTAAGCTTCTTGAACCTGGTCAGACTTTTCATCCAGGACCTTGGGTCTCGGTTGTTGCCTGGTTAGACTCTTCGCCCTGGACCTGGTTGGTTGTAGACTGCACCTGGCCTCTCTTGTGGGCCGTAACCTTCTCAGACCTAGTCAGAATTTTTGTCCTAGACCTTGGTTCTCAGTCGTAGCTTGGTTGGACACTTCGTCTTGGACTTGGTCGGTCGTAGCTTGGACCTGGCCTCTCTAGTCGGCCGTAACCTTCTCGGACCTAGTCGGACTGTTTGTCCTGGACCTTCGGCCTCGATTGTAGCCTGGTTGGACTCTTCATCTAGGACCTTGTCTTCCGTAGCCTAGACCTGGCCTCTCTGGCCAGACATAACCTTCTCGAACCTAGTCAGACTCTTTGTCCTGGACCTTTGGTCTCGGTCGTAGCCTGGTTGGACTCTTCGTCTTGGACCTGGCCTCTCTAGTCGGCTGTAACCTTCTCGGACCTGGTCGAACTCTTCGTCCTGGACCTTGGGTCTCGGTCGTAGCCTGGTTGGACTCTTCATCCTGGACCTTTCAGTCGTAGCCAGGACCTGGCCTCTTGGGTCGGCCGTAACCTTCTCGGACCTGGTCGAACTCTTTGTCCTGGACCTTGGGTCTCGGTCGTAGCCTAGTTGGACTCTTCGTCCTAGACCTGGTCTACCGTAGCCTGGACCTGGCCTCTCTGGTCGGCCGTAACCTTCTCGGACCTAGTCGGACTCTTTGTCCTAGACCTTGGGTCTCGGTCGTAGCCTGGTTGGACTCTTCGTCCTGGACCTGGTTGGCCGTAGCCTGGACCTGGCCTCTCTGGTCAGCCGTAACCTTCTTGGATCTGGTCAGACTTTCATCCTGGACATTGGGTCTCAGTCGTAGCCTGGTTGGACTCTTCGTCTTGGACCTGGTCAGCTGTAGCCTGGACCTGGCCTCTCTGGTCGGCCATAACCTTCTCGAACCTGGTCAGACTCTTCATCCTAGACCTTGGGTCTCGGTCATAGCCTGGTTGGACTCTTCGTCTTAGACCTGGTTGGCCGTAGCCAGGACCTGGCCTGTCTGGTCGGCCATAACCTTCTCAGACCTGGTCGGACTCTTTGTCCTGGACCTTCGGTCTCTATCGTAGTGTGGTTGGGCTCTTCGTCCTGGACCTTGGGTCTAAGTGGTAGCCTAGTTGGACTCTTAGTGTTCGACCTGGTTGGCCATATCATAGACCTCACCTCTATGGCCGGTCGTAACCTTCTCGGACCGAGTCGGACTCTTCGTCCTAGACTTGGGTCTCGGTCGTAGCCTTGTTGGACTCTTCATCTGGACCTGGTCAGCCGTAGCCTGCACCTGGCCTCTCTGGTCGGTCGTAACCTTCTCAGACCTGGTCTAACTTTTTGTCCTAGACCTTGTGTCTCGGTCGTAGCCAGGTTGGTCTCTTCGTCTTGGACCTGGTCGGCCGTAGCCTAGACCTGGTCTCTCTTGTCTGCCATAACCTTCTCAGACCTGGTCAGACTTTTTGTCCTTGACCTTAGGTCTCGGTCATAGCCTGGTTGGACTCTTCGTCTTGGACCTGGTCGGTCGTAGGTTGGACCTGGCCAGTTTGGTCGGCCATAACCATCTCAGACCGGGTCGGACTCTTCATCCTGGACCTTCGGTCTCTGTCGTAGCCTGGTTGGGCTCTTTGTCCTGGACCTTCGATCTCGGTCGTAGCTTGGTTGGGCTCTTCGTCCTCGACCTGGTCTTCCGTAGCCTAGACCTTGCCACTCTGGTCGACTGTAACCTTCTCGGACCTAGTCGAACTCTTCGTCTGAGACCTTAGGTCTTAGTAGTAGCCTAGTTGGACTCTTCGTCCTAGACCTGGTCGGCTGTAGCCTAGACCTGGCCTCCTCTGGTCAGCCATAACCTTCTCGAACCTGGTTGGACTCTTCGTCTTGGACCTTGGGTCATGGTCGTAGCCTGGTTGGACTCTTCGTGCTAGACCTGGCCTCTTTGGTCGGCCGCAACCTTCTCGGACATGGACGTACTCTTTGTCTTGGAGCCTGGGTCTTGGTCGTAGCTTGGTTGGGCTCGTCGTCCTCAACCTGGTCTTCCCTAGCCTAGACCTTGCCACTCTGGTCGACTGTAACCTTCTCAGACCTAGTCGAACTCTTCGTCCGAGACCTTAGGTCTTAGTCGTAGCCTAGTTGGACTCTTCGTCCTAGACCTGGTCGGTCGTAGCCTAGACCTGGCCTCCTCTGGTCGGCCATAACCTTCTCGAACCTGGTTAGACACTTTGTCTTGGACCATGGGTCTTGGTCGTAGCCTGGTTGGACTCTTCGTCCTAGACCTGGCCTCTTTGGTCGGCCGCAACCTTCTCGGACATGGACGTACTCATTGTCTTGGAGCTTGGGTCTTGGTCGTAGCTTGGTTGGGCTCTTCATCCTCGACCTGGTCAGTCGTAGCTCGGACCTAGGTTCCCTGCTTGGCCATAACCTTCTCAAACCTGGTCAGACTCTTCTCAAACCTGGCCTCTCTGGTCGGCCGTAACCTTCTCAAACCTGGTCGAACTCTTCATCCTGGACCTTGGGTCTCGGTCGTAGCCTGGTTGGACTCTTCGTCTTAGACCTGGTCTTTTGTAGCCTGGACCTGGCCTCTCTGGTCATCTGTAACCTTCTCAGACCTGGTCGAACTCTTCGTCCTAGACCTTAGGTCTTAGTTGTAGCCTGGTTGGACTCTTCGTCCTGGACCTGGTCGGTCGTAGGCTGGACCTGGCCTTCTCTGGTCAGCCATAACCTTCTCAGATCTGGTTTGACTCTTCGTCTTGGATCTTAGGTCTCGGTCCAAGCCTGGTTGGACTCTTCATCTGGGACTTGGTCGGCCGTAGCCTGGACCTAGCCTCTCTGGCAGGCTGCAACCTTCTCGGACCTGGTCAGATTCTTCGTCCTACACCTTCGGTCTCGGACGTAGCCTCGTTGGACTTTTTGTCTTCGACCTTGTCAACCGTGGCCTAGACCTAGCCTCTCTATTTGACCGTAACCTTCTCAGACCTGGTCGGGCTCTTCGTCCTGGAGCTTGGGCCTTGGTCATAGCCTGGTTGGACTCTTCATCCTGGACCTGGTCAGCCGTAGCACAGACCTGGCCTCTCGGGTCAGCCGTAACCTTCTCGGACCTGGTGGGACTCTTCGTCCTGGACTAGGTTGGTCGTAGCCTAGACCTGACCACTCTGGTCGAACGTAACATTCTTGGACCTGGTCAGACTCTTTGTCCTGGACCTTGGGCTTCGGTCGTAGCTTAGTTGGACTCTTTGTCCTAGACCTTGTTGGCCATGGCTTGGACCTGGCCTCTCTGTTTCGCCATAACCTTCTCGGACTTGGTCGGACTCCTCGTCCTAGACGTTCGGTCTCGATCGTTGCCTGGTTGGACTCTTCATCCTGGACCTTCGATCTTGGTCGTAGCCTGCTTGGACTCTTCGTCCTAGACCTGGTCAGCAGTAGCATGGACATGGCCTCTCTAGTCGACCATAACCTTCTCGGACCTGGTCGGACTCTTTGAATTGGACCTTGGGTCTCGGTCGTAGCCTAGTTGGACTATTCATCCTGGACTAGGTCAGCCGTAGCCTGGACCTTTCTCTCTGGTTGGTCGTAACCTTCATGGACCTGGTCAGACTCTTCGTCCTGGACCTTGGGTCTCGGTTGTAGCCTGGTTGGACTCTTCGTCCTAGACCTGGTCGGCCGTAGCCTGGACCTGGCCTCTCTGGTCGGCCGTAACCTTCTCGGACCTAGTCGGACTCTTTGTCTCGGACCTTTGGTCTCAATCGTAGCTTGGTTGGACTCTTCGTCTTGGACTTGGTCGACCGTAGCTTGGAGATGGCCTCTCTGGTCGGCCGTAACCTTCTCGCACCTGGTTGGACTCTTCGTCTAGGACCTTCTATCTCGGTCGTAGCCTGGTTGGACTCTTCGTCTCAAACCTGCTTGGCCATAGTATGGACCTCGCCTCTCTGGTCGGTCGTAACCTTCTCGGACCTAGTCGGATTCTTCGTCCTGGACCTGGGTCTCGGTCGTAGCTTGGTTGGACTCTTCATCCTGGACCTGGTCGGCCGTAGCCTGGACCTGGCCTCTTTGGTAGGCCGTAACCTTCTCGGACCTGGTCAGACTCTTCGTCTGGTACCTTGGGTCTCAGTCATAGCCTCTTTGGACTCTTCGTCTTGGACTTGATCGGCCGTAGCATGGGCCTGGCCTGTCTGGTCAGCCATAACCTTCTCAGACCAGGTCGGACTCTTCGTCCTGGACCTTCGGTCTCTGTCGTAGCCTGGTTGGGCTCTTCGTCCTGGAGCTTCGATCTCGGTCGTAGCCTGGTTGGGCTCTTCGTCCTAGACCTGGTCGTCCATAGCCTAGACCTTGCCTCTTTGGCCGACTGTAACCTTCTCTAACCTGGTCGAACTCCTCATACTAGAACTTAGGTCTCTGTCGTAGCCTAGTTGGACTCTTCGTCCTAGACCTAGTTGGCCGTATCCTGGACCTGGCCTCCTCTAGTTGACCGTAACCTTCTCAGACCTGGTTGGACTCTTCGTCTTGGACCTTGGGTCTCGGTCGTAGCCTGGTTGGACTCTTCGTCAAGGACCTGGCCTCTCTGGTCGGCCGTAACCTTCTTAGACCTGGTCAGACTCTTCGTCCTGGTCCTTGGGTCTCAGTCGTAGCCTAGTTGGACTCTTCATCCTAGACCTGGTTGGCCAAAGCATGGACCTCGCCTCTCTGGTCGGCCGTAACCTTCTCGAACCCGTTCGGACTCTTCGTCCTGTACCTAGGTCGCCGTCGTAGCCTGGTTGGACTCTTCATCCTAGACCTGGTCGGCCGTAGACAGGACCTGGCCTCTTTGGTCGGCCGTAACCTTCTCGGACCTGGTCGGAGTTTTTGTCCTAGACCTTGGGTCTCGGTCGTAGCCTGTTCAGACTCTTCATCTGGGACCAGGTCGGCCGTAGCCTGGACCTGGCCTCTCTGGTTGGCCGTAACCTTGTCGAACCTGGTCGGACTCTTTGTCCTGGACCTTGGGCCTCGTTCGTAGCCTGGTTGGACTCTTCGTCCTAGACCTGGTCTTTCGAAGCCTGGACCTAGTCTCTCTGGTCGACCGCAACCTTCTCGGAGCTGGTTAAACTCTTCGTCCTATACCTTAGGTGTCAGTCGTAGCCTGGTTGGACTCTTTGTCCTGGACCTGGTAGGCCGTAGGCTGGACCTGGCATTCTCTCAACGGCCATAACCTTCTCGGACCTAGTTGGACTCTTCATCCGGGACTTGGTCGGTCGTAGCCTGGACTTGGCCTCTTTGGCCAACCGCAACCTTCTCGGACCTGGTTGGACACTTCGTCCTACACCTTGGGTCTTGGTCGTAGCTTGTTTGGGCTTTTTGACTTTGTCCTAGTCGGCCGTGGCCTGGACCTAGCCTCTCTAGTCGGTTATAACCTTCTTGGACTAGGTCGGACGCTTCATCCACGACCTTTGGTCTCGGTCGTGGCCTGGTTGGACTCTTCGTCTTGGACCTGATTGGCCATAACCTAGACCTGACCTCTCTAGTTGGCCGTAACCTACTAGGACCTAGTCGGGCTCTTCGTCCTAGACCTTGGGTCTTAGTCGTAACCTGGTTGGACTCTTCGTCTTGGACCTGGTCAGCCGTAGCACGGACCTGGCCTCTCGGGTCAGCCGTAACCTTCTCAGATCTGGTTGGACTCTTCATCCGGGACTTGGTCGGTCGTAGCCTGGACCTGGCCTCTCTGGCTAGCCACAACCTTCTCGGACCTGGTTGGACACTTCGTCCTACACCTTGGGTCTCGGTCGTAGCTTGTTTGGACTTTTTGACTTTGTCCTAGTCGGCCGTGGCCTGGACCTAGCCTCTCTAGTCGGTTATAACCTTCTCGGACTTGGTCGGACGCTTCGTCCAGGACCTTTGGTCTCTGTCGTGGCCTGGTTGGACTCTTCGTCTTTGACCTGATTGGCCATAACCTAGACCTGGCCTCTCTAGTTGGCCATAACCTACTAGGACCTGGTCGGGCTCTTCGTCCTGGACCTTGGGTCTTGGTCGTAGCCTGGTTGGACTCTTCATCTTGGACCTGGTCAGCCGTACCTGGCCTCTCGGGTCGGCCGTAATCTTCTCAGACAAGGTCGGACTCTTCGTTCTAGACTAGGTTGGCCGTAGCCTGGACCTGGCCTCTTTGGTCGAACGTAACCTTCTCGGACCTGGTTAGACTCTTTGTCTTGGACCTTGGGCCTCGGTCGTAGCTTGGTTGGACTCTTTATCCTAGACCCGGTCGGCCATAGCCTAGACCTAGCCTCTCTGTTCGGCCATAACCTTTGGTCTCGATCGTTGCCTGCTTGGACTCTTCGTCCTAGACCTGGTCGGTAGTAGCATGGACCGGGCCTCTCTAGTCGACTGTAACATTCTTGGACCTGGTTGGACTCTTTGTCTTGGACCTTGGGTCTCGGTCGTACCCTTGTTGGACTATTCATCCTAGACCTGGTCACCCGTAGCCCAGACTTGGCCTCTCTGGTGAGCCGTAACCTTCGTCTTGGACCTGGTCACACTTTTCGTCTTGGACCTTGGGTCTCGGTCGTAGCTTGGTTGGACTCTTTGTCTTGGACTTGGTGAGACGTAGCTTGGACCTGGCCTCTCTGGTTGGCCATAACCTTCTCGGACCTGGTCGGACTCTTCGTCCTGGACCTTCGGTCTCGGTCATAGCCTAGTTAGACTCTTCGTCCTGGACCTAGTCTTTCGTAGCCTGGACATGGCCTCTCTGGCCTGCCGTAACCTTCTCGGACTAGGTCGGACTCTTCATCCTGGACCTTCGGTCTCGGTCACAGCCTGGTTGGACTCTTCGTCTTGGACCTGGTCGGCCGTAGGCTGGACCTGGCCTCTCTAGTCGGCCATAACCTTCTCAGACCTGGTCAGACTTTTCATCCTAGACCTTGGGTCTCAGTCATAGCCTGGTTGGACTCTTTGTCTCAGACCTGGTCGGCCGTAGCTTGGACTTGGCCTCTCTTGTCGGCCATAACCTTCTCAGACCTGGTCGGACTCTTCGTCCTATACCTTCGGTCCCGGTCGTAGCTTGGTTGGACTTTTCATCCTAGACCTTTGGTCTCGGTCATAGCCTGGTTGGACTCTTTGTCTTAGACCTGGTCGGCCGTAGCTTGGACTTGGCCTATCTTGTCGGCCATAACCTTCTGAGACTTGGTTGGACTCTTCGTCCTGTACCTTCGGTCTCAGTCGTAGCTTGGTTGGACTCTTCGTCCTAGACCTTTGGTGGTCGTAGCCTGGTTGGGACCTTCGTCCTGGACCTGGTCTACCGTAGCCTGGACCTGGCCTCTCTGGTCGACCATAACCTTCTCGGACCTGGTCGAACTCTTCATCCTAGACCTTAGGTCTCAGTCGTAGCGTAGTTGGACTCTTCGTCCAAGACCTGGTCGGTCAAAGCCTGGATCGGGCCTCCTCTGGTCGGCTGTAACCTTCACGAACCTAGTTGGACAATTCATCTTGGACCTTGGGTCTTGGTCGTAGCCTGGTTGGACTCTTTTTCCTGGACCTGGCCTTTTTGGTAGGCCGTAACCTTCTCGGACATGGTCGGACTCTTCGTCCTGGACCTTGGGTCTTGGTCGTAGCTTGGTTGGACTCTTCGTCCTGGACCTGGTCAGCCGTAGCCAGGACCTGGCCTCTCTAGTCGGCCGTAACCTTCTCGCACCTGGTCAGACTCTTCGTCCTAGACTGTGTGTCATGGTCGTACCCTGGTTGGACTCTTCATCCTGGACCAAGTCAGCCGTAGCCTGGACCTGGCCTCTCTGATCGGTCGTAAGTCGGACTATTTGTCCTGGACCTTGGGCCTCGGTCGTAGCCTGCTAGGACTCTTCGTCCTGGACTTGGTCGGCTATAGCCTGGACCTGGCCTCTCTGGTCGTCCATAACCTTCTCGGACCTAGTCAAACTTTTCATCCTGGACCTTGGGTCTCGGTCGTAGCCTGGTTGGACTCTTCGTCTTGGACCTGGTCAGCCGTAGTCTAGACCTGGCCTCTCTGGTCGGCCGTAAGCTTCTCGGACCTGGTCGGACTCTTTGTCCTGGACCTTGGGTCTTGGTCGTAGCCTGGTTGGACTCTTCGTCCTGGACATGGTCGGCTGGAGCTTTGACCTGGCCTCTTTGGTCGGCCGTAACCTTCTCGTACCTGGTCGGACTCTTCATCCTGGACCTTTGGTCCCGGTCGTAACATGGTTGGACTCTTCGTCTTGGACCTAGACAGCCGTAACCCTCTCGGAACTGGTCGGACTCTTCGTCCTGGACCTTGGGGCTTAGTCGTAGCCTGGTTGGATTCTTTGTCCTAGACCTGGTCAGCCATAGCTTGGACTTGGCCTCTCTTGTCGGCCGTAACCTTCTCAGACCTGGTCTAGGACGAGTCGGACTCTTCGTCCTAGACCTTGGGTCTTGGTCGTAGCCTAGTTGGACTCTTCGTCCTGGACCTGGTCGGCCGTAGCCTGGACCTCGCCTCTCTGGTCGACCGTAACCTTCTCAGACCTGGTCAGACTCTTCGTCTTGGACCTTGGGTCTCGGTCGTAGCCTGGTTGGACTCTTCGTCTTGGACCTGGTCGGCCGTAGCCTAGACCTGGCCTCTCTGGTCGGCCGTAACCTTCCTAGACCTGGTCGGACTCTTCATCCAGGACATTGGGTCTCGGTCATAGCCTAGTTGGACTCTTCACCCTAGACTTGGTTGGCCGTAGCTTGGACTTGGCCTCTCTGGTCGGCCGGAACCTTCCCGGACCTGGTCAGACTCTTCACCCTAGTCCTTGGGTCTCGGTTGTAGCCTGGTTGGTCTCTTCGTCCTGGACCTGGTTGGTCGTAGCCTGGACCTGGCCTCTCTGGTCGGCCGTAACCTTCTCAGACCTGGTCAAACTCTTCATCCTATACCTTGGGTATCGTTCGTAGCTTGGTTGGACTCTTCGTCCTGGACCTGGTTGGTCGTAGCCTACACCTGGCCTTCTCCAGTCGGCCCTAACCTTCTCGGACCTGTTTGGAGTTTTCGTCCTGGACCTTCGGTCTCTGTTGTAGCCTGGTTAGACTCTTCGTCTTGGCCCTGGTCAACCGTAGCCTAGACCTGGCCTCTTTGATCGGCTGTAACCATCTCAGACCTGGTCGTACTCTTCATCCTAGACCTTGGGTCTCGGTCGTAGCCTAGTTGGAGACTTTGTCCTGCACCTACTCGGGCGTAGCCTAGACCTGGCCTCTTTGGTCGGCCGTAACCTTCTCCGACCTGGTCAGTCTCTTCGTCCTGGACCTTGGATCTCAGTCGTAGCCTAGTTGTACTCTTTGTCCTAGACCTGGTAGGCCGTAGCCTAGACCTGGCCTCTCTGCTCGACCGTAACCTTCGTGGACCTGGTCGGACTCTTCGTCCTGGACCTTGGGTCTTAGTCATAGCCTGGTTGGACTCTTTGTCCTGGACTCGGTTGGCAGTAGCCTGGACCTGGCCTCTCTCGTCAGCCGTAACCTTCTCGGACCTGGTCGGACTCTTTGTCCAGGACCTTGGGTCTCCGTCGTTCCCAGGTTGGACTCTTCGTCCGGGACCTAGCCTCTTTGGTCGGCCGTAACCTTCTCGGACCTGGTCGGACTCTTCGTCCTAGACCTTGGGTCTCGGTCGTAGCCTAGTTGAACTCTTCGTCCTGGCCCTGGTTGGCCGTAGCCTAGACCTGGCCTCTCTGGTCCGCTGTGACCTTCTCGGACTCTTTGTTTTGGCCATTGGGCCTCAATCGTAGCCTGGTTGGACTGTTTGTCTTGGACCTAGTCGGCTGTAACCTTCTTGGACCTGGTTGTACTCTTCATCCTGGACCTTGTGTCTCAGTCGTCATAGCCTGGTTGGACTCTTTGTCCTAGACCTGGTCGCCCGTAGCTTGGACCTGGCCTCTTTGGTCGGCCGTAGTCTTTTAGGACCTGGTCGGACTCTTTGTCCTGGACCTTGGGTCTCAATCGTAGCCTAGTTGGACTCTTCGTCCTAGACCTGGTCGGCCGTAGCCTGGACCTGGCCTCTCTGGTCAGCCGTAACCTTCTCGGACCTAGTCGGACTCTTCATCTCTAGGACCTTTGGCCTCGGTCGTAGCCTGGTTAGACTCTTTGTCCTGGACCTGGTCGGCCGTAGCCTGGACCTGGCCTCTTTGGTTGGCCGTAACCTTCTCGGGCCTTGTCGGACTCTTCGTCCTGGACTTTGGGTCTCAGTCGTAGCTTGGTTGGACTCTTTGTCCTAGACCTGGTCAGCCGTTGCCTAGACTTGGCCTCTCTGGTAGGCCGTAGTCTTCTAGGACCTCGTCGGACTCTTTGGCCTGGACCTGGTCAGCCGTACCTTGGACCTGGCCTCTCTGGTCGGTCGTAACCTTCTCCGACCTGGTCGGACTCTTTGTCCTGGACCTTGGGTCTCGGTCGTAGCTTGGTTGGACTCTTCGTCTTGGACCTGGTCGGCCGTAGCTTGGATCTGGCCTCTCTGGTCGGCTGTAACCTTCTCGGACCTGGTTGGACTCTTCGTCTTGGACCTTGGGTCTCGATCGTAGCCTGGCTGGACTCTTCGTCCTGGACCTGGTCAGCCGTAGCCCTAACCTGGCCTCTCTGGTCTGCCATAACCTTCTCGGACCTGGTCGGACTCTTAGTCCTGGACCTTGGGTCTCGGTTGTAGCCTGGTTGTACTCTTCGTCTTGGACCTGGTCGGCCGTAGCCTAGACCTGGCCTCTTTGATCGGCTGTAACCATCTCAGACCTGGTCGTACTCTTCTTCCTAGACTTGGGTCTCCGTCGTAGCCTGGTTGGACTCTTCGTCCTGGACCTAGCCTCTCTGGTCCGCCGTAACTTTCTTGGACCTAGTTGGACTCTTCATCCTAGACCTTGGGTCTTGGGCGTAGCCTGGTTGGACTCTTCGTCCTGGACCTGGCCTGTAACGCCCCCTTACGGACGTCCTAGATGTCGTTACATTCATACAATACATACTTATTTGAACTTTAAATGTAAACTTAGTTAAGGAAAACCATAACCAACATCCATACATACATTTTTTTTTTCAATATTCATTAACTTAATCCATAATTTAATTTCACATTAATATGAATCATAAACTTGCTTTAATAAAATAAATATACCAAATTGTAAAATCAAAATAAAACATCACATCATTTAAAAGCTACTTGCTCCCACAGTTTGACTGGCCGAACTTGGGACGTCGGTAGGCCGAACATGATCAGTAGGCCGGAAGTCGTCAACCGGCAGAGGCACTGTAAATCCAGGCTTAAAAACTTTCAAAGTTCGACAGGCCGAACATTCTTACATCGGCATGCCGACCAATGATGTTCGGCAGGCTGACAGAGCCAAAAATTTTTAAGAAAACTTAATTTTAAGACGAATTCAACTTTTCAAAAATGCGGAAGATCAAATTCTTTAAATGTTAAAATAAAATATTAAAACATAGTTCTTGTATTCTTAAAACTTAACAGATAAATATGTCCAAAATATAAAACTTGATTTAAATCATATAAACTTTCTTCTTGGCGTTCTTCTAGTTACAATTCATCGTATTTTGCTCACACACCATTCCGTATCCTCCGCCTAGTCCATGATTTTCTTACCCTTATCTGCAACATGACATAAACTTGAATAAGCTAAAGCTTAGTAAGTACATATAATTCTCACAATTTAAAAACATTTCATAAACATCATCATCATCATATCATAATAGTGCATTAAGCACATTTTTATAGAAACATATCTTTCATTACTTGACCATATTCAAACTTATTCCATTTTATCTTAAGGGCCCAAGTATTGCACCATAATCGTCATTGTAGGCGTGCCGTCATGAGAGGAGAAGGGTAGCTAATCCTAAACTAAACACGACATCATATCATATCATATCATAACATTAGTGTGCAACACTTATTAGGTGATACATATATACATAACTTTCATGCTTTGAAATTTGCTATTATCAAACCTGCAAAACTTTAAATCATGAAAATCTTTCATAAGAAATCCTTAAAGGAAATCATCATAAAATTATTACAAATATCATCATGAACATAACATCAAATCTTATAAAATATTTCATGTTGCAGGTGAGAATGTACTTACCTTAAAAGCTAGCTTACTCAACCTTATATGAATTGGGGACGATGCCGCAGTCTCGATGTGCTCGTTCCTTTGTGTGTTCATGCCATTTATTCATTTAAAAATACAAATAAAATTAATACTTATTATCATAGAGTAAAACATTCATTCATATAACATTACATATACTTTCATCTCATACAAACATAATTCATAACATGCATCCTTAACTATATAAAATCATTATCACATACACTTCATTGACCTACAAGGATTTAAGACTTAAAAACTTAATATTCACACGTACTTTAAACACCATACTTGACAGGGATAAAGTTAATACATAAACATATTACCATAATTTTTCTAACAATTAAAACTCATATAGTTTAATTTTATAATTCATACTAACATCTTACTATCATATATTTCCATATCATAAAATTATTTCATCATTAATAAAATTATTTAAACATATAGAATATCACATAAAACAAAAGTCCAACAATAATATTGTTAAAACAGTTCCTTGATCTAATCTCAATAAAAATTACATAACACATAATTTATTCATCAAATCATTACCAAACTTTGCAGTCCATAACATAACATATACATGAACATTCTTGCCAAATTTCGTGAAAAACAAACCACATTTACCCCTTGAATAAAAATTACATTTTCATGCATCATAGTCAAACAACAATATTTTACTGTGAGTGGTAGAGGATAGAAAATTCATAACTTATCATAGAAAAATCGAAATGACTTGAAACTTGAAAGATCATTAACATAACACACATATGAACATCATATTAAAATTCAAAATAAACGTAATTTTGTAGAGAAAGATATGGCAGTCTCATGTCAAGAAAGATTTCATTTCAAATTTAAACCGAAACGAACCCTTACCTCAAAACGATTCTTCTCAAATTCCTTCAAATTCGTCCAAAGAAAACTCAATTTTTTTCTTTCAATTACTTGCAGAGAATTTTTGAGAAAAAAAAGAAATGGAAAACGTGGAGAAGAGAAGAAGAAGAGATGAATAAGAGAGAGAGAAGACGTGAGAGGAAGAGAGATAGAGAAAAAAAAGAACGTAAAAAAAAAATTAACGCAATGAATATAACGTAAAAAGGGGAGTGAAAACTCTTCATTAAGTCAGAAATTTTCTGACTAAGATTGAGACTAAATGCGTGGAGAATGGAGAGAAAAGAGGAAAAGTCAAACAAATCATCTCATCTTACCATATTTTGCCTTCTAAAAATAGGAAATCATATCAATTACATTCAATCTGTGCCAAGTCAAACGTTTTATTTCCTTAAATGATAAAATTATTCCATAATTATTCCAATTAATCACATTAAACCACCCAATCAACGTAATTATATCATCCATAAATTTGGAGAGATTTCTGCTGACTGCTCGTCAGCTGTCATCGGCCTACCGATTCACCTCTTTGGCCTGCCGATTCCACAAAGTTTGGCCTGCCGATGGTTTCCATCGGCCTGCCAATTCTTGGCAGACTTTTTGGCCTGCTGAACTTGAAAGTTTGGCCTACCAAACTATCCTTAAAATACCATACATTATAACATTCAAGTCATCATTTCATCATAAATAAACATACATTAAAATTAACATGAACACTTGAGTACAACGATTCCATACGGTCGTCACCTGTCATAGAACTTGAAATAAATAGTTAGTAACATTAAGATCATAAATCATAACATATAACATACTTATTAATAAAATTTACTTAACGTCGTTACTAACTTAACACGATCCGTTACATCAAAATTGGTAGGTGTTACAATTCTCCCCACCTTATAAAAGTTTCATTCTCAAAACTCAGAATAACTGTGGATACTTAGTTCTCATGTCATCTTCACGTTCCCATGTAGCTTCTTCAACTTGATGATTTCGTCATAAAACCTTGACCAATGGAATTTCTTTATTCCTCAAGGTCTTGGTTTTTTGATTGAGTATTTCTACTAGCTTTTCTTCATAACTCAAGTTTTCTCGTATCTCAATCATTTGTGGCTCAATCACATGCATAGGGTCCGGGACATATTTCTTGAGCATGGAGACATGAAACACATCGTGCATTGTGGACATTTCTGAAGGCAACTTCAGCTGATAAGCTACTTTGCCTATTCGCTTCACAATTTCATAAGGACCAATGAATCTTGGGCTTAACTTGCTTTTCTTCCCAAACCTCATAACTCCTTTCATTGGTGCAATTTTCAAAAACACATATTCACCTACGGTGAATTCTAAGGGTCTTCTTCTCTTGTCAGCATAACTCTTCTGATGGCTTTGAGCGGTCCTTATTCTTTTTCTTATCAACTTTATCATCTCAGAAGTTTCATTAACAAAATCAATTCTTTCAACATTGACGCTTTCTATTAACTTCTTCTCACTAGCTTTGTGCCAACATATAGGCGACCTGCATTTTCGACCATATAGGGCTTCATAAGGTGCCATCCCAATTGTCGCCTGGAAACTGTTGTTGTAAGCAAACTCTGCTAATGGAAACATTTTACACCAGCTGGTTTTAAAATCGAGAGAACAAGCCCATAGCATATTCTCTAAAATCAAGTTCATCCTCTCAGTTTGGCCATCTGTCTGAGGATGAAAAGCTGTACTGAAATATAGCTTAGTTCCCATAGCAGTCTGTACACTCTTCTAAAACTTAGATGTGAACCTGCCATCATGATCTGAGATGATTCATTTGGAAATCCCATGAAGTCGTACAATCTCCTTGACATAGAGTTTTGCTAACCGTTCCATAGAGTAAGAGAACAAGCCCGTAGCATATCCTCTAAAATCAAGTTTGTCCTCTCAGTTTGGCCGTCTGTCTGAGGATGAAAAGCTGTACTGAAATGTAGCTTAGTTCCCATAGCAGTCTGTACACTCTTCCAAAACTTAGATGTGAACCTGCCATCACGATCTGAGATGATTGATTTGGGAATCCCATGAAGTCGTACAATCTCCTTGACATAGAGTTCCACTAACCGTTCCATAGAGTAAGTGATCTTGATGGGAATGAAATGCGCCGTCTTAGTCAGTCGATCCACAACAACCCAAATTGCATCATAACCGTTCATAGTTCTGGGCAAACCGGTAATGAAATCCATTGCTATATCCTCCCATTTCCATTCTGGTATTTGGATAGATTGTAGTTCAACCCCAGGTCTCTGGTGTTTAGCGTTTACTTGTTGACATGTCATACATTTCTTCGTATACAAAGCAACATCATGTTTCATTCTAAACCACTAGAAGTTACCCCTTAGATCATTATACATCTTTGTTGCACCTGGATGAATAGAGTAAGGAGTGTCATGAATTTCCGCCAAGATCTTTAACTTTAAGTCATCAACATTGGGAACACATAAGCAGTCCTTGAGGTACAAAGTTCTGTGATCCGCAATACGAAACTCTTGACATTTTCCTTCTTTCATTTACTGCTTAATCCTTACAAGACTTACATCTTTATCTTGTTTTCTCCGAATTTCATCATACATCATCGGAGCAAGAGAGAGTGCTGAGAGCTGACCTGCTATAAGTTCCAAACCAAAGTCTAGAATTTCCCTTTTTAAAGGTGGAGACATTGCTTGCATTGACATCAACGTGGCAACAGACTTCCTACTTAGAGCATCAACCACTCGGTTAGCTTTTCTAGGATGATAAAGGATTTCACAGTCATAATCTTTTACCAACTCTAGCCATCTTCGTTGTCTCATGTTCAGGTCTTTTTGCATGAAGAAGTACTTCAGACTTTGATGATCAGTGAATATCTTACATTGGACCCCATATAAATAGTGTCTCCATATCTTCAACGCAAAAACTACTACTGCTAACTCGAGGTCATGAGTAGGATAGTTCTTTTCGTAATCCTTCAGTTGTCTTGATGCGTAAGCAATCACTCTTTCATTTTGCATTAAAACAGCTCCGAGGCCCATCTTGGATGCATCACTATAAATTACGAATCCATCATTCCCTTCTAGAATAGCCAATACTGGAGCTGTCGTTAGCCTCTTCTTCAGTTCTTGAAAACTCTTCTCGCATGCTTTTGTCCATTCATACTTCTTTCCCTTGCATGTCAGATTCATGAGTGGAGCTGCTATCTTGGAGAAATCTTCTACGAATCTTCGATAATATTCTACTAGACCCAAGAAGCTCCTTATTTCACTTGCATTCATCGATTGCTTCTAGTTGAGAATAGCTTCTACTTTAGCAGGGTCAACCATAATTCCTTCCTTTGATATAACATGCCCCGAGAAAGACACTTTATCAAGCCAAAACTCGCACTTGGAGAACTTTGCATATAGCTGGTGTCTTCTTAAAGTCTCCAGCATAATCCTTAAATGTTTCTCGTGTTCTTCTTGATTCTTTGAATAGACAAGAATATCATTGATAAACACAACAACAAATTTATCAAGGAAATCCTTGAACACCCGATTCATCAAATCCATGAAGGCCGTAGGTGCATTACTTAGATCGAAAGGCACAACCACAAATTCATAGTGACCATACCTTGACCTAAAGGCAGTTTCGGGGATATCTCCTTCTTTAATCTTCAGCTGGTGAGAACCTGACCGTAGATCAATCTTTGAAAACACAGATGCACCCTTGAGCTGATCAAACAAATCATTGATTCGAGGTAACGGGTACTTGTTCTTGATTATCACTTTGTTCAGCTCTCTGTAGTCGATGCAGAGTCTCATAGTGCCATCTTTCTTCTTAACAAATAGAACTGGAGCTACCCATGGAGAGTAGCTTGGCCTGATGAAACCTTTGTCAAGTAACTCTTTTAATTGCATGTGAAGCTCTTTTAACTCTGTCGGTGCCATTCTGTAAGGTGCTTTTGAGACCGGGTCAGTGCTTGGAGCGAGCACAATCTCGAATTCGACTTCTCTTTTTGGCAGTAGACTTGTTAGATAATCAGGAAACACTTTTGCATATTCATGAACTACAGGTACATCTTCAATTCTTATCTTTTTTTCTTGGCTTTTGTCTACAATGTTCGCCAGATAGCCCATGTAGCCACTTGCTAATAACTTCCTTGCTTTCATTGCAGATAAAAACATGTTGGGTTTCTTTCTAGACTCTCCAACATAAACAAATTTCTGATCACCTTTCGTTTCCAGCATTCAATAGAAGCATTGTACTTACTCAAGAAATTCATCCCAATAATCATATCGTAATCATGCATGTCGATCACAATGAGGTCGACGAAAAGTTTCCTATCAGAAATCCATAGGGGTACTATACACAGACAGTGCGTAGATAATATCACTTCCCCGGATGGTAGTGTCGTAGTGAATCCCTGTCTCATAGGCTCTAAACGAACCTCTAACTTTTTAACAAATGATGTGGATATAAAAGAATGCGTGGCACCCGTATCAAAGAGAACATAAACATCATTAGATAAACTTTTTATCTGACCTGTGACCACATCGGAGGCTTCAGCAGCCACTTGTTCTTTCGTCATAGCATATATTCAGGCATTCGTTGGTGGAGCTTCAATTCAGCCTTGACTAATAAGTGGCCCTTCAAGGGTAGCTTGCATCTGATGGAGCTGGGCTTGAGGAGGAGCTCTTTGAGGGGCATTGGCATTCATCAGTTTGGGACAGTTCTTGACAAAGTGGTCTTCACGCCCACAAATAAAACATTGGTTTGTTCCCAAGCGACATTCTCCTGGATGCTTCTTTCCACATTTGGCACATGGTTAAAATCGCCTGTTATTATTGTTGTGCTGACCATCATTATGCCTCTTGTTGTCTTGGCCTTGCTGATTTTGAGGATTGCCCTTCCTCTTGTTATTCCTCCAGTTCTGGTTATTGTTGTTGCTGTTGTTACTGTTGTTGCTGTTGTTGTTGTTCCTGTGTGGAGGGCGGTTCTGATTGTTGGCATTATTGGCTTGTTGGCCCTACTGAGGCTGGTTCCTTCTCAGTTTGGACAAGTGGAATTTCGCATGCTGGGCTCTCATGACAACCTGCTCTTGAGTCCTAGGTGGACTTGCGCCATCAACGATAGCAGCAATTTCAGGCCTGAGGACCTTGATCAGCCTTCTGACACTTTCATTTTCATCCATAACCATTCTTGGGCATAGGCGAGCAAGCTGGTCAAACTTCGTCACTACATCAGTAACTGACATATCCCCTTGGCGCAAGCTCTCAAACTCATCATAATGCTTCCTTGTGATGTTCATATGGAAGAACTTCGTGTTGAACTCATGAACAAAGTCTTCCCATGACATCTCTTCAACATTCCTGCTTTGTTCAATGCCATCCCACCAAATTCTAGCCTCCATGGTGAGGCAGTATGAGGCACAGAGGACCTTTTCATTGTCTATGAAATCCATGAGTCTTAAGGTGGCTTCAATCGTCTTCAACCATCCTTGTGTGACTAACGGGTCCTTTGAACCCTCGAAGTCTGCTAGTTTAACTCTCTTCAATCTGACTAGAAGAGGTTCTTGATAGGCCGCTCTTTGTTCAGCAGTAGGAACTGGGACTTCATTAACTTGTGGCTAAGGAGGAGGAGGCTCATCATTGCCTCAACGGTCGTCATTCTAGCCATTGGCCCTTAATTCTATGATCTCTCTTCTTTGTTTCTCCAACTGCCGTTGCAGCTCAGCGATCATTGTCATAAGCCTTTCGTTGGTCTGGGTGCGCGTTTGCATTCTTCTATGACTGTCCATCGTTACTCTCCTAAAAGAATTAGGAACTTAGAAATAATCCTCTAATATGAGATAGGTTTTCACTACTAGATCATTAATCGTTAAACATCTAAACCTTAATCTTATCATCATACTTGCATCAAAACATCTTCTTTTAAATCATACTTACTTGGAGAACTTGGATTGACGTGTGGCGATATGAATTGTAATCAGAAACTTGCTCTGATACCAAAGCCTATAACGCCCCCTTTACGGACGTCACAGATGTCGTTACATTCATACAATACATACTTATTTGAACTTTAAATGTAAACTTAGTTAAGGAAAAACATAACCAGGATCCATACATACATTTTTTTTTTCAATATTCATTAAATTAATCCATAATTTAATTTCACATTAATATGAATCATAAACTTGCTTTAATAAAATAAATATACCAAATTGTAAAATCAAAATAAAACATCACATCATTTAAAAGCTACTTGCTCCCACAGTTCGGCAGGCCAAACTTGGGACTTCGGCAGGCCAAACATGATCGGCAGGCTGGAAGTCGTCAACCGACAGGCCGGTAGAGGCACTACAAATCTGGGCTTAAAAACTTTCAAAGTTCGGCAGGCCGAAGATGGGATCGGCAGGCCGATAGAGCCAAAAATTTTTAAGAAAACTTAATTTTAAGACAAATTTAACTTTTCAAAAATGCAAAAGATCAAATTCTTTAAAATGATAAAATAAAATATTAAAACATAGTTCTTGTATTCTTAAAACTTAAGAGATAAATATGTCCAAAATGTAAAACTTGATTTAAATCATATAAACTTTCTTCTTGGCGTTCTTTCGGTTACAATTCATCAAACTTTGCTCACACGCCATTCCGTATCCTCTGCCTAGTCCATGATTTTCTTACCCTTATCTACAACATGACATAAACTTGAATAATCTAAAGCTTAGTAAGTACATATAATTCTCACAATTTAAAAACATTTCATAAACATCATCATCATCATATCATAATAGTGCATTAAGCACATTTTCATAGAAGCATATCTTTCATTACTTGACCATATTCAAACTTATTCCATTTTATCTTAAGGGCCCAAGTATTGCACCATAATCATCATTGTAGGTGCACCATCATGAGAGGAGAAGGGTAGCTATCCTAAACCAAACATGACATCATATCATATCATATCATAACATTGGTGTGCAACACTTATTAGGTGATACATATATAGATAACTTTCATGCATTGAAATTTGCTATTATCAAACATGCATAACTTTAAATCGTGAAAATCTTTCATAAGAAATCCTTAAAGGAAATCATCATAAAATCATCACAAATATCATCTTGAACATAACATCAAATCTTATAAAACATTTCATGTTGCAGGTGAGAATGTACTTACCTTAAAAGCTAGCTTACTTAACCTTATATGAATTGGTGATGATGCCACAGTCTCGATGTGCTCGTTCCTTTGTGTGTTCATGCCATTTATTCATTTAAAAATACAAATAAAATTAATACTTATTATCATAGAGTAAAACATTCATTCATATAACATTACATATACTTTCATCTCATACAAACATAATTCATAACATGCATCCTTAACTATATAAAATCATTATCACATACACTTCACTGACCTACAAGGATTTAAGACTTAAAAACTTAATATCCACACGTACGTTAACCACCATACTTGACAGGGATAAAGTTAATACATAAACATATTACCATAATTTTTCTAACAATTAAAACTCATATAGTTTAATTTTATAATTCATACTAACATCTTACTATCATATATTTCCATATCATAAAATTATTTCATCATTAATAAAATTATTTAAACATATAGAATATCACATAAAACAAAAGTCCAACAATAATATTGTTAAAATAGTTCCTTGATCTAATCTCAATAAAAATTACATAACACATAATTTATTCATCAAATCATTACCAAACTTTGTAGTCCATAACATAACATATACATGAACATTCTTGCCAAATTTCGTGAAAAACAAACCACATTTACCCCTTGAATAAAAATTACATTTTCATGCATCATAGTCAAACAACAATATTTTACTGTGAGTGGTAGAGGATAGAAAATTCATAACTTATCATAGAAAAATCGAAATGACTTGAAACTTGAAAGATCATTAACATAACACACATATGAACATCATATTAAAATTCAGAATAAATGTAATTTTGTAGAGAAAGATATGGCAGTCTAATGTCAAGAAAGATTTCATTTCAAATTTAAACCAAAACGAACCCTTACCTCAAAACGATTCTTCTCAAATTCCTTAAAATTCATCCAAAGAAAACACAATTTTTTTCTTTCAATTACTTGCAGAGAATTTTTGAGAAAAAGAAGAAATGGAACACGTGGAGAAGAGAAGAAGAAGTGGTGAATAAGAGATACGTCTCAGAATGAATGAGAGAGAGAAGACGTGGGAGGAAGAGAGATAGAGAAAAAAAAGAACTTTAAAAAAAAATTTAACGTAATGAGCATAACATAAAAAGGGGAGTCAAAACTCATCATTAAGTTAGAAATTTTCTGACTAAGATTGAGACTAAATGCGTGGAGATTGGAGAGAAAAGAGGGAAAGTCAAACAAATCATCTCATCTTACCATATTTTGCCTTCTAAAAATAGGAAATCATATCAACTACATTCAATCAATGCCAAGTCAAACGTTTTATTTCCTTAAATGATAAAATTATTCCAATTAATCACATTAAACCACCCAATCAACGTAATTATCACATCCATAAATTTGGAGAGATTTCTGTTGACAGCTCGTCAGCTGTCATCGGCCTGTCGATTCACCTCTTCGACCTATCGGTTCCATAAAGTTTGGCATGCTAATGGTTTCCATCGGCCTGCCAATTCTTGGCAGACTTTTTGGCCTATCAAACTTGAAAGTCTGGCTCACCAAACTGTCCTTAAAATACCATACATTATAACATTCAAGTCATCATTTCATCATAAATAAACATACATTAAAATTAACATGAACACTTGAGCATAACGATTCTATGAGGTCGTCACCTGTCATAGAACCTAAAATAAATATTTAGTAATATTAAGATCATAAATCATAACATATAACATAATTATTAATAAAATTTACTTAACGTCGTTACTAACTTAACACGATCCGTTACATCAAAATTGGTGGGTGTTACATGGCCGGCCGTAGCCTAGACCTGGCCTCTCTGGTTGTCCGGAACATTCTCGTACCAGGCCGGACTCTTCGTCTTGGATCTTGGGTCTCGGTCGTCTCCAGGTTAGACTCTTCGTCCTGGACCTGGTCAGCCGTAGCCTGGACCTGGCCTCTCTGGTTGGCCGTAACCTTCTCAGACCCTGTTGGACTCTTCATCCTGAACCTTGGGTCTCGGTCATAGCTTGGTTGGACACTTCATCCAAGACCTGGTCGGCCGTAGCCTGGACCTGGCCTCTCTAGTCGGCCGTAACTTTCTCGAACATGGTCGGAGTCTTTGTTCTACACCTGAGGCCTCGGTCATAGCCTGGTTGGACCCTTCATCTTGGACCTGGTCAGCCGTGGCCTGGACCTGGCCTCTTTGGTCAGCCATAACCTTCTCGGACGTGGTCAAACTCTTCGTCCTAGACCTTGGGTCTCAGTCGTATCCTGGTTGGACTATTTGTCTTAGACTTGGTCGGTCGTAGCCTGGACATGGCCTCTTTGGTTGACCATAACCTTCTCTGAGTTGGTCGAACTCTCCATCCTGGACCTTAGGTCTTGGTCGTGGCCTGGTTGGACTCTTTGTCCCAGACTTGGTCGGCCATAGCCTGGACTTGGGCTCTGTGGCTGGCCGTAACCTTCATAGACCTAGTCAGACTCTTCATCCTGAACCTTGTGTCTCAGTCGTAGCCTAGGTGGACTCTTCGTCCTGGACCTAGTCGGCCATAGCCTGGACCTGGCCTCTCTGGTCGATCGTAACTTTCTCTGACCTGGTCGGATTCTTTGTCTAGGACCTTGGGCCTCGGTCGTAGCCAGGTTGGACCCTTCGTCCTAGACCTGGTCAGCCATGGCCTAGACCTAGCCTCTTTGGTTGGCTGTAACCTTCTCGGACCTGGTCAAACTCTTCGTCCTACACCTTGGGTCTCAGTCGTAGCCTGGTTGGACTCTTTGTCTTGGACCTAATCAGTCGTAGCCTGGACCTAGCCTCTCAGGTCGGCTGTAACCTTCTCGGACCTAGTCGAACTCTTCATCCTGGACCTTAGGTCACGGTCGTAGCCTGACTGGACTCTTCGTCCTGGACCTAGTCGGCCGTAGCCTGGACCTGGCCTCTCTGGTCGGCTGTAACCTTCTCAGACCTGGTCAGACTCTTTGTCCTTGACCTGCTCGACCATAGCCTGGACCTGGCCTCACTGGTCGACCGTAACTTTCCCAGACCTGGTCAGACTCTTCGTCTGGGACCTTGGGCCTCGGTCGTGGCCTAGTTGGACTATTCATCGTGGACCTGGCCGGTCGTAGCCTGGACCTCGCCTCTCTGGTTGGCCGTAACATTCTCAGACCTGGTCAGACTCTTCGTCTTGAACCATGGGTCTCGGTCGTAGCCTGGCCAGACTCTTCATCCAGGACCTGGCCTGGCCAGTCATAGTTGGACCTGATCTGACTCTTCATCCTAGACCTTGGGTCTTGGTCATAGCCTGGTTGGAATCTTCGTCCTGGACCTGGTCATCCGTAGCCTGGACCTGGCCTCTCTGTTCGGCTATTGTAACATTCTCAGACTAGGTAGGACTCTTCCTCCGGGACCTTGTGTCTCGGTCGTAGCCTGGTTGAACTCTTCGTACTGGACCTGGTCGGCCGTAGCCAAGACCTGGCCTCTCAAGTCAGCTGTAACCTTCTTGGACCTGGTCGAACTCTTCGTCCTGGACTTTGGGTCCTAGTCCTAGCCTGGTTGGACTCTTTGTCCTGGACCTGGTCGGCCGTAGCCTGGACCTGGCCTATCTGGTCGGCCGTAACCTTCTTGAAACTGGTCGGACTCTTGGTCATGGACCTCGGGCCTCGATCGTTGCCTGGTTGGACTCTTCGCCTTGGACCTACTCGACCGTAGGCTACACCTGGCCTCTCTGGTCGGCCGTAACCTTCTCAGACCTGGTCGAACTCTTCGTCCTGGACCTTGGGTCTAGGTCGTAGCCTGGTTGGACTCTTCGTCCCAGACCTGGTCGGCCGTAGCTTGGACCTAGCCTCTCTGGTTAGCCGTAACTTTCTCAGACCTCGTCGGACTCTTTGTCCTGGTCCTTGGGCCTCGGTCGTTGCCTGGTTGGACTCTTTGTACTGGACCTGGTCGGCCGTGGCCTACACCTGGCCTCTTTGGTCGGCCGTAACCTTCTCAGACTTGGTTTTACTCTTCGTCCTAGACCTTAGGTCTTAGTCGTAGCCTAGTTGGACTCTTTGTCCTGGACCCGGTGGGCCGTAGCCTGGACTTGGCCTCTCTGGTCGGCCGTGACCTTCTAGAACCTGGTCAAACTCTTCGTCCTAGACCTTGGGTCTCGGTCGTAGCCTGGTTGGACTCTTCATCCTGGACCTAGTCAGTTGTAGCCTGGACCTAGCCTTCTCTAGTTGGTCGTAACCTTCTCGGACCAGGTCAAACTCTTCGTCCTCAATCTTGGGTCTCAGTCGTAGACTGGTTGGACTCTTCATCCTAGACCTGGTCGGCCGTAGCCTAGACCTGGCCTCTTTGGTCTGCCGTAACCTTCTCGAACTTGGTCAGACTTTTGATCCTGGACCTTGGGTCTCCGTCGTAGCCTAGTTGGACTCTTTGTCCTAGACCTGGTTGGTTGTAGCCTGGACCTGGCCTCTCTGGCCGGCCGTAACATTCTCGGACCTGGTCGGACTCTTCGTCCTGGACCTTGGGTCTCGGTCGTAGCCTGGTTGGACTCTTCGTCCCAGACCTGGTCGGCCGTAGCCTGGACCTAGCCTCTCTGGTCAGCCGTAACTTTCTCAGACCTGGTCGGACTCTTTGTCCTGGTCCTTGGGCCTCGGTCGTAGCCTGGTTGGACTCTTCGTCCTGGACCTGGTCGGCCGTAGCTTAGACCTGGCCTCTTTGGTCGGCCGTAACCTTCTTGGACCTGGTCGGACTCTTCATCCTGGACCTTTGGTCCCGGTCGTAACATGGTTGGACTCTTCGTCTTGGACCTAGACAGCCGTAACCCTCTCAAAACTGGTCGGACTCTTCATCCTGGACCTTGGATCTCGGTCGTTGCCTGGTTGGACTCTTTGTACCAGACCTAGTCAGCCATTGCTTGGACTTGGCCTCTCTAGTCGGCCGTAACCTTCTCGGACCTGGTCGGACTCTTCATCCTAGACCTTGGGTCTTGGTCGTAGCCTAGTTGGACTCTTCGTCCTGGACCTAGTCGGCCGTAGCCTGGACCTGGCCTCTCTGGTCGGCCATAACCTTCTCAGACCTGGTCGGACTCTTAGTCTTGGACCTTGGGTCTCGGTCGTAGCCTGGTTGGACTCTTCGTCTTGGACCTGGTCGGCCGTAGCCTGGACCTGGCCTCTCTAGTCGGCCGTAACCTTCCTAGACCTGGTCGGACTCTTCGTCCTAGACATTGGGTCTCGGTCATAGCCTGGTTGGACTCTTCACCCTAGGCTTGGTTGGCCGTAGCTTGGACTTGGCCTCTCTGGTCGGCCGTAACCTTCGCGGACCTGGTTGGACTCTTCGCCTTAGTCCTTGGGTCTCGGTTGTAGCCTGGTTGGACTCTTCGTCCTGGACCTGGTTAGTCATAGCCTGGACCTAGCCTCTCTGGTCGGCCGTAACCTTCTCAGACTTGGTCAAACTCTTCATCCTATAACTTGGGTATCGTTCGTAGCTTGGTTGGACTCTTCGTCCTGGACCTGGTTGGTCGTAGCCTAGACCTGGCCTTCTCCAGTCGGCCCTAACCTTCTCGGACCTGTTTGGACTTTTCATCCTGGACCTTCGGTCTCTGTTGTAGCCTGGTTAGACTCTTTGTCTTGGCCCTGGTCAGCCGTAGCCTAGACCTGGCCTCTTTGATCGGCTGTAACCATCTCAGACCTGGTCGTACTCTTCATCCTAGACCTTGGGTCTCGGTCGTAGCCTAGTTGGAGAGTTTGTCCTGCACCTACTCGGGCGTAGCCTAGACCTAGCCTCTTTGGTTGGCCGTAACCTTCTCGGACCTGGTCAGACTCTTCGTCCTGGACCTTGGGTCTCAGTCGTCGCCTAGTTGGACTCTTCGTCCTAGACCTGGTCGGCCGTAGCCTAGACCTGGCCTCTCTGGTCGGCCGTAACCTTCTTGGACCTGGTCGGACTCTTCGTCCTGGACCTTGGGTCTTAGTCGTAGCCTGGTTGGACTCTTCGTCCTGGACTTGGTTGGCCGCAGCCTGGAGCTGGCCTCTCTCATCAGCCGTAACCTTCTCGGACCTGGTCGGACTCTTTGTCCAGGACCTTGGGTCTCCGTCGTTCCCAGGTTGGACTCTTCGTCCGGGACCTAGCCTCTCTGGTCGGCCGTAACCTTCTCGGACCTGGTCGGACTCTTCGTCCTAGACCTTGGGTCTCGGTCGTAGCCTAGTTGGACTCTTCGTCCTGGACCTGGTTGACCGTAGCCTAGACCTGGCCTCTCTGGTCCGCCGTGACCTTCTCAGACTCTTTGTTTTGGCCATTGGGCCTCAATCGTAGCCTGGTTGGACTGTTTGTCTTGGACCTAGTCGGCTGTAACCTTCTTGGACCTGGTTGGACTCTTCATCTTGGACCTTGGGTCTCAGTCGTCATAGCCTGGTTGGACTCTTTGTCCTAGACCTGGTCGCCCGTAGCTTGGACCTGGCCTCTTTGGTCGGCCGTAGTCTTTTAGGACCTGGTCGGACTCTTTGTCCTGGACCTTGGGTCTCAATCGTAGCCTAGTTGGACTCTTCGTCCTAGACCTGCTCGGCCGTAGCCTGGACCTGGCCTCTTTGGTCAGCTGTAACCTTCTCGGACCTAGTCGGACTCTTTCTCTAGGACCTTTGGCCTCGGTCGTAGCCTGGTTGGACTCTTTGTCCTAGACCTGGTCGGCCATAGCCTGGACCTAGACTCTTTGGTTGGCCGTAACCTTCTCGGGCCTTGTCGGACTCTTCGTCCTGGACTTTGGGTCTCAGTCGTAGCTTGGTTGGACTCTTTGTCCTAGACCTGGTCAGCCGTTGCCTAGACTTGGCCTCTCTGGTAGGCCGTAGCCTTCTAGGACCTCGTCGGACTCTTTGTCCTGGACCTGGTCAGCCGTAGCCTGGACCTGGCCTCTCTGGTCGGCCGTAACCTTCTCGGACCTGGTCGGACTCTTAGTCCTGGACCTTGGGTCTCGGTAGTAGCTTGGTTGGACTCTTCGTCTTGGACCTGGTCGGCCGTAGCTTGGATCTGGCCTCTCTGGTCGGCTGTAACCTTCTCGGACCTGGTTGGACTCTTCGTCTTGGACCTTGGGTCTCGATCGTAGCCTGGCTGGACTCTTCGTCCTGGACCTGGTCAGCCGTAGCCTAGACCTGGCCTCTCTGGTCGGTCGTAACCTTCTCGGACCTGGTCGGACTCTTTGTCCTGGACCTTGGGTCTCGGTTGTAGCCTGGTTGGACTCTTCGTCTTGGACCTGGTCGGCCGTAGCCTGGACCTGGCCTCTCTGGTCGGCTGTAACCTTCTCAGACCTGGTCGAACTCTTCTTCCTAGACTTGGGTCTCCGTCGTAGCCTGGTTGGACTCTTCGTCCTGGACCTGGTCGGCCGTAGCCTGGACCTAGCCTCTCTGGTCCGCCGTAACTTTCTTGGACCTAGTCGGACTCTTCATCCTAGACCTTGGGTCTTGGGCGCAGCCTAGTTGGACTCTTCGTCCTGGACCTGGCCTGTAACCCCCCCTTACGGACGTCCTAGATGTCGTTACATTCATACAATACATACTTATTTGAACTTTAAATGTAAACTTAGTTAAGGAAAACCATAACCAACATCCATACATACATTTTTTTTTTCAATATTCATTAACTTAATCCATAATTTAATTTCACATTAATATGAATCATAAACTTGCTTTAATAAAATAAACATACCAAATTGTAAAATCAAAATAAATCATCACATCATTTAAAAGCTACTTGCTCCCACAGTTCGACTGGCCGAACTTGGGACGTCGGTAGGCCGAACATGATCAGTAGGCCGGAAGTCGTCAACCGGCAGAGGCACTGTAAATCCAGGCTTAAAAACTTTTAAAGTTCGACAGGCCGAACATTCTTACATCGACATGCCGACCAATGATGTTCGGCAGGCTGACAGAGCCAAAAATTTTTAAGAAAACTTAATTTTAAGACGAATTCAACATTTCAAAAATGCGGAAGATCAAATTCTTTAAATGTTAAAATAAAATATTAAAACATAGTTCTTGTATTCTTAAAACTTAACAGATAAATATGTCCAAAATATAAAACTTGATTTAAATCATATAAACTTTCTTCTTGGTGTTTTTCCAGTTACAATTCATCGTACTTTGCTCACACGCCATTCCGTATCCTCCGCCTAGTCCATGATTTTCTTACCCTTATCTGCAACATGACATAAACTTGAATAAGTTAAATCTTAGTAAGTACATATAATTCTCACAATTTAAAAACATTTCATAAACATCATCATCATCATATCATAATAGTGCATTAAGCACATTTTCATAGAAACATATCTTTCATTACTTGACTATATTCAAACTTAATCCATTTTATCTTAAGGGCCCTAGTATTACACCATAATCATCATTGTAGGCGTGCCGTCATGAGAGGAGAAGGGTAGCTAATCCTAAACTAAACACGACATCATATCATAACATTAGTGTGCAACACTTATTAGGTGATACATATATACATAACTTTCATGCTTTGAAATTTGCTATTATCAAACATGCAAAACTTTAAATCATGAAAATCTTTCATAAGAAATCCTTAAAGGAAATCATCATAAAATTATTACAAATATCATCATGAACATAACATCAAATCTTATAAAATATTTCATGTTGCAGGTGAGAATGTACTTACCTTAAAAGCTAGCTTACTTAACCTTATATGAATTGGTGACGACGCCGCGGTCTCGATGTGCTCGTTCCTTTGTGTGTTCATGCCATTTATTCATTTAAAAATACAAATAAAATTAATACTTATTATCATAGAGTAAAACATTCATTCATATAACATTACATATACTTTCATCTCATACAAACATAATTCATAACATGCATCCTTAACTATATAAAATCATTATCACATACACTTCACTGACCTACAAGGATTTAAGACTTAAAAACTTAATATTCACACGTACTTTAAACACCATACTTGACAGGGATAAAGTTAATACATAAACATATTACCATAATTTTTCTAACAATTAAAACTCATATAGTTTAATTTTATAATTCATACTAACATCTTACTATCATATATTTCCATATCATAAAATTATTTCATCATTAATAAAATTATTTAAACATATAGAATATCACATAAAACAAAAGTCCAACAATAATATTGTTAAAATAGTTCCTTGATCTAATCTCAATAAAAATTACATAACACATAATTTATTCATCAAATCATTACCAAACTTTGCAGTCCATAACATAACATATACATGAACATTCTTGCCAAATTTCGTGAAAAACAAACCACATTTACCACTTGAATAAAAATTACATTTTCATGCATCATAGTCAAACAACAATATTTTACTGTGAGTGGTAGAGGATAGAAAATTCATAACTTATCATAGAAAAATCGAAATGACTTGAAACTTGAAAGATCATTAACATAACACACATATGAACATCATATTAAAATTCAAAATAAATGTAATTTTGTAGAGAAAGATATGGCAGTCTCATGTCAAGAAAGATTTCATTTCAAATTTAAACCAAAACGAACCCTTACCTCAAAATGATTCTTCTCAAATTCCTTAAAATTCATCCAAAGAAAACACAATTTTTTTCTTTCAATTACTTGCAGAGAATTTTTGAGAAAAAGAAGAAATGGAACACGTGGAGAAGAGAAGAAGAAGTGGTGAATAAGAGATACGTCTCAGAATGAATGAGAGAGAGAAGACGTGAGAGGATGAGAGATAGAGAAAAAAAAGAACGTTAAAAAAAATTTTAACGTAATGAATATAACATAAAAAGGGGAGTCAAAAATCTTCATTAAGTCAGAAATTTTCTGACTAAGATTGAGACTAAATGCGTGGAGAATGGAGAGAAAAGAGGGAAAGTCAAACAAATCATCTCATCTTACCATATTTTGCCTTCTAAAAATAGGAAATCATATCAATTACATTCAATCAATGCCAAGTCAAACGTTTTATTTCCTTAAATGATAAAATTATTCCAATTAATCACATTAAACCACCCAATCAACGTAATTATCTCATCCATAAATTTGGAGAGATTTCTGTTGACTGCTCGTCAGCTGTCATCGGCCTGTCGATTCACCTCTTCGGTCTGTCGATTCCACAAAGTTTGGCATGCTAATGGTTTCCATCGGCCTGCCAATTCTTGGCAGACTTTTTGGCCTATCAAACTTGAAAGTCTGGCTCACCAAACTGTCCTTAAAATACCATACATTATAACATTCAAGTCATCATTTCATCATAAATAAACATACACTAAAATTAACACGAACACTTGAGCATAACGATTCTATGAGGTCGTCACCTGTCATAGAACCTAAAATAAATATTTAGTAATATTAAGATCATAAATCATAACATATAACATAATTATTAATAAAATTTACTTAACGTCGTTACTAACTTAACACGATCCGTTACATCAAAATTGGTGGGTGTTACATGGCCGGCCGTAGCCTAGACCTGGCCTCTCTGGTTGTCCGGAACATTCTCGTACCAGGCCGGACTCTTCGTCTTGGATCTTGGGTCTCGGTCGTCTCCAGGTTAGACTCTTCGTCCTGGACCTGGTCAGCCGTAGCCTGGACCTGGCCTCTCTGGTTGGCCGTAACCTTCTCGGACCCTGTTGGACTCTTCATCCTGAACCTTGGGTCTCGGTCATAGCTTGGTTGGACACTTCATCCAAGACCTGGTCGGCCGTAGCCTGGACCTGGCCTCTCTAGTCGGCCGTAACTTTCTCGAACATGGTCGGAGTCTTTGTTCTACACCTGAGGCCTCGGTCGTAGCCTGGTTGGACCCTTCATCTTGGACCTGGTCAGCCGTGGCCTGGACCTGGCCTCTTTGGTCAGCCATAACCTTCTCGGACCTGGTCAAACTCTTCGTCCTAGACCTTGGGTCTCAGTCGTAGCCTGGTTGGACTATTTGTCTTAGACTTGGTCGGTCGTAGCCTGGACATGGCCTCTTTGGTTGACCATAACCTTCTCTGAGTTGGTCGAACTCTCCATCCTGGACCTTAGGTCTTGGTCGTGGCCTGGTTGGACTCTTTGTCCCAGACTTGGTCGGCCATAGCCTGGACTTGGGCTCTGTGGCTGGCCGTAACCTTCATAGACCTAGTCAGACTCTTCATCCTGAACCTTGTGTCTCAGTCGTAGCCTAGGTGGACTCTTCGTCCTGGACCTAGTCGGCCATAGCCTGGACCTGGCCTCTCTGGTCGATCGTAACTTTCTCTGACCTGGTCGGATTCTTTGTCTAGGACCTTGGGCCTCGGTCGTAGCCAGGTTGGACCCTTCGTCCTAGACCTGGTCAGCCATGGCCTAGACCTAGCCTCTTTGGTTGGCTGTAACCTTCTCGGACCTGGTCAAACTCTTCGTCCTACACCTTGGGTCTCAGTTGTAGCTTGGTTGGACTCTTTGTCTTGGACCTAATCAGTCGTAGCCTGGACCTAGCCTCTCAGGTCGACTGTAACCTTCTCGGACCTAGTCGAACTCTTCATCCTGGACCTTAGGTCACGGTCGTAGCCTGACTGGACTCTTCGTCCTGGACCTAGTCGGCCGTAGCCTGGACCTGGCCTCTCTGGTCGGCTGTAACCTTCTCAGACCTGGTCAGACTCTTTGTCCTTGACCTGCTCGACCATAGCCTGGACCTGGCCTCACTGGTCGACCGTAACTTTCCCAGACCTGGTCAGACTCTTCGTCTGGGGCCTTGGGCCTCGGTCGTGGCCTAGTTAGACTATTCATCGTGGACCTGGCCGGTCGTAGCCTGGACCTCGCCTCTTTGGTTGGCCGTAACATTCTCAGACCTGGTCAGACTCTTCATCTTGAACCATGGGTCTCGGTCGTAGCCTGGCCAGACTCTTCGTCCAAGACCTGGTCGGTCGTAGCCATCCGTAACCTTCTCGAACCAGGATAGACTCTTCATCCTGGGCCTTGGGTCTCGGTCATAGCCTGGTTGGACTCTTCATCATGGACCTGGTCGGCCGTAGCCTGGACCTGGCCTCTCTAGTTGGCCGTAACCTTCTTGGACCTGGTTGGACTCTTCATCCTGGACCTTGGGTCTCGGTTGTAGCTTGGTTGGACTCTTCGTCCTAGACCTGGTCGGCCGTAACTTTCTCAGACCTGGTCAGAGTCTTTGTTCTGCACCTTAGGCCTAGGTCGTGTAACGCCCGCCTATTTTATGTAATGGACCACGTTAAATTAATAACGTTGTTAAGGAATGTTATTAATAAATTATGTTATATGATATGATATGTGATATGCATGTTACTAATTTTTATGTCAAGTTTTGTGACAGGTGACGACCGCATGGGATCGTTGTGCTCTAGTGTTCATGTGAAATTCTAAGTATAGGTTTGTTTATGATGCAATATGTTTATTTTATGATGTAACAATGCATGAATGTTTTATTGTATGGTATTTAATGACAGATCGACAGGCTGAACTTTTAAAATCGACAGGCCGAAGAAACCCACCGGCAGGCCGAACTTGCTGGAACCGGCAGGCCGAAAGGGAAAATCGGTAGGCCGAACACGGCTGAGTTAATTACATTAATTGGGTGAATTAATGTGATTAATTGGCATAATAATGGAAGGATTTTATCATTTCAGGAAAAAAAAAGGGGTTTGACTTGCATGATTTGTGTCAAATTAAATGGTTTCCAATTTTAAATGGGCAAAACATGGTAAGATTGGTGATGTATTGTGACTTTCCTTCTTTCTCTTCTTTCCTTCCACGCCAACAGCCCTCAATAGTCAGAAGAATCTGACTTAGTGAAGGGAATTGAATTCCCATCAATTATGTTTATTACGTTAAAAATTTTAACGTTTCCTTTTTCATTATTTTCTCTCCTTTTCACGTTTTTCCTCTCAAGAATTTATGAGACGATCTTTCATTTCTCTTATCCTCTTCTCTTCTTTTTCACGAAAATTTCTCTCTCTCCCACAAAATTTTTTTTTGAGTATATTGAAAGAAAAAGTTTTGTTTCGTTGGTGAATTCAAGAATTTTGAGAAGAAACTCCGAGGTATGAATTTAGCTTTCTGGTATTTTTGAAAAGAAATTCTTCTCCTCGTTTCGTCTACAATATCCTCTCTAGGAATTATGTTTTTTTGTTTTGAATTTTAATATGATATGCATGTGTATGTTATGAGATGATTTTTCCAAGTTTCATGTCTTCTCGGTTTTTATGATATAAATATGAATTTTCTATCTTCTACCCCTCACAGTAATGTTACTATTCAATTTTGATGAATAAAAATGTAATGTTCATTCAAGGGGTAAATATGATGTTTTCATGAAAAGTTGTTAAGAATATGTATATGTATGACGAATGTATTTTATTTCTATGATTATGAAATTTTTATGAAATTATTATAAGAAAATCTGTTTTGATAATGTTGTTTTTTTTTTTATTTTTGTTTTATTAAACTTTTTATGTACTTACGTGACTTTATGATAATAAAATGATTTTATGCTTGATGATATGATGATTGTATGGGATTTTAAATTAAAATATATGTATTTGTTCGAAAATGATTTATTTAAAAGATAAATATGTTTAAAATGAATAGTTTGTTTTATATGTTTAAGGTAATTTTTATAATTAAAGAAAAATCATAATAACATGTCTTTGTGATAACAATGTTTATGGTTATGAATTATTGATTGTAATGGATGACATGAAATATATATGTGATGATAATTTCATGTTTTACAATGATGATTATGAGATATGTATGTAATATGTGATGGTTTTATACATGGATATATTATGAATGAATGTCATGATAATGGATGTTTCATGGTGTGTATTAATGTAATGCATCTTTTAAATGGAAATTGGCATTAACACTCAAGAAGCGAGCAATACGAGACCGCGGCGTCGTCACCAAATCACGTTAAGGTTAAGTAAGCTATCGTTAAGGTAAGTGCATTCTCACCTGCAACATGACACATATTTTACAAGGTTTGATGATATGTTTTACAAGGATATTCATGATGATTTTATAATGATTTTTCCTTAAAGGATTTCTTGTGAAAGATTTTCATGATTTTAAGTTATGCATGATGTTTATGGCATGTTTAAAAGTATGAAAAGTATGTATATATGTATCACCTAATAAGTGTTACACACCCAATGCTATGAAATGTTATGTCATGATGTCATGTTTGGTTTGGGATTAGCTACCCTTCTCCTCTCATGACGGCGCGCCTATGATGATGTTATGGTGCAACACTTGGGCCCTTAAGATAAAATGGATTAAGTTTTAACATGGTTAACGTTATGAAAGATATGTTCTATGAAATTGTGCTTAAGGCACTTTATGATATGATGATCATAATGATGATGATGTTTATGAAATGCTTTATAAATTGTGAGAATTATATGTACTTACTAAGAGTTAGCTTAATCATGTTTTATATGTCATGTTGCAGATAAGGATAAGAGAGTCATGGAATAGGTGGAGGACATGGGACGGCGTGTTAGCAACATGAACGATGAATTGTAATCGGAAGCACGTCAAGAAGAAAATGATTTCATGATTTAATCAAATTATATATTTTGAACATATTTTATGTTAAGGTTTTTAAGAATACTTATATTATGGTTTTATAAGTTATTTTATCATTTTTAATGAATTGTGAACTTTCGCTATATTTTACGTAAAGTTAGAACGTTTTAAATTAAGTTTTCCATAGAAATGGGGTCTCGGACGGCCTGCCGAACTCTGTGGCTGGCCTGCCGAAGTCCAGAAGTTTGGCCTGCCAATCATGACTTTTGGCCTGCCGAACATGGATGAATTTTAGGTCCGATTTGCAAAGCCTCTACCGGCCTGCCGGTTGAGGGAAGCTCTGCCTGCCAATGATGTTCGGCCTGCCGAAGTCCCAAGTTTAGCCTGCCGAACTGTGGGAGTAAGTAAGTTTTAATCGATTTGATGTTTAATGTGATATGTTGTGATATTTTTATATAGTCCTAATATTACAACTTGCTATATCTATTTTATTAATATAAGTCCATGACTAATATAAGTTCATTACACCTTAGGCCTAGGTCGAAGCCTGGTTAGACCCTTCGTCCTGGAGTTGGTTGGCCGTGGCTTGGACCTAGCCTCTCTGGTCAGCCGTAACCTTCTCAGACCTGGTCAGACTCTTCGTCTGAGACCTTGGGTCTCAGTCGTAGCCTGGTTGGACTATTTGTCCTAGATTTGGTCGGTCGCAGCCTAGACATGGCCTCTTTGGTCGACCGTAACCTTCTCGGAGCTGGTCGGACTCTTCATCTTGGACCTTGGGTCTCGATCGTGGCCTAGTTGGACTCTTCGTCCTGCACTTGGTCAGTCGTAGCCTGGACCTGGCATCTCTGGTTGGCCGTAACCTTCTCGGACCAAGTCGGACTCTTTGTCCTAAACCTTGGGTCTCAGTCGTAGCCTGGTTGGACTCTTTGTCCTGGACCTTGTCGGTAGTAGCCTGGACCTGGCCTCTCTGGTCGGCTGTAACCTTCTCGGACCTGGTCAGACTCTTCGTCCTGGACCTTGGGTCTCGGTCGTAGCCTTGTTGGACTCTTCGTCTTGGACCTGGCCGGTCGTAGCCTGGACCTGGCCTCTCTAGTCATCCGTAACCTTCTCGGACCTGGTCGGACTCTTCATCCTAAACCTTGGGTCTCGGTCGTAGCCTGGTTGGACTCTTCGTCCTGGACCTGGTCGGCCATAGCCTGGACCTGGCCTCTCTAGTTGGCCGTAACCTTCTCGGACCTAGTTGGACTCTTCATCCTGAACATTGTGTCTCGGTCGCAGCCTGGTTGGACTCTTCGTCCTGGACCTGGTCGACCGTACCCTGGACCTGGCCTTTCTGGTCGGCCGTAACTTTCTCAGACCTGGTCGGACTCTTTGTCCTGGACCTTGGGCCTCGGTCGTAGCCTGGTTGGACCCTTCGTCCTGGACCTGGTCGGTCGTGGCCTGGACCTGGCCTCTTTGGTCAGCCGTAACCTTCTCGGACCTAGTCGGACTCTTTGTCTTAGACCTTGGGTCTCAGTCGTAGCTTGGTTGGACTCTTTGTCCTAGATTTGGTCGGTCGTAGCCTGGACATGGCCTCTATGGTCGACCGTAACCCTCTCAGAGCGGGTCGGACTCTTCGTCCTGGACTTGGTCGATCGTGGCCTAGACCTGGCCTCTCTGGTTGGCCGTAACCTTCTCAAACCTAGTCAGACTCTTCATCCTGAACCTTGGGTCTCAGTCGTAGCCTGGTTGGACTCTTTGTCCTAGACCTGGTCGGCTGTAGCCTGGACCTGGCCTCTTTGGTCGGCCGTAACCTTCTCGGACCTGGTCAGACTCTTTGTCCTAGACCTTGGGTCTCGGTCGTAGCCTGGACCTGGCCTCTCTGGTCAGCAGTAACCTTCTCGAACCCGGTCTGACTTTTTGTCCTGGACCTTAGGTCTCGATCATTGCCTGGTTTGATTCTTCATCTTGGACTTGGTATGCCGTGGCCTGGACCTGGCGTCTTTGGTCGGCCGTAACCTTCTCCGACCTTGTCAGACCCTTCATCCTGGACCTTGGGTCTCGGTCGTAGCCTGGTTGGACACTTCATCCTGGACCTGGTCGGCCATAGCCTGTACCTCGCCTCTCTGGTTGGTTATAACCTTCTCGGACCTGGTCGAACTCTTCATCCTAGACCGTGGGTCTTGTTCATAGCCTGGTTGGACACTTCGTCCGGGACCTGGTTGGTCGTAGTCTGGACCTGGCGTTATCTAGTCGGCCTTAACCATCTCGGACTGCTTGAACTCTTCGTCCTAGACCTTGGGTCTCGGTCATATCCTGGTTAGACTCTTCATCCTGGACCTAGTCAGCCGTAGCCTGGACCTGGCCTCTGTGGTCAGCCGTAGCATGGACCTGGCCTTTGTGGTCGGCAGTAACCTTCTCGAAAGTCCTAGACCTTGGGTCTCAATTGTAGCCTGTTTAGACTCTTTGTCTTGGTCTTGGTCGTTCGTAGCCGGGACCTGGCCTCTCTGGTCGGCTGTAACTTTCTCAGACCTAGTCGGAGTCTTTGTTCTGCACCTTAGGCCTAGGTCGTAGCCTGGTTGGACCCTTCATCCTGGACCTGGTCGGTCGTGGCCTGGACCTGGCCTCTTTGGTCGACCGTAACCTTCTCAGACCTGGTCGGACTCTTCGTCTGAGACCTTAGGTCTCAGTCGTAGCTTGGTTGGACTATTTGTCCTGGATTTGGCCGGTCATAGCCTGGACATGGCCTCTATGGTCGACCGTAACCCTCTCAGAGCGGGTTGGACTCTTCGTCTTGGACCTTGGGTCTCGGCCGTGGCCTGGTTGGACTCTTCGTCCTGGACTTGGTCGATCGTAGCCTAGACCTGGCCTCTCTGGTTGGCCGTAACCTTCTCGTACCTAGTCGGACTCTTCGTCCTGAACCTTGGGTCTCAGTTGTTGCTTGGTTGGACAATTTGTCCTGGACCTGGTCGGCCGTAGCCTGGACCTGGCCTCTTTGGTCGGCCGTAACCTTCTCGGACCTGGTCAGACTCTTTGTCCTAGACGTTGGCTCTCGGTCGTAGCCTGGACCTGGCCTCTCTGGTCAGTAGTAACCTTCTCGGACCTGGTCGGACGCTTTGTCCTGGACCTTGGGTCTCGATCATTGCCTGGTTTGATTCTTCGTCTTGGACTTGGTATGCCGTGGCCTGGACCTGGCGTCTTTGGTCGGCCGTAACCTTCTCCGACCTTATCGGACCCTTCATCCTGGACCTTGGGCCTTGGTCGTAGCCTGGTTGGACACTTTATCCTGGACCTGGTCGGCCATAGCCTGTACCTCGCCTCTCTGGTTGGCTATAACCTTCTCGGACCTGGTCAAACTCTTCGTCCCAGACCGTGGGTCTTGTTCAGAGCCTGGTTGGACACTTCGTCCTGGACCTGGTTGGTCGTAGTCTGGACCTGGCCTTTTCTAGTCGGCCTTAACCTTCTCGGACCTGCTTGAACTCTTCGTCCTGGACCTTGGGTCTCGGTCATATCCTGGTTAGACTCTTCACCCTAGACCTGATTAGCCGTAGCCTGGACCTGGCCTTTGTGGTCAGCAGTAACCTTCTCGAACCTAGTCAGACTCTTCGTCCTAGACCTTGGGTCTCGATCGTAGCCTGTTTGGACTCTCTGTCTTGGTCTTGGTCATTTGTAGCCGGGACCTGGCCTCTCTGGTCAGCCGTAACCCTCTTGGACCTAGTTGGATAATTCATCTTGGACCTTGGGTCTCGGTCGTAGCCTGGTTGGACTCTTTGTCCTAGACCTGGTCGGCCGTAGCGTGGACCTGGCCTCTTTGGCAAGCCGTAACTTTCTCAGACCTAGTCGGACTCTTTGTCTTGGACCTTGGGCCTCGGTCGTAGCCTAGACCTGGCCTCTTTGGTCGGTCGTAACCTTCTCAAACATGGTCGGACTCTTCATCCGGGACCTTAGGTCACAGTCATACCGTAGTTGGACTCTTTGTCCTAGACCTAGTCGGCCGTTGCTTGGACCTGACCTCTCTGGTAGGCCGTAACCTTCTCAGACCTAGTCGGACTCTTTGTCCTGGACCTCGGGTCTCGGTCGTAGCCTGGTTGGACACATCATCCTGGACCTGGTCGGCCATAGCCTGTACCTCGCCTCTCTGGTTGGCTATAACCTTCTCGGACCTGGTCGAACTCTTCATCCTAGACCGTGGTCTTGTTCATAGCCTGGTTGGACAATTCATCCTGGACCTGGTTGGTCGTAGTCTGGACCTGGCCTTCTCTAGTCGGCCTTAACCATCTCAGACTGCTTGAACTCTTCATCCTGGACCTTGGGTCTCGGTCATATCCTGGTTAGACTCTTCATCCTGGACCTGGTCAGCCGTAGCCTGGACCTGGCCTCTGTGGTCAGCCGTAGCCTGGACCTGGCCTTTGTGGTCAGCAGTAACGTTCTCGAACCTGGTCAGACTCTTCGTCCTAGACCTTGGGTCTCGATCGTAGCCTGTTTGGACTCTTTGTCTTGGTCTTCGTCGTTCGTAGCCGGGACCTGGCCTCTCTGGTCGGCCGTAACTTTCTTAGACCTGGTCGGAGTCTTTGTTTTGCACCTTAGGCCTAGGTCGTAGCCTGGTTGGACCCTTCGTCCTGGACCTGGTTGGTCGTGGCCTGGACCTGGCCTCTTTGGTCAGCCGTAACCTTCTCAGACTTGGTCGGACTCTTCGTCTGAGACCTTAGGTCTCAGTCGTAGCTTGGTTGGACTATTTGTCCTGGATTTGGCCGGTCATAGCCTGGACATGGCCTCTATGGTCGACCGTAACCCTCTCAGAGCAAGTCGGACTCTTCGTCTTGGACCTTGGGTCTCCGTCGTGGCCTAGTTGGACTCTTCGTCCTAGACTTGGTCGATCGTAGCCTAGACCTGGCCTCTCTGGTTGGCCGTAACCTTCTCGTACCTAGTCGGACTCTTCGTCCTGAACCTTGGGTCTCAGTTGTTGCCTGGTTGGACAATTTGTGCTGGACCTGGTCGGCAGTAGCCTGGACCTGGCCTCTTTGGTCGGCCGTAACCTTCTCGGACCTGGTCAGACTCTTTGTCCTAGACGTTGGCTCTCGGTCGTAGCCTGGACCTGGTCTCTCTAGTCAGCAATAACCTTCTCGGACCCGGTCGGACTCTTTGTCCTGGACCTTGGGTCTCGATCATTGCCTGGTTTGATTCTTCATCTTGGACTTGGTATGCCGTGGCCTGGACCTGGCGTCTTTGGTCGGCCGTAACCTTCTCCGACCGTATCGGACCCTTCATCCTGGACCTTCGGCCTCGGTCGTAGCCTGGTTGGACACTTCATCCTGGACCTGGTCGGCCATAGCCTGTACCTCGCCTCTCTGGTTGGCTATAACCTTCTCAGACCTGGTCAAACTCTTCGTCCTAGACCGTGGGTCTTGTTCATAGCCTGGTTGGACACTTCATCCTGGACCTGGTTGGTCGTAGTCTGGACCTGGCCTTCTCTAGTCGGCCTTAACCTTCTCGGACCTGCTTGAACTCTTCGTCCTGGACCTTGGGTCTCGGTCATATCCTGGTTAGACTCTTCACCCTGGACCTGGTTAGCCGTAGCCTGGACCTGGCCTTTGTGATCAGCAGTAACCTTCTCGAACCTGGTCAGACTCTTCGTCCTAGACCTTGGGTCTCGATCGTAGCCTGTTTGGACTATTTGTCTTGGTCTTGGTCATTTGTAGCTGGGACCTAGCCTCTCTGGTCGGCCGTAACCCTCTTGGACCTAGTTGGATAATTCATCCTGGACCTTGGGTCTCGGTCGTAGCCTGGTTGGACTCTTTGTCCAAGACCTGGTCGGTCGTAGCTTGGACATGGCCTCTCTGGCAAGCCGTAACTTTCTCAGACCTAGTCGGACTCTTTGTCTTGGACCTTGGGCCTCGGTCGTAGCCTAGACCTGGCCTCTTTGGTCAGTCGTAACCTTCTCAAACATGGTCGGACTCTTCATCCGGGACCTTAGGTCTCAGTCATACCGTAGTTGGACTCTTTGTCCTAGACCTAGTCGGCCGTAGCTTGGACCTGACCTCTCTGGTCGGCCGTAACCTTCTCGGACCTAGTCGGACTCTTTGTCCTGGACCTTGGGTCTCGGTCGTAGCCTGGTTGAAGTCTTCATCCTAGACCTAGTCGGCTGTAGCCTAGACCTGGCTCTCTGGTCGGCCGTAACCTTCTCGGACCTGGTCAAACTCTTCATCCTGGACCTTGGGTCTCGGTCGTAGCCTGGTTGGACTCTTTGTCCTGGACCTGGTCGGCTGTAGCCTGGACCTGGCCTTCTCTGGTCGGCCGTAACCTTCTCAGACCTGGTTGGACTCTTCGTCCTAGACCTTGGGTCTCAGTCGTAGCCTGGTTGGACTCTTCGTCTTGGACCTGGTCGGCCGTAGCCTGGACCTGGCCTCTCTGGTCGACCGTAACCTTCTCGGACTTGGTTGGACTCTTCGTCCTGGACCTTGGGTCTCGGTCGTAGCCTGATTGGACTCTTCTTCCTGGACCTGGTCGGCAGTAGCCAGAACGTGGCCTCTCTGGTCGACCGTAACCTTCTCGGACCTGGTCGGACTCTTCGTCCTGGACCTTGGGTCTCACTCGTAGCCTGGTTGGACTCTTTGTCCTGGACCTAGTCGACTATAGCCTGGACCTGGCCTCTCTGGTTGATCGTAACCTTCTCAAACCTGGTCAGACTCTTAGTCCAGGACCTTGGGTCTCAGTCGTAGCCTGGATGCACTCTTCATCCTGGACCTTCCCTCTCTGGTTGGTCGTAACTTTTTGGACCTAGTCGGACACTTAGTCCTAGACCTTGGGTCTCGGTCGTAGCCTGGTTGGACTCTTCATCCTAGACCTGGTCGGCCGTAGCCTGGGCCTGGCCTCTCTGGTCGGCCGTAACCTTCTCGGACCTGGTCAAACTCTTCATCCTAGACCTTGGGCCTTGGTCGTAGCCTGGTTGGACTTTCGTCCTGGACCTGGTCGATCGTAGCCTGGACCTGGCCTCCCGAGTCAGCCATAACCTTCTCAAACCTAGTCAGACTCTTCGTCCTACACCTTGGGTCTTAGTCGTAGCCATGTTGGACCTTTTGTCGTGGACCTGGCCTCTTTGGTAGGCCGTAACCTTCTCGAACCTGGTTGAACTCTTCATCCTGGATGTGGGGTCTCGGTCGTAGCCTGGTTCGACTCTTCGTCCTGGACCTGGTCGGCTGTAGCCTAGACCTGGCCTCTCTGGTTGGTCGTAACCTTCTCGGACCTGGTCAGACTCTTTGTCCTGGACCTTGGGTCTCGGTCGTAGCCTGGTTGGACTCTTCGTTCTAGAACTGGTCGGCCGTAGCCAGGACCTGGACTCCCTGGTCGGCCGTAACCTTCTGGGACAGGGAGAAACTCTTCGTCCAGGACCTGGACTCCCTGGTCGGCCGTAGCCTGGTTGGACTCTTCGGCTTGGACCTGGTCGAACTCTTCCTCTTGGACCTTGGGTTTTGGTAGTTGCCTGGTTGGACTCTTCATCATGGACCTGGTCAGCCGCAGCCTGGACCTGGCCTTTCTGGTCGGCCGTAACCTTCTCAGACCTAGTCGAGCTCTTCATCCTGGACCTTGGGTCTCGGTCGTAGCCTGGTTGGACTCTTCGTCTTGGACCTGGTCGGCCGTAGCCTGGTCCTTGCCTCCCTAGTCAGCCGTAACCTTGTCGGACCAGGTCGGACTCTTCGTCCTGGACCTTGGGTCTCTTTTGTAGCCTGGTTGCACTTTTTGTCTTGGACCTGCTCGGCCGTAGGCAGGACCTGGCCTTCTCTTGTCGGCCGAAACCTTCTCAGACCTAGTTGGACTCTTCGTCCTAGACCTTGGGTCTCGGTCCTAGCCTGGTTGGACTCTTCGTCATGGACTTGGTCAGCCGTAGCCTGGATCATGCCTCTGTGGTTGGCCGTAACCTTCTCAAACTTGGTTGGACTCTTCGTCCTGGACCTTAGGCCACTGTCGTAGCCTGGTTGTTCTTGTCATCCTGGACCTAGTCGGCCGTAGCTTGGACCTGGCCTCTTTGGTCAGCCGTAACCTTCTCAGACCTGGACAGACTTTTTGTCCTGGACCTTGGGTCTCCTTGGTCGACCGTAACCTTCTCAGACCAGGTCAGACTCTTCGTCCTAGACCTTGGGTCTCGATCGTAGCCTGGTTGGACTCTTCGTCTGGGACCTGGCCTTTTCGGTCGACCGTAACCTTTTTGGACCTGATCTGACTCTTCATCCTAGTCCTTGGGTCTCAGTCGTAGCCAGGTTGGACTCTTCATCCTGGACCTGGTCGGCCATAGCTTGGACCTCGCCTCTCTATTCGGCCGTCGTAACGTTCTCGGACCAGGTCGGACTCTTCGTCTTGGACCTTGGGTCTCAATCGTAGCTTGGTTGGACTATTCATCCTGGACCTAGTCGGTCGTAGCCTAGAATTGGCCACTCTAGTCGGCTGTAACCTTCTCGAACCTGGTCGAACACTTCACCCTGGACCTTGGGTCTTAGTCATAGCCTGGTTAGACTTTTTATCCTGGACCTGGTCAGCCGTACCCTGGACCGGGCCTATCTTGTTGGCTGTAACCTTCTTGGACCTGGCCGGACTCTTTGTCGTGGACCTTGGGCCACGATCGTTGCCTGGTTGGACTCTTTGCCTTGGACCTGGTCGACCGTAGCCTGGACCTGGCCTCTCTGGTCAGCCGTAACCTTCTCAGACCTGGTCAAACTCTTCGTCCTGGACCTTGGGTCTCGGTCGTAGCCCGGTTAGACTCTTCATCCCAGACCTAGTCAGCTATAGCCTAGACCTGCCTTCTCTGGATGGCCGTAACCTTCTCGGACCTGGTTGGACTCTTTGTCCTGGACCTTGGGTCTCGATCGTAGCCTGGTTGGACTCTTCGTCCTGGGCCTGGTCGGTCGTAGCCTGGACCTGGCCTCTCTAGTCGACTGTAACCTTCTCGGATCTAGTCAAACTCTTTGTACTAGACCTTGTGTCTCGGTCGTAGCCTGGTTGGACTCTTCGTCCTGGACCAGGTCGGCTGTAGCCTGGACCTGGCCTCACTGGTCGGCCGTAACCTTCTCGGACCTGGTCGGACTCTTTGTCTTGGACATTGGGTCTTAGTTGTAGCCTGGTTGGACTCTTTGTCTTGGGACTGGTTGGCAGTAGCCTAGACCTGGCGTCTCTAGTCGACCGTAACCTTCTTGGACTCTTCGTCCTAGAACTTGGGTCTTGGTCGTAGCCTGGTGGGACTCTTTATCTTAGACCTGGCGTCTTTGGTAGGCCGTAACCTTCTTGGACTTGATCCGACTCTTCATCCTAGACCTTGGGTCTCGGTCGTAGCCTAGTTGGACTCTTCGTCTTGGACCTGATCGGTTGTAGCCTGGACCTGATCGGCTGTAGCCTGGACCTGGCCTCTCTGGTCGGCTGTACTCTTCTCAGACCTGGTCGGACTCTTCATCCTGGATGCTGGGTCTCGGTCGTAGCCTGGTTGGACTCTTCATCTTGGACCTGGTCTGCCGTAGCCCAGACCTGGCCTCTCTAGTCAGCCATAACCTTCTCGGACCTATACGGACTCTTCGTCCTGGACCTTGGGTCTTGGTTGTAGCTTGGTTGGACTCTTCATCCCGGACCTGGTCAGCCGTAGCCTGGACCTGCCTTCTCTGGATGGCCGTAAGCTTCTCGGACCTGGTTGGACTCTTTTTCCTAGACCTTGGGTCTCAGTCGTTGCTTGGTTAGACACTTCATCTTGGACCTGATCGGTCGAAGCTTGGACCTAGCCTCTTTGGTTAGCCGTAACCATCTCAGACCTGGTTGGACTCTTTGTCCTGGACCTTCGGTCTCGGTCGTAGCTTGGTTGGACTATTTGTCTTGGACTTGGGCGGCCGTAGCCTGCTCTTATCATCCCTAGTCGGCCGTAACCTTCTCAGACCTAGTCGGACTCTTCGTCCTAGACCTTGGGTCTCGGTTGTAGCCTGGTTGGACTCTTCGTCTTGGACCTGGTAGGCCGTAGCCTGGTCTTGGCCTCCCTAGTTGGCCGTAACCTTCTTAGACCTAGACCTTGGGTCTCTGTTGTAGCCCAGTTGGACTCTTTGTCCTAGACCTGGTCGGCCTTAGCCTGGACTTGGCCTTCTCTGGTCGACCGTAACCTTCTCGAACTCTTCGTCCTGGACCTTGGGTCTCGGTCGTAGCCTGGTTGGACTCTTTGTCTTGGACCTGGCCTCTCTGGTAGGCCGTAACCTTCTTGGACCTGGTCAGACTCTTCATCCTAGACCTTGGGTCTCGGTCGTAGCCTAGTTGGACTCTTCATCTTGGACCTAGTCGACCGTAGCCTGGACCTGGCCTCTCTGGTCAGCCGTAACCTTCTCAGACCTAGTCGGACTCTTCGTCCTGGACCTTGGGTCTTGGTCGTAGCCTGGTTGGACTCTTCATCCTGGACCTGGTCAGCCGTAGCCTGGACCTGGCCTCTCTGGTTGGTCGTAACCTTCTCGGACCTGGTTGGACTCTTTTTCCTAGACCTTGGGTCTCGGTCGTAGCTTGGTTGGACTCTTTGCCCTGGACCTGGTCGGTCGTAGGTTGGACCTGGCCTCTCTGGTCAACGGTAACCATCTCGGACCTGGTCGGACTCTTCATCCTGGAACTTCAGTCTCGGTCGTAGCATGGTTGGACTCTTCGTCTTGGACCTGGGCGGCCGTAGCCTGCTCTTGGCCTCCCAAGTCAGCCGTAACCTTCTCGGACCTGGTCGGACTCTTCATCTTGGACCTTGGGTCTCAGTCGTAGCCTGGTTGGACTCTTCATCCTAGACCTTGTGGCCAGTAGCCTAGACCAGGCGTTTCTGGTCGGTCGTAGCCTGGTTGGACTCTACATCCTGGACCTAGTCAGCCGTAGACCAGACCTGGCCTCTCTGGTCGGCCGTAGCCTCACCTGGCCTTTCTGGTCAGCCGTAACCTTCAAGGACATGGTCGGACTCTTCATCCTAGACCTTGGGTCTCGGTAGTTGCCTGGTTGGACTCTTCATCATGGACCTGGTCAGCCGCAGCCTGGACCTGGTCTTTCTGGTCGGCCATAACCTTCTCGGACCTAGTCGGACTCTTCGTCCTGGACCTTAGGTCTTGGTCGTAGCCTGGTTGGACTCTTCATCTTGGACCTGGTCGGCCGTAACCTGGACCTGGCCTCCCTAGTCAGCCGTAACCTTCTCGGACCTGGTCGGACTCTTTCTCCTAGACCTTGGGTCTTTGTTGTGGCCTGGTTGGACTCATCGTCTTGGACCTGGTTGGCCGTAGCCTTGACCTGGCCTTCTCTGGTCAGCCGTAACCTTCTCGGACCTGGTTGGACTCTTTGTCCTGGACCTTGGGTCTCGGTCGTAGCCTGGTTGGACTCTTCGTCATGGACTTGGTAGGCCGTAGCCTGGACCTAGCCTCTTTGGTCGGCCGTAACCTTCTCGAACCTGGTTGGACTCTTTGTCCTGGATCTTAGGCCTTGGTCGTAGCCTGGTTGTTCTTGTCGTCCTGGACATGGTCGGTCGTAGCCTGGACCTGGCCTCTCTGGTCGGCTGTAACCTTCTCAGACCTGGTCAGACTCTTTGTCCTGGACCTTGGGTCTCTCTGGTCGGCCGTAACCTTCTCAGACCTGGTCGGACTCTTCATCCTGGACCTTGGGTCTCGGTCGTAGCCTGGTTGGACTCTTCGTCATGGACCTGGTCGGTCGTAGCCTGGACCTTGCCTTCTTTGGTCGGCCGTAACCTTCTCAGACCAGGTCAAACTCTTCCTCCTAGACCTTGGGTCTCGGTCGTAGCCTGGTTGGACTCTTCGTCCTGGACCTGGTCGGTCGTAGCCTGGACCTGGCCTCTCTGGTCGGCCATAACCTTCTCGGACCTGGTCGGACCCTTCGTCCTGGACCTTGGGTCTCGGTCGTAGCCTGGTTGGACTCTTTGTCCTGGACCTGGTGGGCCGTAGCCTGGACCTGGCCTCTCTGGTCAGCCGTAACCTTCTCGGACCAGGTCGAACTCTTTGTCCTAGACCTTGGGTCTCGATCGTAGCCTGGTTGAACTCTTCGTCCTGGACCTGGTCGGTCGTAGCCTGGACCTAGCCTCTCTGGTCGGCCGTAACCTTCTCGGACTCTTTGTCCTGGTACTTGGGCCTCGGTCGTAGCCTGGTTGGACTCTTTGTCCTGGACCTGGTCGGCCGTAGCATGGACCTGGCCTCTCTGGTCGGCCGTAACCTTCTCGAACCTGGTCGGACTCTTCATCCCGGACCTTGGGTCCTAATCGTAGCCTGGTTTGACTCTTTGTCCTGGACCTGGTCGGCAGTAGCCTGGACCTAGCCTCTCTGGTCGCCGCAACCTTCTCAGATCTGGTTGGACTCTTCATCCTGGACATTGGGTGTCAGTCATAGCCTGGTTGGACTCTTCGTCTGGGACCTGGTCGGTCGTAGCCAAGACCTGGCCCCTCTGGTAGGTTGTCACCTTCTCAGACCTAGCCGAACTCTTCGTCTTAGACCTTGGGTCTTGATCGTAGCCTGGACCTGGACTCTCTGGTCGGCTGTAACGTTCTCGAACCTAGTTTGACTCTTTGTCCTAGACCTTGGGTCTCGGTCGTAGCCAGTTTGGACTCCTCGTCTTGGACTTGGTCAGCTGTAGCCTAGGCCTGGCCTCTCTTGTCGGCCGTAACCTTCTCAGACTTGGTTAGACTCTTCCCCTTGGACCTTGGGTCTCAGTAGTAGCCTAGTTGGACTCTTCGTCCCACACTTGGTCGGTCGTAGCCTGGACCTGGCCTCTCTGGTCAGCCGTAACCTTCTCGGACCTGGTCAGACTCTTCGTCCTAGACCATGGGTCTCAATCGTAGCCTGGTTGGACTCTTCGTCTTGGACCTGGTCGGCTGTAGCCTAGGCCTAGCCTCTCTGGTCGGCCGTAACCTTCTCAGACCTAGTCGGACTCTTTGTCCTGGACCTTGGATCTCGGTCGTAGCCTGGTTGGACTCTTCGTCCTGGACCTGGTCGGTCATAGCGTGGACCTGGCCTCTCTGGTCGGCCGTAACCTTCTCGGACCTGGTCGGACTCTTTGTCCTAGACCTTCGGCCTTGATCGTAGCCTGGTAGGACTCTTCATCCTGGACCTGGTCGGCCGTAGCCTGGACCAGGCCTCTCTAGTTGGCCGTAACCTTCTCGGACCTGGTCGAACTCTTCGTCCTGGACCTTGGGTCTCAGTTGTAGCCTGGTTGGACTCTTTGTCCTAAACATGGTCGGCCGTAGCCTAGACCTGGCCATTATGGTCGGTCGTAATATTCTCAGACCAGGTCAGTCTCTTCGTCTAGGACCTTGCGTCTCTGTCGTAGCCTGGTTGGACTCCTCGTCCTGGACCTGGTTGGCCGTATCCTAAACCAGCCTCACTGGTCGGCCGTAACCTTCTCGGACCTGGTCAGACTCTTCATCCTGGACCTTGGGTCTCGGTCGTAGCCTGGTTAGACTCTTCATCCTTGACCTGGTCGGTCGTATCGTGGACCTAAACTCTCTGGTCAGCTGTAGCCTTCTCGGACCTGGTCGGACTATTTTTCCTGGACCTTCGACATCGATCGTAGCTTGGCGGGACTCTTCGTCCTCGACATGGTCGGTCGTAGCTTGGATCAGGGCAGTCTAGTCGGCCGTAACCTTATTGGACCTGGTCGAACTCTTGTCCTGGACCTTGGGTCTCAGTCGTAGCCTGGTTGGACTCTTTGTCTTGGACGTGGTTGGTCGTAGCTTGAACCTAGCCTCTCTGGTCGGCCGTTACATTCTCAGACCTGGACAGACTTTCCGTCTAAGACCTAGGGTCTTGGTCGCAGACTAGTTGGAGCTGGTCGACTGTAGCCTAGACCTTGTCGACTGTAGCCTGGACCTGGCCTCTCTGGTCGGCGTAACCTTCTCAGACCTGGTCAGACTCTTCATCTTGGACCTTAGGCCTCAGTCGTAGCCTGGTTGGATTCTTTGTCCTGGACCTAGTCGGTCGTAGCCTGGACCTAGCCTCTCTGGTCAGCCGTAACCTTCTCGGATCTGGTTGGACTCTTCGTCCTGGACCTTGGGTCTCGGTCGTAGCCTGGTTGGACTCTTCGTCCTGGACCTGGTCGGCCGTAGCCTGGACCTGGCCTCTCTGGTCGACTCTGACCTTCTCAGACCTTGTCGAACTCTTAGTCCTAGACCTTGGGTCTCGGCCGTAGCCTGGACCTGGCCTCTCTGGTCAGTCGTGACCTTCTCGGACCTGGTCAGACTTTTCAACCTAAACCTTGGGTCTCAGTTGTAGCCTGGTTGGACTCTTCGTCTTGGACCAGGTAGGCTATAGCCTGGGCCTGGCCTCTCTGGTCGGTCGTAACCTTCTTGGACCTGTTCGGACTCTTTGACCTTGACCTTAGGTCTCGGTCATAGCCAGGTTGGACTCTTTGTCCTGTACCTGGTAGGTCGTAGTGTGGACCTAGCCTCTCTGGTCAGCCGTAACCTTCTTGGACTGCTCGAACTTTTTGTCTGGGACCTTTGGCCTCGATCGTAGCCTAGTGGGACTCTTCGTCCCGGACTTGGTCGGTCATAGCCTGGACCAGGCCTCTCTAGTCGGCCGTAACCTTCTCAGACTGGGTCAGACTCTTCGTCCCAAACCTTAGGTCTTAGTCGTAGCCTGGTTGGACTCTTTGTCCTGGACGTGGTCGGCCGTAGCCTGGACCTGGTCGGACTCTTCATCCAAGACCTTGGGTCTCGGTCGTAGCCTGGTTGGACTCTTCATCCTGGACCTGGTTGGCCATTGCCTGGACCTGGTCAGTCGTAGCATAGACCTGGCCTCTCTGGTCAGCCGTAGCCTTCTCAGACCAAGTAGGACCCTTTGTCCTTGAACTTCAACCTTGATCGTAGCCTGGTGGGACTCTTGGTCCTAGACCTGGTCGGCCGTTACCTGGACCAGGCCTGTCTACTCCGCTGTAACCCTATCCTGGACCTTGGGTCTCAGTCGTAGCCTGGTTGGACTCTTTGTCCTAGATGTGGTCAGCCGTAGCCTGGACCTGGCCTCTCTGGCCATCCATAACTTTCTCGGACCTGGTCTGACTCTTCGTCCAGTACCTTGGGTCTCGGTCGTAGCCTGGTTGGACTCTTCGTCTTGGACCTGGTCGGCTGTAGCCTGGACCTGGCCTCTCTGGTATGCCGTAACCTTCTTGGACCTAGTCGAACTCTACGTCCTGGGCCTTGAGTCTCAATTGTAGCCTGGTTGGACTCTTCGTACTAGACCAGGTCGGCCGTAGCCTGGACTTGGCCTTTTGGTCGGCTGTAACCTTCTCATACTCTTTGTCTTGGAACTTGGGCCTTGGTCATAGCCTGGTTAGACTCTTCGTCCTAGACCTGGTCGGTCGCAGCATGGACTTGGCCTCTCTAGTTAGCCGTAGCATTCTCGAACCTTGTCAGACTCTTCGTCGTAGCCTGGTTGGACTCTTTGTCCTAGACCAGGTCGGATGTAGCTTGGACTTGGCCTCTCTTATCGGCCGTAACCATCTCAGACCTGCTCGGACTCTTCATCTTGGGCCTTGGGTTTTGGTTGTAGCCTGGTTGGACTCTTCGACTTGGACCTGCTCGGCCGTATCCTAGCCTTGGCCTCTCTGTTCGGCCGTAACCTTCTCAGACCAGGTCAAACTATTCATCCTAGACCTTGCGTCTCAGTCGTAGCCTGGGTGGATTCTTCTTCCTTGGACCTGGCCTTCTCTGGTCAGACGTAACCTTCTTGGACCTAGTTGGACTCTTCGTCCTGGACTTTGGCTCTCGGTCCTAGCCTGGTTGGGCTCTTCGTCTTTGACCTGGTAGGCTGTAGCCAGGGCCGGGCCTTTCTGGTCGGTCGTAACCTTCTCAGACCTGGTCAGACTCCTCGACCTTGACCTTGGGTCTAGGTCATAGCCAGGTTGGACTCTTTGTCCTGGACCTGGTCGATCGTAGCCTGGACCTGGCCTCTCTGGTCGGCCATAACCTTCTTGGACCTGGTCAGACTCTTTGTCCAGGACCTTCGGCCTCGATCGTAGCCTGGTGGGACTCTTCGTCCTGGACCTAGTAGGCTGTGGCCTGGACCAGGCCTCTTTGGCCGTAACCTTCTCGAACCTGGTCAGACTCTTCGTCCTAGACCTTGGGTCTCAGTCGTAGCCTGGTTGGACTCTTTGTCCTGGACGTGGTCGGCCGTAGCCTGGACCTGGCCTCTCTGGTCGGCCGTAACATTCTCAGACCTGGTCGAACTCTTCCTCCAGGACCTTGGGTCTCGATCGTAGCCTAGTTGGACTCTTCATCCTGGACCTAGTTGGCCGTAGCCTGGACCTGGCCTCTCTAGTCGGCCGTAACCTTCTCGGACCTGGTCAGACTCTTCGTCCTGGACCTTGGGTCTCGGTCGTAGCCTGGTTGGACTCTTTGTCCTGGACCTGGTTGGTCGTAGCATAGACCTGGCCTCTCTGGTAAGCCGAAGCCTTCTCAGACCTAGTCAGACTCTTTCTCCTGGGCCTTCGGCCTCGATCGTAGCCTGGTGGGACTCTTTGTCCTATACCTGGTCGGCCGTAGCCTAGACCAGGCCTGTCTACTCGGCTGTAACCCTATAAGACCTGGTCAAACACCTCGTCCTGGACCTTGGGTCTCAGTTGTAGCCTAGTTGGACTCTTTGTCGGATGCAGCCTGCACCTGGCCTCTCTGGTTGGCCGTAACCTTCTCAGACCTAGTCGGACTCTTCGTCCTAGACCTTGGGTCTCGGTTGTAGCCTGGTTGGACTCTTCGTCTTGGACCTGCTCGACCATAGCCTGGACGTGGCCTCTCTGTTAAGCCGTAACCTTCTCGGACCAGGTCAAACTCTTCGTCCTAAACCTTGGGTCTCAGTCGTAGCCTAGTTGGACTCTTTGTCCTTGGACCTGGCCTTTCCTGGTCAGACGTAACCTTCTTGAACCTGGTTGGACTCTTCATCTTGGACCTTGGGTCTCGGTCGTAGCCGGGTTGGACTCTTTGTCATGTACCTGGTCGGCCATAGCCTGGACCTAGCCTCTTTGGTTGGCCGTAACCTTCTCGGACCTAGTTGGACTCTTCATCCTAGACCTTGGGTCTCGGTCATAGCCTGGTCGTTCTCTTCGTCCGGGACCTGGTCGACCGTAGCTTGGACCTGGCCTCTCTGGTCGGCCGTAACCTTCTCAGTCCTGGTCGGACTCTTTGTCCTGGACCTTGGGTCTCTCTAGTCGGCCATAACCTTCTTGGACCTAGTCAGACTCTTCACCCTAGACCTTGGGTCTAGGTCGTAGCCTGGTTGGACTCCTCATCATGGATCTGGTCGGCCGTAGCCTGGACCTTGCCTTCTCTGGTCGGCCGTAACCTTCTCAGACTAGGTCGGACTCTTCCTCTTCGACCTTGGGTCTCGGTCGTAGCCTGGTTGGACTCTTCGTGCTGGACCTGGTCGGTCGTAGCTTGGACCTAGCCTCTTGGTCGACTGTAACCTTCTTTGATCTGGTCGAACCCTTTGTCGTGGACCTTAGGTCTAGGTTGTAGCCTGGTTGGACACTTCGTCCCAGACCTAGCCTTCTCTAGTCGGCCGTAACCTTCTCAGACCTAGTTGGACTATTCTTCCAGGACCTGGTCGGCCGTAGCCCGGACCAGGCCTCTCTGGTCGGCCGTCACCTTCTCAGACCTAGTCAAACTCTTCGTCCTAGAACTTGGGTGTCGGTCATTGCCAGGTTGAACACTTTGTCCTAGACCTGGTCAGCCATAGCCTGGACCTAGCCTCTCTGGTCAGCCGTAACCTTCTCAAACCTGGTCAGACTCTTCGTCCTGGACCTTGGGTCTCGGTCGTAGCCTGGTTGGACTCTTCGTCCTAGACCCGGTCGGCCGTAGCCTGGACCTGGCCTCTCTGGCCGGCCGTAACCTTCTCAGAATTGGTCGTACTCTTCGTCCTGGACCTTGGGTCTCGGTCGTAGCCTGGTTGGACTCTTCGTCCTAGACCAGGTCGGCCGTAGCATGGACCTGGCCTCTCTGGTCGGCTGTAACCTTCTCAGACCTGGTCGGACTCTTTGTCAATGACCTGGTCAACCGTAGCCTAGACATTACCTTTTCTGGTTAGCAGTAACTTTCGTAGACCAGGTCGAACTCTTCCTCCTGGACCTTGGGTCTCGATCGTAGCCTGGTTGGACTCTTTATCCTAGACGTGATCGGTCGTAGCCTGGACCTGGCCTCTCTGGACGGCCGTAACCTTCTTAGACCTGGTCAGACTCTTTGCCCTAGACCTTGGGTCTTAGTCGTAGCCTGGTTGGAAGCTTCGTCCAGGGCCTGGCCTCTGTGGTCAGCCGTGACCTTCTCTAACCTAGTCAGACTCTTCATCCTGGACCTTGGGTCTCCATCATAACCTTTTCAGACCTGGTCAGACTCTTCTACTTGGACCTGGTAGGCCATAGCCTGGACCTAGCCTCTCTGGCCGGCCGTAACCTTCTCGAACCTAGTCGGACACTTTATCTTGGAACTTGGGCCTCGGTCATAGCCTGGTGGGACTATTCATCATGGTCCTTGTCGGTTGTCGCATGGACCTGGCCTCTCTGGTCGGCCGTAACCATCTCGGACCTGGTCAGACTCTTCCTCCTAGACCTTGGGTCTCAGTCATAGCCTGGTTGGACTCTTTCTCCTGGACCTTGTTGGTCGTAGCCCAGACCTAGCCTCTTTGAACGGCCGTAACCATCTCGGATCTGGTTGGACTCTTCGTCCTAGACCTTGGGTCTCCGTCGTATCTTGGTTGGACTCTTTGTCCTGGACCTGGTCGGCTGTATCCTAGACCTAGCCTCTCTGGTCGGCTGTAACCTTCTCGGACCTGGTCAAACTCTTCGTCCTAGACCTTGGGTCTGGGTCGTAGCTTGGTTGGACTCCTCATCCTAGGCCTGGTCGGTTGTAGCCTGGACCTGGCCTCTCTGGTCGGCCATAACCTTCTAGGACTTGATCGGACTCTTTGTCCTGGAACTTGGGCCTCGGTCATAGCCTGGTTGGACACTTTGTCCTGGACCTGATGGGCCGTAGCCTTGACTTAGCCTCTCTGGTCAGCCATAACCTTCTCGGACCTGGTCGAACTCTTAGTCCAGGGCCTTGGGTCTCGATCGTGGCCAGGTTGGACTCTCCGTCCTAGACCTGGTCAGCCGTGGCCTGGACCTGGTCTCTCTGGTCGACCGTAACCTTCTCGGACTTGGTCGGACTCTTTGTCCTGGAACTTGGGCCTCAATCGTAGCCTTGTTGGACTCTTCATCCTAGACCTGGCGGCCATAGCATGGGCCTTTTGGTCGGCCGTAACCTTCTCAGACCTGGTGGAACTCTTCGTCCTGGACCTTGGGTTTGGGTCATAGCCTGGTTGGACTCTTCATCCAGGACCTGGCAAGCCGTAGCCTGGACCTGGCCTCTCTGGTCGGCCGTAACCTTCTTGGACTTGGTCAGACTCTTTGCCCTGGAACTTGGGCCTCGGTCGTAGCCTGGTTGGACTCTTCGTCATGGACCTAGTCAGCCGTTGCATGGACCTGGCCTCTCTGGTCGGCCGTAACCATCTTGGACCTGGTCGGACTCTTCATCTTGGACCTTGGGTGTCACTTATAGCCTGGTCGACCGTAACCTTCTTGGATCCGGTTGGACTCTTCGTCCTGGGCCTTGGGTCTTGGTCATAGCCTGGTTGGACTCTTTGTCCTAAACTAGGTCGACCGTAGCCAGGCCCTGGCCTCTCTGTTCAATCGTAACCTTCTCAGACCAGGTCAAACTATTCTTCCTAGACCTTGGGCCTTGATCGTAGCCGAGTTGGATTTTCGTCCTTGGACCTGGCCTTCTTTGGTCGGACGTAACCTTCTTGGACCTGGTTGGACTCTTCATCCTAGACATTGGCTCTCGTCGTAGCCTGGTTGGACTCTTCGTCTTGGACCTGGTAGGCTGTAGCCTGGGCCTGGCCTCGCTGGTTGGTCGTAACCTTCTCGGATCTGGTCGAACTCTTCGACCTTGACCTTGGGTCTCGGTCGTAGCCAGGTTGGACTCTTTATCCTGTACCTGGTCGGTCATAGCGTGGACCTGGCCTCTCTGGTCGGACTCTTTGTTCGGGACCTTCAGCCTCGATCGTAGCCTGGTGGGACTCTTCATCTTGGACCTGGTAGGCCGTAGCCTGGACCAAGCCTCTCTAGTTGGCCGTAACCTTCTCGAACCTGGTCAGACTCTTCGTCCTGGACCTTTGGTCTAAGTCGTAGCCTGTTGGGACTCTTTATCCCGGATGTGGTCAGCCGTAGCCTGGACTTGGCCTCTCTGGTCGGCCGTAACAGTCTCGGACCTGGTCAAACTCTTCGTCTAGGACCTTGGGTCTCCGTCATAGCCTGGTCGTTCACTTCATCTGGGACTTGGTCGACCGTAGCTTGGACCTAGCCTCTCTGGTCGGCCGTAACCTTCTCAGACCTGGTCGGACTCTTCGTCCTGGACCTTGGGTCTCTCTTGTCGGTCGTAACCTTCTCGGCCTCGGTCGGACTCTTCATCCTGGACCTTGGGTCTAGGTCCTAGCCTGGTTGGACTCTTCATCATGGACCTGGTCGGCCGTAGCCTGGACATTGCCTTCTCTGGTCGGCCATAACTTTCTCAGACTCGATCGGACTCTTACTCTTGGACCTTGGGTCTCGGTCGTAGCCTGGTTGGACTCTTCGTGCTGGACCTGGTCGTTCGTAGCTTGGACCTGGCCTTTTGGTCGACTATAACCTTCTTTGATCTGGTTGAACCCTTTGTCCTGGACCTTAGGTCTCGGTCGTAGCCTGGTTGGACTCTTCGTCTTGGACCTAGCCTTCTCTGGTCGGCCGTAACCTTCTCGGACCTGGTTGGACTATTCATCCAGGACCTGGTCGGCCGTAGCCTAGACCGGGCCTCTCTGGTCGGCCGTCACCTTCTCAAACATAGTCAAACTCTTCGTCCTAGAACTTGGCTGTCGGTCGTAGCCAGGTTGAACACTTCCTCCTTGACCCGGTCGGCCGTAGCCTGGACCTGGCCTCTCTGGCCAGCCGTAACCTTCTCAGACCTGGTCAGACTCTTCGTTCTGGACCTTGGGTCTCAGTCGTAGCCTGGTTGGACTCTTCATCCTAGACCAGGTCGGCCGTAGCATGGACCTGGCCTCTCTGGTTGGCCGTAACCTTCTCAGACCTGGTCGGACTCTTCGTCATGGACCTGGTTGACTGTAGCCTAGACCTTACCTTTTCTGGTCAGCCGTAACTTTCTCAGACCAGGTCAAACTCTTCCTCCTGGACCTTGGGTCTCGGTCGTAGCCTGGTTGGACTCTTTGTCCTGGACGTGGTCGGTCGTAGCCTGGACCTAGCCTCTCTGGACGGCCGTAACCTTCTCGGACCTTGATCGGACTCTTTGCCCAAGACCTTGGGTCTCAGTCGTAGCCTGGTTGGAAGCTTCGTCTAGGACCTAGCCTCTGTGGTGAGCCGTGACCTTCTCTAACCTAGTCGGACTCTTCATCCTGGACCTTGGGTCTCAGTCGTAGCCTGGTTGGACTCTTCATCCTAGACCAGGTCGGCTGTAGCATGGACCTGGCCACTCTGGTTGGCCGTAACCTTCTCAGACCTGGTCGGACTCTTCGTCATGGACCTGGTTGACCGTAGCCTAGACCTTACCTTTTCTGGTCAGCCGTAACTTTCTCAGACTAGGTCAAACTCTTCCTCCTGGACCTTGGGTCTCGGTCGTAGCCTGGTTGGACTCCTTGTCCTGGACGTGGTCGGTCGTAGCCGTAACCTTCTCGGACCTGGTCGGACTCTTTGCCCAAGACCTTGGGTCTCAGTCGTAGCCTGGTTGGAAGCTTCGTCCAGGACCTGGCCTCTGTGGTCAGCCGTGACCTTCTCTAACCTAGTCGGACTCTTCATCCTGGACCTTAGGTCTCCGTCGTAACCTTCTCAGACCTGGTTCGACTCTTCGACTTGGACCTGGTAGGCCGTAGCCTGGACCTGGCCTCTTTGGTCGGCCGTAACCTTTTCGAACCTGGTTGGACTCTTTGTCTTGGAACTTGGGCCTTGGTTGTAGCCTGGTTGGACTATTCATCCTGGTCCTTGTCGGCTGTAGCATGGACCTGGCCTCTCTGGTCGGCCGTAACCATCTCGGACCTGGTCAGACTCTTCCTCCTGGACCTTGGGTCTCAGTCATAGCCTGGTTGGACTCTTTGTCCTGGACCTTGTTGGTCGTAGCCTAGACCTAGCCTCTCTGATCGGCCGTAACCATCTCGAATCTGGTTGGACTCTTCATCCTAGACCTTGGGTCTCCGTTGTATCTTGGTTGGACTCTTTGTCCTGGACCTGGTCGGCTGTATCCTAGACCTAGCCTCTCTGGTCGGCTGTAACCTTCTCGGACCTGGTCAAACTCTTCGTCCTAGATATTGAGTCTCGGCCATAGCTTGGTTGGACTCTTCATCCTAGACCTGGTCGGTCGTAGCATGGACCTGCCCTCTCTGGTCGGCCATAACCTTCTCGGACTTGATCGGACTCTTTGTCCTGGAACTTGGACCTCGGCCATAGCCTGGTTGGACACTTTGTCCTGGACCTAATGGGCCGTAGCCTTAACTTAGCCTCTCTGGTCGGCCGTAACCTTCTTGGACCTGGCCAAACTCTTAGTCCAAGACCTTCGATCTCGATCGTGGCCAGGTTGGACTCTCCGTCCTAGACCTGGTCGGCCGTGGCCTGGACCTGGTCTCTCTGGTCGGCCGTAACCTTCTTGGACTTGGTCGGACTCTTTGTCCTGTAACTTGGGCCTCAGTCGTAGCCTAGTTGGACTCTTCATCCTGGACCTGGTCAGCCGTAGCATGGGCCTTTTGGTCGGCCATAACCTTCTCAGACCTGGTGGAACTCTTCGTCCTGGACCTTGGGTTTGGGTCTTAGCCTGGTTCGACTCTTCGTCCAGGACCTGGCGGGCCGTAGCTTGGACCTGGCCTCTCTGGTCGGTCGTAACCTTCTTGGACTTGGTCAGACTCTTTGACCTGGAACTTGGGCCTCGGTCGTAGCCTGGTTGGACTCTTCGACATGGACCTAGTCGGCCGTTGCTTGGACCTGGCCTCTCTGGTCGGCCGTAACCTTCTCGGACCTGGTCGGAGTCTTCATCTTGGACCTTGGATGTCACTTATAGCCTGGTCGACCGTAACCTTCTCGGATCCGGTTGGACTCTTCGTCCTGGGCCTTGGGTCTTGGTCATAGCCTGGTTAGACTCTTTGTCCTGGACTAGGTCAGCCGTAGCCTGGCCCTGGCCTCTCTGTTCAGTCGTAACATTCTCAGACCAGGTCGAACTATTCGTCCTAGACCTTGGGCCTCGATCGTAGCCTACTTGGATTCTTCGTCCTTGGACCTGGCCTTCTTTGGTCGGACGTAACATGCTTGGACCTGGTTGGACTCTTCGTTTTGGACATTGGCTCTCGGTCGTAGCCTGGTTGGACTCTTCGTCTTGGACCAAGTAGGCTGTAGCCTGGGCCTGGCCTCGCTGGTCGGTCGTAACCTTCTCAGACCTGGTCGAACTCTTCGACCTTGACCTTGGGTCTCGGTTGTAGCCAGGTTGGACTCTTTGTCCTATACCTGGTCGGTCATAGCGTGGACCTGGCCTCTCTGGTTAGCCGTAACCTTCTTGGACCTGGTCGGACTCTTTGTTCGAGACCTACGGCCTCGATCGTAGCCTGGTTGGACTCTTCGTCCTGGACCTAGTCGGCCGTAGCCTGGACTAGGCCTCTCTATTTGGTCGTAACCTTCTCGGACCTGGTCAAACTCTTCGTCCTGGACCTTTGGACTCAGTCGAAGCCTGTTGGGACTCTTTATCCCGGACGTGGTCAGCCGTAGCCTGGACTTGGCCTCTCTGGTCGGCCGTAACATTCTCAGACCTGGTCGAACTCTTCTTCTAGGACCTTGGGTCTCGGTCGTAGCCTGGTTGGACTCTTCGACCTGGACCTGGTTGACGGTAGCCTAGACTTGGCCTCTCTGGTCGTCCGTAACCTTCTCGGACCTGGTCAGACTCTTCATCCTGGACCTTGTGTCTCGGTCGTAGCCTAGTTGGACTCTTCTTCCTGGACCTGGCCGTTCGTCGCATAGACCTGACCTCTCTGGTCAGCCGTAGCCTTCTTGGACCTAGTCGGACTCTTTGTCCTGGACCTTCGGCGTCGATCGTAGCCTGGTGGGACTCTTCGTCCTAGACCTGGTCGGCCGTTGCTTGGACCAGGCCAGTCTACTCGGCTGTAACCTTATCAGACCTGGTCAAACACCCCATCCGGGACCTTGGGTCTTAGTCGTAGCTGGGTTGGACTCTTTGTCCTGGACGTGGTCAGCCGTAGCGTGGACTTGGCCTCTCTGGTCCTCCATGACATTCTCGGACCTGGTCTGACTCTTCGTCCAGGACCTTGGGTCTCCGTCGTAGACTGGTTGGACTCTTCCTCCTGGACCTGGTCGGCCGTAGCCTGGACTGGGCCTCTCTGGTCGGCCGTCACCTTCTCGGACCTAGTCAAACTCTTCGTCCTAGAACTTGGGTGTCGGTCGTAGCCAGGTTGAACACTTCGTCCTAGACCCGGTCGGCCGTCGCTTGGACCTGGCCTCTCTGGCTGGCCGTAACCTTCTCAGACCTGGTCAGACTCTTTGTCATGGACCTGGTCGACCGTAGCCTAGACCTTACCTTTTCTGGTCAGCCGTAACTTTCTCAGACCAGGTCAAACTCTTCCTCCTGGACCTTGGGTCTCGGTCGTACCCTGGTTGGACTCTTCTCCCAGGACATGGTCGGTCGTAGCCTAGACCTGGCCTCTCTGGACGACCGTAGCCTTCTCGGATCTGGTCGGACTCTTTGCCCTAGACCTTGGGTCTCAGTCGTAGCCTGGTTGGAAGCTTCGTCCGGGACCTGGCTACTGTGGTCAGCCGTGACCTTCTCTAACCTAGTCGGACTCTTCATCCTGGACCTTGGGTCTCTGTCGTAACCTTCTTAGACCTGGTCGGAGTCTTCGACTTGGACCTGGTAGGCCGTAGCCTGGACCTGGCCTCTCTGGTCGGCCATAACCTTCTCGGACATGGTTGGACTCTTCGACCCGGACCTTGGGTTTCGGTCGTAGCCTGGTTGGACTCTTCATCCTGGACCTGGTCGGTCGTAGCCTGGACTAAGCCTCTCAGGTCGGCCGTAACCATCTCGGACCTGGTCAGACTCTTCCTCCTAGACCTTGGGTCTCAGTCATAGCCTGGTTGGACTCTTTGTCCTGGACCTTGTTGGTCGTAGCCCAGACCTAGCCTCTCTGATCGGCCGTAACCATCTCGAATCTGGTTGGACTCTTCGTCCTAGACCTTGGGTCTCCGTTGTATCTTGGTTGGACTCTTTGTCCTGGACCTGGTCGGCTGTATCCTAGACCTAGCCTCTCTGGTCGGCTGTAACCTTCTCAGACCTGGTCAAACTCTTCGTCCTAGACCTTGGGTCTCGGCCGTAGCTTGGTTGGACTCTTCATCCTAGACCTGGTCGGTCGTAGCCTGGACCTGGCCTCTCTGGTCAGCCATAACCTTCTCAGACCTGGTTTAACTCTTAGTCCAGGACCTTCAGTCTCGATCGTGGCCAAGTTGGACTCTCCGTCCTAGACCTGGTCGGCCGTGGCCTGGACCTAGTCTCTCTGGTCGGCCGTAACCTTCTTGGACTTGGTCGGACTCTTTGTCCTGGAACTTGGGCCTCAGTCGTAGCCTGGTTGGACTCTTCGTCCTGGACCTGGTTGGCCGTAGCATGGGCCTTTTGGTCGGCTGTAACCTTCTCAGACCTGGTGGAACTCTTCGTCCTGGACCTTGGGTTTGGGTCGTAGCCTGGTTGGACTCTTCGACTAGGACCTGGCAGACCGTAGCCTGGACCTGGCCTCACTCGTCGGCAGTAACCTTCTTGGACTTGGTCAGACTCTTTGCCCTGGAACTTGGGCCTCGGTCGTAGCCTGGTTGGACTCTTCGTCATGGACCTAGTCGGTCGTTGCATGGACCTGGCCTCTCTGGTCGGCCGTAACCTTCTCGGACCTGGTCGGACTCTTCATCTTGGACCTTGGGTGTCACTTATAGCCTGGTCGACCGTAACCTTCTCGGATCCGGTTGGACTCTTTGTCCTGGGCCTTGGGTCTTGGTCATAGCCTGGTTGGACTCTTTGTCCTGGACTAGGTCGGTCGTAGCCTGGCCCTGGCCTCTCTGTTCAGTCGTAACATTCTCAGACCAAGTCAAACTATTCCTCCTAGACCTTCGGCCTCGATCGTAGCCTGGTTGGATTCTTCGTCCTTGGACCTGGCCTTCTTTGGTCAGACGTAACCTTCTTGGACCTGGTTGGACTCTTCGTCCTGGACATTGGCTCTCGGTCGTAGCCTGGTTGGACTCTTCGTCTTGGACCTGGTAGGTTGTAGCCTGGGCCTGGCCTCGCTGGTCGATCGTAACCTTCTCGGACCTGGTCGGACTCTTCGACCTTGACCTTGGGTCTCGGTTGTAGCCAGGTTGGACTCTTTGTCCTATACCTGGTCGGTCATAGCATGGACCTGGCCTATCTGGTCGGCCGTAACCTTCTTGGACCTAGTCGGACTCTTTGTTCGAGACCTTCGGCCTCGATCGTAGCCTGGTTGGACTCTTCGTCCTGGACCTGGTCGGCTGTAGCCTGGACTAGGCCTCTCTAGTTGGCCGTAACCTTCTCGGACCTGGTCAAACTCTTCGTCCTGGACCTTTGGTCTCAGTCGAAGCCTGTCGAGACTATTTTTCCCGGACGTGGTTAGTCGTAGCCTGGACTTGGCCTCCCTGGTTGGCCATAACATTCTCAGACCTTGTCGAACTCTTCGTCCAGGACCTTGTGTCTTGGTCGTAGCCTGGTTGGACTCGTCTTCCTGGACCTGGTCGTTCGTCGCATAGACCTGGCCTCTCTGGTCAGCCGTAGCCTTCTTGGACCTAGTCAGACTCTTTGTCCTGGACGATCGGCCTCGATCGTAGCCTGGTGGGACTCTTCGTCCTAGACCTAGTCGGCCGTTGCTTGGACCAGGCCTGTCTACTCGGCTATAACCTTATCAGACCTGGTCAAACACCTCGTCCTGGACCTTGGGTCTCAGTCGTAGCCGGGTTGGACTCTTTGTCCTAGACGTGGTCAACCATAGCGTGGACCAAGCCTCTCTGGTCGACCGTAACATTCTCGGACCTGGTCTGACTATTTATCCAGGACCTTGGGTCTCCGTCGTAGACTGGTTGGACTCTTCGTCCTGGACCTGGTCGGTCGTAGCCTGGACCTGGCCTCTCTGGTCGGTCGTAACCTTCTTGGACCTAGTCGAACTCTACGTCCTGGACCTTGAGTCTCGGTTGTAGCCTGGTTGGACTCTTCGTACTGGACCTGGTCGGTCGTAGCCTGGACCTGGCCTTTTGGTCGGCCGTAACCTTCTCAGACTTGGTCAGACTCTTCGTCCTGGACCCTGGGTCTCTGTCATAGCCTGGGTGGACCCTTCGTCCTAGACCAGGTCTGCCGTAGCATGGACCTGGCCTCTCTGGTCAGCCGTAACCTTCTCAGACCTGGTCGGACTCTTCGTCATGGACCTGTCGGCCGTAGCCTGGACCTTGCCTTCTCTGGTCAGCCGTAACCTTCTCAGACCAGGTCGGACTCTTCCTCCTGGACCTTGGGCCTCGGTCGTAGCCTGGTTGGACTCTTCGTCCTAAACGTGGTCGATTGTAGCCTAGACATGGCCTCTCTGGTCGGGTGTAACCTTCTCGGAGCTGGTCGGACTCTTCGTCCTGGACTTTGGGTCTCAGTCGTAGCCTGGTTGGAAACTTCATCCTAGACCTGGCCACTGTGGTCGGCCAAAATCTTCTCAAACCTAGTCGGACTCTTCATCCTGGACCTTGGGCCTCGACCGTAACCTTCTCAGACTAGGTCAGACTCGTCGTCCTGGACCTGGTAGGCCATAGCCTAGACCTAGCCTCTCTGGTCGGCCGTAACCTTCTAGGACCATGTCGGACTCTTTGTCCTGGAACTTGGGCCTCGGTCGTCGCCTGGTTGGACTCTTTGTCCTGGACCTTGTTGGTCGTAGCCCAGACCTAGCCTCTCTGATCGACCGTAACCATCTCGAATCTGGTTGGACTCTTCATCCTAGACCTTGGGTCTTCGTTGTATCTTGGTTGGACTCTTTGTCCTGGACCTGGTCGGCTGTATCCTAGACCTAGCCTCTCCGGTCGGCCATAACCTCCTCGAACCTGGTCGGACTCTTCATCCTAGACCTTGGGTCTCGGTCGTAACATTCTCAAACCTGGTCGGACTCTTCGTCTTGGACCTGGTAGGCCATAGCCTAGACCTGGCCTCTCTGGTCGGCCGTAACCTTCTTCGACCATGTCGGACTCTTTGTCATGTAACTTGGGCCTTAGTCGTAGCCTGGTTGGACTCTTCATCCTGGACCTTGTCGGCTGTAGCATGGACCTGGCCTCTCTGGTCAGCTGTAACCTTTTCGGACCTAGTCGGACTCTTCCTCCTGGACCTTGCGTCTCAGTCATAGCCTGGTTAGACTCTTTGTCCTGGACCATGTTGGTCGTAGCCTGAACCTAGCCTCTTTGGTCGGCCGTAACCTTCTCGAATCTGGTTGGACTCTTCGTCCTAAACCTTGGGTCTCTGTCGCATCTTGATTGGACTCTTCGTCCTGGACCTGGTTGGCTGTAGCCTAGACCTGGCCTCTGTGGTAGGCTTTAACATTCTCGGACCTAGTCAAACTCTTCGTCCTGGACCAGGTCAGCCGTAGCCTGGACCTAGCCTCTCTGGTCGGTCATAACCTTCTTAGACCTGGTGGAACTCTTCATCCTGGACCTTGGGTGTCGGTTGTAGCCTAGTTGGACTCTTCATCCAAGACCAGGTCGACCGTAGCCTGGACCTGGCCTCTCTGGTCGGCCGTAACCTTCTCAGACTTGGTCAGACTCTTCGTCCTGGACCTTGGGTCTCGGTCGTAGCCTGGTTGTACTCTTCATCCTAGACCAGGTGTGCCATAGCATGGACTTGGCCTCTCTGGTCGTCCGTAACCTTCTCAGACCTGGTCGGACTCTTCGTCAAGGACCTGGTCGGCCGTAGCCTGGACCTTGCCTTCTCTAGTCAGCCATAAACTTCTCAGACCAGGTCAGAATCTTCTTCCTGGACCTTGGGTCTCGGTCGTAGCCTGGTTGGACTCTTCGTCCTAGACCTGGTCGATTGTAGCCTAGACCTGGCCTCTCTGGTTGGCCGTAACCTTCTCAGACCTGGTCGGACTCTTCGTCCTGGACCTTGGGTCTCAGTCGTAGCCTGGTTGGAAGCTTCGTCCGGGACCTGACCTCTGTGGTCTGCCGTAACTTTCTCAAACCTGGTCAGACTATTCATCCTGGACCTTGGCTCTCGGCTGTAACCTTCTCAGACCTGGTCAGACTCTTCGTCCTGGACCAGGTAGGCTGTTGCCTGGACCTGGCCTCTCTGGTCGGTCGTAAACTTCTTGGACCAGGTCGGACTCTTTGTCCTGGAACTTGGGCCTCGGTCGTAGCCGGGTTGGACTCTTCGTCCTATACCTTGTTGGCTGTAGCATGGACCTGGCCTCTCTGGTTGGCCGTAACCTTCTTGGACCTGGTCGGACTCTTCCTCTTGGACCTTGGTCTCAGTCATAGCATGGGTGGACTCTTTATCCTAGACCTTGTTGGTCGTAGCCTGGACCTAGCCTTTTCGGTTGGCCGTAACCTTCTCAGATCTGGTCGGACTCTTCAACCTTGACCTTGGGTCACCGTCGTATCTTGGTTGGACTCTTTGTCCTGGACCAGGTCGGCCGTAGCCTTGACTTGGCCCCTCTGGTCGGCCATAACCTTCTTGGACCTAGTCTGACTCTTTGTCCTGGACCTTGGGTCTCGGCCGTAGCCTGGTTGGACTCTTTGTTCCAGACCCAGTTTACCGTAGCCTGGACCTGGCCTCTCTGGTTGCCTGTAACCTTCTCTGACCTGGTCGGACTCTTTGTCCTAGACCTTGGGTCTCGGTCGTAGCCTGGTTGGACTCTTCGTCCTAGACCTGGTCGGCTGTGGCCTGGACCTGGCCTCTTTGGTCGGCCATAACCTTCTCGGACTTGGTCAGACTCTTTCTCCTGGAACTTGGGCCACGATCATAGCCTGGTTGGACTCTTTGTCTTGGACCTGACAGGCCGTAGCCTGGACCTGGCCTCTCTGATCGGCCGTAACCTTCTCAGACATGGTCGAACTCTTCGTCTAGGACCTTGGGTCTCAGTCGTGGCCTGGTTGGACTCTTTGTCCTAGACCTAGTCGGCCGTAGCCTGGACCTGGTCTTTCTGGTTGACTGTAACCTTCTCCGACCTAGTCAAACCCTTCGTCCTAGAACTTGACTGTCGGTCGTAACCTGGTTGGACACTTCGTCCTGCACCTGGTCCATCGTAGCCTAGACCTTGTCTTCTCTGGCCAGCCATAACTTTCTCGGACCTCATCGGTCTCTTGGTCTTGGACCTTGGGTCTCGGTCGTAGCCTGATTGGACTCTTCGTCCTCGACTTGGTCAGCTATAGCCTAGACCTAGCATCTCTGGTCGGCCGTAACCTTCTTAGACCTAGTCGGACTCTTTATCCTGGAACTTGGGTCTCTCTGATCGGTTGAAACCTTCACGTACCTGGTCGGACTCTTTGTCCTGGACCTTGGTTCTCGGTCGTAGCCTGGTTGGACACTTCATCCCAGACCTGGTCGGCCGTAGCCTGTACCTGGCCTTCTCTGGTCGGACGTAACCTTCTCGGACCTGGTCGGTCTCTTCGTCCTGGACCTTGGGTCTTGGTCGTAGCCTAGTTGGACTTTCGTCTTGGACCTGGTCAGCTGTATGATGGACCTTACCTCTCTGGTCGGCCGTAACCTTCTCAAACCTGGTCGAAATCTTCGCCCTTGACCTTGGGTATCTCTGGTTTGCCGTAACCTTCTCGGACCTGGTCGGACACTTCGTCCTCGACCTTAGGTCTCTGTTGTAGCCTGGTTGGACTCTTCGTCATGGACCTGGTCGGCTATAGCCTAGACCTTGCCTTCTCTGGCCGGCTGTAACCTTCTCAGAATAGGTCAGACTCTTCCTCCTGAACCTTGGGTCTCGGTCGTAGCCTGGTTGGACTCTTCGTCTTGGACCTAGTCGGTCATAGCTTGGACCTGGCCTCTTTGGTGGGCCGTAATCTTCTCTGACATGGTCAGACTCTTCATCCTCGACCGTGGGTCTCGGTCGTAGCCTGGTTGGACTCTTCATCATGGACCTGGTCGGCCGTAGCCTGGACCTTGCCTTCTCTGGCAGGACGTAACCTTCTCAGACTAGGTCAGACTCTTCCTCTTGAACCTTGGGTCTCGGTCGTATCCTGGTTGGAGTCTTCGTCCTGGACCTGGCAGGCCGTATCCTAGACCTGGCCTCTTTGGTCGGCCATAACCTTCTCGGACCTGGTCGAACTCTTCGTCCAGGACCTTGTTTCTCGGTCGTAGCTTGGTTGGACTCTTCCTCGTAGACCTGGTCGGCCGTAGCCTGGTCCTGGCCTCTCTGGTCGGCTGTAACCTTCTCGGACTTGGTTGCACTCCTTGTCCTGGAACTTGGGCCTCGGTTGTAGCCTAGTTGGACTCTTCGTCATGGACCTGGTCGGTCGTTGCACGGACCTGGCCCCTTCGGTCGGCCGCCACCATCTCGGACCTGGTCGGACTCTTCATCCTGGACCTTGGGTCTCACTCGTAGCCTGGTTGGACTCTTTGTCCTAGACCTGGTCTGTCGTAGCTCGGACATGGCCTCTCTGGTCAGCCATAACCTTCTTGGATCTGGTTGGACTCTTCGTCCTGGACCTTGGGTCTCGGTCGTAGCCTGGTTGGACTCTTCGTCCTGGACTTGGTCGGCCGTAGCCTGGACCTGGCCTCTCTGGTCGGCCGTAACCATCTCAGACCTGGTCGGACTCTTCGTCCTGGACCTTGGGTCTCGGTCGTAGCCTGGTTGGACTCTTCGTCCTGGACCAGGTCAACCGTAGCCTGGACCTGGCCTCTCTGGTCAGCCATAACCTTCTCAGACCTAGATGGACTCTTCGTCTTGGACTGTTCGCCTTGGACCTGGTCAACTGTAGCCTAGACCTGGCCTCTCTGGTCGGACGTAACCTTCTCGGACCTGGTCGGACTCTTCGTGCTAGACCTTGGGTCTCGGTCATAGCCTGGTTGGACTCTTTGTCCTAGACCTGGTCAGCCGTAGCTCGGACATGGCCTCTCTAATTGGCCATAACCTTCTCATACCTAGTCGGACTCTTCATGCTAGAACTTGGGTCTCTCTGGTCTGCCGTAACCTTCTCAGAACTGGTCTGACTCTTTTTCCTGGACCTTGGGTCTCAGTTGTAGCCTGGTTGGTCTCTTCGTCATGGATCTGGTCGGCTGTAGCCTGGACCATGCCTTCTCTAGTCGGTCGTAACCTTCTCAGACCAGGTCGGACTCTTCCTCCTAGACCTTGGGTCTCGGTCGTAGCCTGGTTGAACTCTTCGTCCTGGACCTGGTCGGCTATGGCCTGGACCTGGCCTCTTTGGTAGGCCATAACCTTCTCCAACTTGGTCGGACTCTTTGTCTTGGAACTTGGGCCTCGATCATAGCCTGGTTGGAGTCTTTGTCCTGGACGTAACGTGCCGTAGCCTGGACCTGGCCTCTTTGATCGGCCGTAACCTTCTCGGACTTGGTTGGACTCTTTGTCCTGGAACTTGGGCCTCAGTTGTAGCCTGGTTGGACTCTTCGTCATGGACCTAGTTGGCCGTTGCATGGACCTAGCCTCTCCGATCGGCCGTAACCTTCTCGGACCTGGTCAGACTCTTCATCTTGGACCTTAGGTCTCACTCGTAGCCTAGTCGGCCGTAACCTTCTCGGATCTGGTTGGACTCTTCGTCCTCGACCTTGGGTCTGGGTCATTGCCTGGTTGGACTCTTCGTCGTGGACCGGGTCAGGTGTAGCCTTGACCTGGCCTCTCTGGCCTGCTGTAACCTTCTCGGACCTGGTTGGAATCTTTGTCCTAGACCTTAGGTCTCGGTTGTAGCTTGGTTGGACTCTTCGTTCTAGACCTGGTCGGTAGTAGCCGGGGCCTGGCCTCTATTGTCAGCCATAACGTTCTCAGACATGGTCGAATTCGTTGTAGCCAGAACTTTACGGTCTCTGTTGTAGCCAGGTTGGACTCTTCATCCTGGAGCTGGTCAGCCGTAGCCTGCTTGGACCTGGTCGGACTCTTCGTCCTAGACCTTGGGTCTCGGTCGTAGCTGGTTGGACTCTTCATCTTGGACCTGGTCGTCCATAGCTTGGACCTGGCCTCTCTGGTCAACCGTAAAGTTCTCAGACCTGGTCGGACACTTCGTCCTGGACCTTGGGTCTCAGTCGTAGCCTGGTAGGACTCTTTATCCTAGACCTGGTAGGCCGTAGACTGGACCTAGCCTCTCTGGTCAGCCGTAAAGTTCTCAGACCTAGTTGGACTCTTCATCCTGGACCTTGGGTCTCAGTCGTAGCCTGGTTGGACCCTTCATCCTGGACCTGCTCAGCCGTAGCCTGGACCTGGCATCTCTGGTCGGTCGTAACCTTTTCGGACCTGGTCAGACTCTTCATCTTGGACCTTGGGTCTCAGTCGTAGCCTGGTTGGACTCTTCGTCTTGGACTGGGTATGTCGTAGCCTAGACCTGGCCTCTCTAGTCGACCGTATCCTTCTCGGTCCTGGTTGAACTCGTCGTCCTGGACCTTGGGTCTCAGTCGTAGCCTGGTTGCATTTTTCGTCCTGGACCTGGTCAGCCGTAGCCCAGACCTGACCTTCTCTGGTCAGCCGTAACCTCCTCGGACCTGATTGGACGCTTCGTCCTGGACCTTAGGTCTTGATCGTAGCATCGTCGTACTCTTCATCCTAGACCTGGTCGGCCGTAGGCTGGACCTGGCCTCTCTAGTAGGTCGTAACATTCTCGGACTAGGTCGAACTCCTCGTCTTGGACCTTGGGTCTCGGTCATAGCCTAGTTGGACCCTTCCTCTTGGACCTAGTCGGTTGTAGCTTGGACCTGGCCTTCACTGGCCGGCCGTAACCTTCTCATACCTGGTCGGACTCTTCGTCCTGGACCTTGGGTCCTGGTCGTAGCGTGGTTGGACTCTTCGTCCAGGACTTGCTCGGCCATACCCTGGACCAGGCCACTTTGGTCGGCTATAACCTTCTCACACCTGGTCAGACTCTTCACCTTGGACCTTGGGTCTCTCTGGTCGACCGTAACCTTCTTGGTCCTGGTCAGACTCTTCATCCTCGACCTTCGGTCTCGGTCACAGCCTGGTTGGACTCTTCGTCCTAGACATGGTCTGCCGTCGCCTGGACCTGGCCTCCCCGGTCGGCCGTAACCTTCTTGGACCTGGTTGGACTCTTCGTCCTAGACCTTAGGTCTCGGTCATAGCCTGGTTGGACTCTTCATTCTAAACCTAATCGGCCGTAGCCGGGACCAGGACACTCTGGTGATCCGTAACCTTCTCAGACCTGGTCGAACTCTTCATCCTAGACCTTGTGTCTCGGTCGTAGCCTAGTTGAACCCTTGGTCCTAGACCTGGTCAGCCATAGCCTGGACCTGGCCTCTCTGGTAGGTCGTAACCTTCTCAAACCTGGTCGGACTCATCGTCTAAGACCTTGGGTCTCTCTGGAAATCCGTAACCTTCTCACTCCTGGTCAGACTCTTCGTCCTGGACCTTGGGTCTCGATTGTAGCCAGGTTGGACTCTTCATCCTGGACCTGGTCAACCGTAGCCAGGACCTAGCCTCTATAGTCAGCCGTAACCTTCTCGGACATGGTCAAACTCTTCGTCCTGGACCTTGGGTCTCAGTCGTAGCCTGGTTGGACCCTTAGTCCTGGACCTGCTTGACCGTACCCTGGACCTGGCCACTCTGATCAGCCGTAACCTTCTCAGACCTGGTCAGACTCTTCGCCTTAGACCTTGGGTCTCCCCGGTCGGCCGTAACCTTCTTGATCCTGGTCAGACTCTTCGTCCTCGACCTTGGGTCTCGGTCGTTGCCTGATTGCACTCTTCATCTTGGACCTAGTCGACCGTAGCCTGGACCTGGCCTTTCCAGTTGGCTGTAACCTTCTCTGACCTGGTCGGACTCTTCGTCCTGGACCTTGGGTCTTGGTCGTAGCTTGGTTGGACTTTTCGCCCTAGACCTCATCGGCTATTGTCTGGACCTGGCCTCTTTGGTCGGCCATCACCTTCTCGGACTTGTTCGGACTCTTTGTCCTGGAACTTGGGCCTCGATCATAGCCTGGTTGGACTCTTTGTCCTGGACCTAACGGGCCGTAGCCTGGACCTGGCCTCTCTGGTTGGCCGTAATCTTCTCAGACCTGGTCGAACTCTTAGTCCTGGACCTTGGGTCTTGGTCCTGGCCTGGTTGGACTCTTCGTCCTAGACCTAGTCGGCTGTAGCCTGGACCTGGTCTCTCGGGTCAGCCGTAACCTTCTCAGACTTGGTCGAACTCTTTGTCCTAGAACTTGGCCCTTAGTCGCAGCCTGGTTGGACTCTACGTCCCAGACCTAGTCCACCGTAGCATGGACCTAGCCTTTTGGTCGGCCGTATCCTTCTCGGACCTAGTCAAACTCTTCGTCCTGGACCTTGGGTCTCGGTCGTAGCCTGGTTGGACTCTTCGTCTTGGACCTGGCGAGCCATAGCCTGGACCTGGCCTCTCTGATCGGCCGTAACCTTCTTGGACTTGGTTGGACTCTTTGTCCTGGAACTTGGGCCTCAGTCGTAGCCTGGTTGGACTCTTTGTCATGGACCTAGTTAGCCTTTGCATGGACCTGGCCTCTCCGGTAGGCCGTAACATTCTCAGACCTGGTCAGACTCTTCGTCTTGGACCTTAGGTCTCACTCGTAGCCTGGTCGGCCGTAACCTTCTCGGATCTGGTTAGACTCTTCATCCTCGACCTTGGGTCTCAGTCGTTGCCTGGTTGGACTCTTCGTCCTGGACCGGGTCAGGCGTAGCCGTGACCTGGCCTCTCTGGCCGGCCGTAACCTTCTTGGACCTGGTTGGAATCTTTGTCCTAGACCTTAGGTCTCGGTTGTAGCTTGGTTGGACTCTTCGTCCTAGACTTGGTCGGTAGTAGCCGGGGCCTGGCCTCTATTGTCAGCCGTAACGTTCTCAGACATGGTCGAACTCTTCGTCCTAGACCTTGGGTCTCTGTCGTAGCCGGGTTGGACTCTTCATCCTGGAGCTGGTCAGCCGTAGCCTGCTTGGACCTGGTCAGACTCTTCGTCCTAGACCTTGGGTCTCGGTCGTAGCTGGTTGGACTCTTCGTCTTGGACCTGGTCGTCCGTAGCTTGGACCTGGCCTCTCTAGTCAGCCGTAATGTTCTATGACCTAGTCAGACACTTTGTCCTGGACCTTGGGTCACGGTCGTAGCCTGGTTGGATTCTTTGCCCTGGACCTGGTAGGCCGTAGACAGGACCTAGCCTCTCTGGTCAGCAGTAAAGTTCTCAGATCTAGTCGGACTCTTCATCCTGGACCTTGGGTCTCGGTCGTAGCCTGGTTGGACCCTTCATCCTGGACCTACTCAGCCGTAGCCTGGACCTGGCCTCTCTGGTCGGCCGTAACCTTCTCAGACCTGGTCGGACTCTTCGTCCTGGACCTTGGGTCTCGGTCGTAGCCTGGTTGGACTCTTCGTCTTGGACTGGGTCGACCGTAGCCTGGACCTGGCCTCTCTGGTCGACCGTATCCTTCTCAGTCCTGGTCAAACTCTTCGTCCGGGACCTTGGGTCTCGGTCATAGCCTGGTTTGACTCTTCGTCCTGGACTTGGTCATCCATAGCCTGGACCTGGCCTCTTTGGTCGGCCGTAACCTTCTCAGAACTGGTCGAACTCTTCGTCCCAGACCTTGGGCCTCGGTCGTAGCTTGGTTGGACACTTCGTCCTAGACCTGGTCGGCCGTAGCCCAGACCTGACCTTCTCTGGTCGGCCGTAACCTTCTCGGACCTGATTGGACTCTTCATCCTAGACCTTTGGTCTCGGTTGTAGCCTGGTTGGACTCTTCGCCTTGGGTCTAGTCACCCGCAGCCTGGACCTGGCCTCTCTGGTCGGCCGTAACCTTCTCTGACCTGGTCGGACTCTTCGACTTAGACCTTAGGTCTCAGTCGCAGCCTAGTCTGACTCTTCACCCTGGACCTTGCATCTCTGCTCGGCCATAACCTTCTCGGACCTAGTCTGACTCTTTGTCCTGGACCTTGGGTCTCTATCGTAGCCTGGTTGGTCTCTTCGTCGTGGACCGGGTTGGGTGTAGCCTTGACCTGGCCTCTCTGGCCTGCCGTAACCTTCTCAGACCTGGTTGGAATCTTTGTCCTAGACCTTAGGTCTCGGTTGTAGCTTGGTTGGACTCTTCGTCCTAGACCTGGTCGGTAGTAGCCGGGGCCTGGCCTCTATTGTCAGCCGTGACGTTCTCAGACATGGTCGAACTCTTCGTCCTAGACCTTGGGTCTCGGTCGTAGATGGTTGGATTCTTTGTCTTGGACCTGGTCGTCCGTTGCTTGGACCTGGCCTCTCTAGTCAGCCATAATGTTCTATGACCTAGTCAGACACTTTGTCCTGGACCTTGGGTCTCGGTCGTAGCCTGGTTGGATTCTTTGCCCTGGAACTGGTAGGACGTAAACAGGACCAAGCCTCTCTGGTCAGCCGTAAAGTTCTCAGACCTGGTTGGACTCTTCATCCTGGACCTTGGGTCTCGGTCGTAGCCTGGTTGGACTCTTCATCCTGGACCTGCTCAGCCGTAGCCTGGACCTGGCCTCTCTGGTCGGCCGTAACCTTCTCAGACCTGGTCGGACTCTTTGTCCTGGACCTTGGGTCTCAGTCGTAGCCTGGTTGGACTCTTCATCCTGGACCTAGTCGGCTGTAGCCTGGACCTGGCCTCTCTGGTCAGCTGTAACCTTCTCAGACCTGGTCGAACTCTTCATCCTAGACCTTGGGTCTCGGTCGTAGCCTGGTTGGACTCTTCGTCCTGGACCTGGTCAGATGTAGCCTAGACTTGGCCTCTCTGATTGGCCGTAACCTTCTCAGACCTAGTTGGACTCTTCGTCCTGGACCTTGGGTCTCGGTTGTAGCCTGGTTGGACTCTTTGTCATGGACCTGCTCAGCCGTAGCCTGGGCCTGGCCTATCTGTTCAGCCGTAACCTTCTCGGACCAGGTCAAAAACTTCATCCTAAACCTTGGGTCTGTGTCGTGGCCTAGTTGGACTCTTCGTTCTTGGACCTGGCCTTCTCTGGTCGGACGTAACCTTCTCGGACCTGGTTGGACTCTTCGTCTTGGACCTAGGGTCTCGGTAGTAGCCTGGTTGGACTCTTCATCATGGACCTGGTTGGTCGTAGCCTGGACCTGGCCTCTTTGGTTGGCCGTAACCTTCTTGGACTTGCTCGGACTCTTCGTCCTGGACCTTGGGTCTCTGTCGTAGCCTGGTTGTTATCTTCGTTCGGGACCTGGTCAGTCGTAGCTTGGACTTGGCCTCTCTGGTCGGCTGTAACCTTCTCAGACTTGGTCAGACTCTTCGTCCTTGACCTTGGGTCTCTATAGTCGGCCGTCACCTTCTCAGACCTGGTTGGAATCTTCATCTTGGACCTTGGGTCTAGGTCGTAGCCTGGTTGGACTCTTCATCATGGACCTGGTCGGCTGTAGCCTGGACCTTGCCTTCTCTGGTCGGCCGTAACCTTCTCATACCAGGTCAGACTCTTGCTCCTAAACCTTGGGTCTCGGTCGTAACCTGGTTGGACTCTTCGTCCTGGACCTGGTCGGTCGTAACCTGGACCTAGCCTCTTGGTCGGCAGTAACCTTCTCTAATCTGGTTGGACCCTTCGTCTTGGACCTGAGGTCTCGGTCATAGCCTGGTTAGACTCTTCATCCTGGACCTGGTGTGCCATAGCCTGGATCTGGCCTTTTTGGTCCGCCATAACCTTCTCGGACCTAGTTGGCCTCTTCGTCCTGAACCTTGGGTCTCGGTCGTTGCCTAGTTGGACTCTTCGAACTGGACCTGATCGACCGTATCCTAGTCCTGGCCTCTCAGGTCGGCTGTAACCTTCTTGGACCTGGTCGGACTCTTTGTCCTGGGCCTTAGGTCTCTCTGGTCGACAGTAACCTTCCCAGACCTAGTCGAACTCTTCGTCTTGGAGCTTTGGTCTCTCTGGTCGGCCATAACCTTCTTGGATCTGGTCGGACTCTTTGTGATGGACCTGGTCGACCGTAGCCTGGACCTTGCCTTCTGTGGTCAACCGTAACCTTCTCAAACTAGGCTGGACTCTTTCTCCTCGACCTTGGGTCTCGGTCGTAGCCTGGTTGGACTCTTCGTCTTGGACCTAGTCGGTCGTAGGGTGGACCTGGCCTCTCTGATCAGCTGTAACCTTCTCGGACCTAGTCAAACTCTTTGTCCTGAAACTTGGGCCTCGGGCGTAGCCTGGTTGGACTCTTCATCCTAGACCTGGTCGGCCGTAGCATGGACCTGGCCTCTCTGGTCGGCCGTAACCTTCTCTGACCTGCTCGGACGCTTCATCCTGGACCTTGGGTCTCAGTCGTGGCCTGGTTGGACTCTTTGTCCTCAACTTGGTCGACCGTAGCCTGGACCTAGCCTCTCTGGTCGGCCGTAACCTTCTCGGATCTGGTTGGACTCTTTGTCCTAGACCTAGTCAGCAGTAGCCTGGACCTGGCCTCTCTGGTTGGCCGTAACATTCTCAGACCTGGTCAACTCTTCATCCTACACCGTAGGTGTCGACCGTAGCCTGGTTGGAGACTTTGTCCTGGACTTGGCCTTCTCTGGTCGGCCGTAACCTTCTCTGCCCTGGTCAGACTCTTCGTCCAGGACCTTGGGTCTCGGTCGTAGCCTGATTGGACTCTTTGTCTTGGACCTGGTCAGTCGTAGCCTGGACTTGGTCTCTTGGGTCGGCCGTAACTTTCTCAGACCTAGTCGGACTCTTAGTCCTGGACCTGGCATCTCTGGTCAGCCGTAATCTTCTTAGACTTTGTCTGACTCTTCGTCCTAAACCTTGGGTGTCGGTTGTAGCTTGATTGGACTCTTTGTCCTGGACCTGGTCGTTCGTAGCCTGGACCTGGCCTCTTGGTCGGCAGTAACCTTCTCTGATCTGGTCGACAAAATAAGTTTTCCCAAGGATTTTTGGCTCGGTCGGCCTGCCAAACATCTTGGTCGGCCTGCCGATGTCTAAAAGTTCGGCCTGCTGGACGATGATGAGTTTTTAAGCTAGGTTTGCAAAGTCTCTGCCGGCCTGTCGGTCGAAAAACTCCAGCTTGCCGATCACGTTTGGCCTGCCGAAGTCCCAAGTTCGGCCTGCCGAACTGTGGGAATAAGTAAACTTTAAATGATATGATGATTAATGAGATATTATGTGGTGTTTTTATAAGTCCTAATTTTGCAACTTGGTTTATTTATTCTATTCAAATATGTTCTTGAGTAATTTAAGTATATTTGAATTATTTATTGTATGGAATAAGTTAAGCAATGTGATTTAAACAATGTTATGAATAATAATAAAAAAAATGTGTACGAATGGATCCTGGTTAAGTATGTTCAATTACTTTTACAATTAAAAGTATCGTTTAAGTTTTGTATTCATATATATGTTTAAAATTCAATTATGTATGAATGTAAGAACGTAACGATATCTGCGATTTCTGATTTAAGGGGCATTACAGAAAAGTCCAACCAGGCAACGACCGAGACCCAAGGTCCAGGACGAAGAGTCCGACCAGGTCCGAGAAGGTTACGGGCGACCAGAGAGGCCAAGTCCAGGCTACAGCCGACCAGGTCCCAGACGAAGAGTCCAACTAGTCTACAACCGAGACCCAAGGTCCAGGACAAACAGTCTAACCAGGTCCTAGATGAAGAGTCCAACCAGGCTACGACTGAGACCCAAGGTCTAGGACGAAGAGTTCGACCAGGTCCGAGAAGGTTACGGCCGACTAGAGAGGCCAGGTCCAGGCTACGGCTGACCAGGTCCAGGACAAAGAGTCCAACCAGGCTACGACCGAGACCCAAGGTCCACGACGAAGAGTCCGACTAGGTCTGAGAAGGTTACGGTCGACCAGAGAGGCCAGGTCCAGGCTACGGCCGACCAGGTCCAAGATGAAGAGTCAAACAAGGCTACAACCGAGACCCAAGGTCTAGGACGAAGAGTTCAACCAGGTCCAAGAAGGTTACGGCCGACCAGAGAGGCCAGGTCCAAGCCACGGCTGATCAGGTCCAGCACAAAGAGTCCAACTAGGTCCAGGACAAAGAGTCCGACCAGGTCCGAGAAGGTTACAGCCGACCAGAGAGGACAGGTCCTAGCTACGGTTGACCAGGTCCAGGACGAAGAGTCCAACCAGGCTACGACCGAGGCCCAAGGTCCAGGACAAAGAGTCTGACCAATTCTGAGATGGTTACAGCCGACCAGGTCCAGAATGAAGAGTCCAACCAGGCTACGACCGAGAACAAAGGTCCAAGACGAAGAGTCCGACCAGGTCCGAGAAGGTTACAGCCGACCAAAGAGGCCAGGTCCAGGCTACGGTCGACCAGGTCCAGGACGAAGAGTCCAACCAGGCTACGATCGAGACCCAAGGTCTAGGACGAAGAGTGCGACTAGGTCTGAGAAGGTTACGATCGACCAGAGAGGCCAGGTCCAGGCTACGGCTGACCATGTCTAGGACGAGGAGTCTGATCAGGTCTGAGAAGGCTACGGCTGACCTGAGAGGCTAGGTCCAGGCTACGGCCGACCAGGTCTAGGATGAAGAGTCCAACCAGGCTACGAACGAGACCCTAGGTCCAAGACGAAGAGTCCGACCAGGTCCAAGAAGGTTACAACCGACCAGAGAGGCTAGGTCCAGGCTACGACCGACCAGGTCCAGGACGAAGAGTCCAACCAGGCTACGATCGAGACCCAAGGTCTAGGACGAAGAGTCCGACCAGGTCTGAGAATGTTACGGCCGACTAGAGAGGCCAGGTCCAGGCTACGGTCGACCATGTCCATGATGAAGAGTCCAACCAGGCTACGACCGAGACCCAAGGTCTAAGATGAAGAGTCCAACCAAGTCCGAGAGGGTTACGACGGACTAGAGAGTCCAGGTCTAGGCTACGGCCGACCAGGTCCAAGATGAAGAGTCCAACCAGGCTACGACCGAGACCCAAGGTCCATGACAAAGAGTCTGACCAGGTCCAAGAAGGTTACGGCCGACCAGAGAGGCCAGGTCTAGGCTATGGCCAACCAGGTCCAGGATGAAGAGTCCAACCAGGCTATGACCAAGACCCAAGGTCCAAGACGAAGAGTCCAACTAGGTCCGAGAAGGTTACGGCTGACCAGAGAGGCCAGGTCTAGGCTATGACTGACCAGGTCCAGGATGAAGAGTCCAACCAGGCTACGACTAAGACCCAAGGTCCAAGACGAAGAGTCTGACCAGGTCCAAGAAGGTTACGGCCGACCAGAGAGGCCAGGTCACCAGGTCCAGGATGAAGAGTCCAACCAGGCTACGACTAAGACCCAAGGTCCAAGACGAAGAGTCTGACCAGGTCCAAGAAGGTTACGGCCGACCAGAGAGGCCAGGTCCAGGCTACGGCCGACCAGGTCTAGGACAAAGAGTCCAACCAGCCTACTACCGAGACCCAAGGTCCAAGACGAAGAGTCCGACCAAGTCCAAGAAGGTTACGGCTGGCCAGAGAGGCCAGGCCTATGCTACGGAAGACCAGGTCAAGGACGAACAATACAACCATGCTATGGCCGAGACCTAAGTTCCAGAACGCAAAGTCCTACCAGGTCCAAGAAGGTTACGGCCAACCAGAGAGACCAGGTCTAGGCTACGACCGACCAAGTCTAAGACGAAGAGTCCAACCAGGTTACAACTGAGACCCAAGGTTCAGGATGAAGAGTCTGACCAGGTCCGAGAAGGCTACAGCCGACCAGAGAGGCCTGGTCCAAGCTACGGCCAACCAGGTCTAGGACGAAGAGTCCAACAAAGCAACGACTGAGACCCCAGGTCCAGGATGAAGAGTCTGACCAGGTCTGAGAAGGTTACGGCCGACCAGGGAGGTCAGGTCCTAGCTACAGCTGACCAAGTCCAGGACAAAGAGTCCAACCAGGCAACGACCGAGACCCAAGGTCTTTGATGAAGAGTCTGACCAGGTCTGAGAAGGTTACAGCCGACTAGAGAGGCCAGGTCCAGGCTACGGCCAATCAGGTCTAGAACGAAGAATGCAACCAGGCTACGACTGAGGCCCAAGGTCTAGGACAAAGAGTCCGACCAGGTCTGAGATGGTTACGATCGACCAGAAAGGCTAGGTCCAGGCTACATCTGACCAGGTTTAGGGTGAAGAGTCCAACCAGGCTACGAACGAGACCCAAGGTCCAAGACAAAGAGTCCGACCAGGTTCAAGAAGGTTACGGTCGACTAGAGATGCCAGGCCCAGGCTACGTTCGACGAGGTCCTAGACGAAAAGTCCAACCAGTCTACAACCGAGACCCAAGGTCCAGGACGACGAGTCCAACCAGGTCCGAGAAGGTAGAGTCCAACCAGAGAGGCCAGGTCTAGCGACCCAAGGTCCAAGATGAAGAGTCCAACCAGGTCCGAGAAGGTTACGGCCAACCAGAGAGGCCGGGTCTAGGGTACGATCGAGCAGGTCCAGGATGAAGAGTCCAACCAGGCTACGATAGAGACCCAAAGTCCAAGACAAAGAGTCCAACCAGGTCCGAAAAGGTTACGGCAGACCAGAGAGGCCAGGTCCAGGCTACGCCTGACTAGGTTCATGACGAAGAGTCCAATCAGGCTACGACAGAGACCCAAGGTCTAGGACAAAGAGTCTGACCAGGTTCGAGAAGGTTACGATTGGCCAGGGAGGCCAGGTCTAGGCTATAGCTGACCAGATCCTAGATGAAGTGTCCAACCAGGCTACAACCAAGACCCAAGGTCAAGGACGAAGAGTCTGACCAATTCCAAGAACGTTACGGCAGACCAGAGAGGCCAGGTCCAAGCCACGACTGACGAGGTCCACCACAAAGAGTCCAACTAGCTACGACTGAGACCCAAGGTCAAGGGCGAAGAGTCTGACCAGGCAACGACCGAGAGCCAAGGTGTAGGATGAAGAGTCCGACCAGGTCTGAGATGGTTACGGCCGACCAGAGAGGACAGGTCCTAGCTACGGCCGACCAGGTCCAAGACGAAGAGTCCAACCAGGCTACGACCAAGGCCCAAGGTCCAGGACAAAGAGTCCAACCAAGTCCGACCAGGTCAAGGATGAACAGTACAACTAGGCTATGGCCGAGACCTAAGTTCAAGGGTGCAGAGTCCTATTAGGTCCGAGAAGGTTACGACCAACCAGAGAGACCAAGTCTAGGCTACGGCTGACCAAGTCTAAGACGAAGAGTCCAACCAGGCTACAACCAAGACCCAAGGTCCAGGACGAAGAGTCTGACTAGGTTCGAGAAGGCTACGGCCGACCAGAGAGGCCTGGTCCAAGCTAAGGCCAACCAGGTCTAGGAGGAAGAGTCCAACAAACCAACGACCGAGACCCCAGGTCCAGGATGAAGAGTTTGACCAGGTCTGAGAAGGTTACGACCGACCAGGGAGGTTAGGTCCTGGCTACAGCTGACCAAGTCTAGGACAAAGAGTCCAACTAGGCTACAACTGAGACCTAAGGTCCCGGATGAAGAGTCCGACCAGGTCTGAGAAGGTTACAGCCGACCAGAGAGGCCAGGTCCAGGCTACGACTAATCAGGTCTAGAATGAACAATGCAACCAGGCTATGACTAAGGCCTAAGGTCTAGGACAAAGAGTCCGACCAAGTTTGAGATGGTTACGATCGACCAGAGAGGCTAGGTCCAGGCTACATCTAACCAGGTTTAGGGCGAAGAGTCCAACCAGGCTACGAACGAGACCCAAGGTCCAAGAAAAAGAGTCCGACCAGGTCCGAGAGGGTTGCGGTCAACAAGAGACGCCAGGACCAGGCTACAGCCGACTAGGTCCTAGACGAAGAGTCCAACCAGTCTACAACCGAGACCCAAGGTCCAGGACGACAAGTATGACCAGAGAGGCCAGGTCTAGGGACCCAAGGTCCAAGATGAAGAGTCCAACTAGGTCCGAGAAGGTTACGGCCAACCAGAGAGGCCAGGTCTAGGGTACGACCGAGCAGGTCCAGGACGAAGAGTCCAACCAGGCTACGACAGAGACCCAAAGTACAAGACGAAGAGTTCGACCAGGTCTGGGAAGGTTACGCCCGACTAGGTTCATGACGAAGAGTCCAATCAGGCTATGACCGAGACCCAAGGTCTAGGACAAAGAGTCTGACCAGGTTTGAGAAGGTTACGGCCGCCAGGGAGGCCAGGTCTGGGCTATAGCAGACCAAGTCCTAGATGAAGTGTCCAACCAGGCTACAACCAAGACCCAAGGTCAAGGACGAAGAGTCTGACCAATTCCAAGAACGTTACGGCCGACCAAAGAGGCCAGGTCCAAGCCACGGCTGACAAGGTCCACCACAAAGAGTCCAACTAGGCTACGACTGAGACCCAAGGTCCAGGGCGAAGAGTCCAACCAGGCAACGACCGAGACCCAAGGTCTTGGTTGAAGAGTCCGACCAGGTCTGAGATGGTTACGACCGACCAGAGAGGACAGGTCCTAGCTACGGCCGACCAGGTCCAAGATGAAGAGTCCAACCAGGCTACGACCGAGGGCCAAGGTCTAGGACAAAGAGTCTAACCAAGTCTGAGAAGGTTACGACCAACCAAAGAGGCCATGTCTAGGCCACGGTCGACCAAGTCCAGGATGAAGAGTCTAACCAGGCTACGACCGAGACCGAAGGTCAAGGATGAAGAGTTTGACCAGGTCTAAGAAGGTTACGACCGACCAAAGAGGCCAGGTCGAGGCAACGGCCGACCAGGTCCGGGACAAAGAGTCCAACCAGGCTGCGACTGAGACCCAAGATCTAGGACAAAGAGTGCGACCAGGTCTGAGAAGGTTACGACCGACCAGAGAGGCCAAGTCCATGCTACGGCCAACTAGGTCCAGGACAAAGAGTCCAACCAGGCTACGATCGAGACCTAAGGTCTAGGATTAAGAGTTCGATCAGGTCCGAGAAGGTTAAGGCTGACCTGGGAGGCCAGGTCCAGGCTACGACCGACCAGGTCAGGATGAAGAGTCCAACCAGGCTACGGATGAGACCCAAGGTGGAAGATGAAGAGTCCGACTAGGTCCAATAATGTTACGGTGGACCAGAGATGCCAGGTTTAGGCTACAGCCGACCATGACCAGGATGAAGAGTCCAAGCAGGCTACGACCGTGACCTAAGATCCAAGACAAAGAGTCTAACCAGGTCCGAGAAGGTTACGACCGACCAAAGAGGCCAGGTCTAGGCTACGGCTGACCATGTCCATGACGAAGAGTCCAACCAGGCTACGACCGAGACCCAAGGTCCAGGACGAAGAGTCTGACCAGGTCTGAAAGCGTTGCGGCTGACCAGAGAGGCCAGGTCTAAGCTATGGTCGACCAGGTCCCAAACGAAGAGTCCAACCAGGCTACAACCGAGACCCAAGGTCAAGGATGAAGACACCGACCAGGTCCAAGAAGGTTACGACTGACCAGAGCGGCTAGGTCCAGGCTACGGCCGAGACCCAAGGTCCAGGATGAAGAGTCCAACTAGGCTATGACCAAGACCCAAGGTCTAAGACGAAGAGTCCAACCAGGTCCAAAAAGGTTACGGTTGACCAGAAAGGCCAGCTCCAGGCTACGACAGACTAGGTCCAGGATGAAGAGTCCAACCAGGCTACGACCGAGACCCAAGGTCCAAGGCAAAGAGTCTAACCAGGTCCAAGAAGGTTATGACCAACAAGAGAGGCCAAGTCTAGGCTACGGCCGACCAGGTCCAGGATGAAGAGTCCAACCAGCCTACGACCGAGACCCAAGGTATGAGACGAAGAGTCCAACTAGGTTTGAGATGGTTACGGCCGACCAGAGAGGCCAGGCCTAGGCTACGAAAGACCAGGTCAAGGATGAAGAGTCCAACCAGGCTATGACCGAGACCCAAGGTCTAGGACGAAGAGTCCGACCAGGTTCGAGAAGGTTACGGCCGACCAGAGAGGCCAGGTCCAGGCAACGACCGACCAGGTCCAAGATGAAGAGTCCAACCAGCCTACGACCGAGACCCAAGGTCTAGGATGAAGAGTCTGACCAGGTCCGAGAAGGCTACGGTCGACCAGAGAGGTCAGGTCCAAGCTACGGCCGACCAGGTCCAGGACGAAGGGTCCAACTAGGCAACGACCAAGACCCAAGGTCTAGGATGAAGAGTCCTACCAGGTCTGGGAAGGTTACGGCCGACCAGAGTGGCCAGGTCCAAGCTACGGCTGAGGTCCTGGACGAAGAGTCCAACCAGGTCTGAGAAGGTTACGACCAACTAGAGAGGCTAGGTCCAAGGTATGGCCGACCAGGTCCAGAACAAAGAGTCCAACCAGGCTAGGTGTAACTACCACCTATTTTTATGTAACGGATCACGTTAAGTTAGTAACGACGTTAAGGAAATTTTATTAATAATTTATGTGATATGTTATGATATATGATCTTTATGTTACTAACTTTTTTATGTCAAGTTTTATGACAGTTGACAACTGCATGGAATTGTTGTGCTCAAGTGTTCATTTTAATGTATGTTTAATTATGATGCAATGATGAATTGAATGTTTTAATGTATGGCATTTAAGGATAGTTCGGCAGGCCAGACTTTTAAGTTCGATAGGCCGAAAAGTCTACCAAAGATCGGCAGGTCGATGGGAACCATCGGTAGGCCAAATTTGGTGGAACCGGTAGGCCGAAGAGGAAAATCGACAGGCCGAAGACAGCTGACGAGCAGTCAGCAGAAATCTCTCCTAATTTTTGGCTGAGATAATTACGTTAATTGGGTGATTAATTGGCATAATAATGAATAATTTTATCAATTAAGGAAATAAAAGGTTTGACTTTGCATTGATTTGTATTTTTTTAAATAGTTTCCTATTTTTAGAGGGCAAAAATATGGCAAGTGAGACTAATAGTTTTGACTTTCCCTCTTTGCTCTCCTTCCTCCATGCCAATTAGCCATCAATTAGTCAGAAATTTCTAACTTAATGGAGGGTATTGAATTTTCATCGGTTATGCTCATTACATTAAAAATTTTTATCGTTCTTTTTTCATTTTTCTCTCATCCTCTTACATCTTCTCTCTCTCAATTCTGAGACACTTCTTTTGTCTTTCTCTTCTTCTTCCCTTCTCGATGAATTTCAACCTTCTTTCTCTCAAAATTTTTCTGAAAATATTGAAAGAAAAAGTTATATTTCGTTAGTTCAATTCAAGAATTTTGAGAAGAAAATTTTTAAGGTAAGAATTTATTTCTTTTGGTGTTTCTCAAAGTATTTCTCCTCCTTAATCCGTCTACAATATCTTTCTCTAGGTATTGAACTTTGTTTTGAATTTTTAATATGTTACGCATGTATGTGTTATGTGATGTTTCTCCAAGTTTCAAGTCATTTCGATGTTTCTATGATAAATATGAAATTTTCTATCCTCTACCCTTCACAAAAAAATATTACTGTATGACTATGATGTATGAAAAAGTAATTTTTATTTTAAAGGGGTAAATGTGTTTTGTTTTTCATGAAAGTTGACAAGAATGTTCATTGATATGTTATGATATAGACTGAAAAGTTTGGTAATGTTTTAATGAATGTATTTTATGTTATGAAATTTCTATGAGATTAGGTCAAGAAAACTATTTTTAACAATGTTATTTTTGGATTTTCATTTTATGAAATGTTTTATATGTTTAAGTGATTTTACTGATTATGAAATAATTTTATGATATTGAAATGTATGATAATAAGATGTTTGTATGAATTTTTAAAATTAAAATTATATGTATTTTAATTGCTAGAAAATGTTTCCAAAAGATAATCATGTTTGTAATGTATGAGATGTTTTGATGATAATACTTAAGGAAGTATGTTATGAATAATGTTTATATGAGATGAATGTATATGTGATGATAATTTTATGTCTTGACAATTATGGTTATGAATTATGTTTGTATTAAGATGAATTTATATGAATGGATGATATATGAATGGATGTTTTATGATAAGTATTAATTTTATTATATTTTTAATGGATAAATGGCATGAACACACAAAGGAACGAGCATTTCGAGACCGCGGCGTCGTCAGCAAATCGTATTAAGGTTAAGTAAGCCAGCTTTAAGGTAAGTACATTCTCACCTACAACGTGACACGTTTTACAAGGTTTGATGTTATGTTCACAATGATATTCATGATGATTTCATGGTATTTTCCTTAAAGGATTTCTTATAAAAGATTTTCATGATTTAAAGTTATGCATGCATGATGATGACATGTTTCAAAGTATGAAAATTATGTATACATATGTATCACCTAATAAGTATTACACACCAATGTTATGCTATGATATGTAATGATGTTATGTTTGGTTTTGGATTAGCTACCCTTCTCCTCTCATGACGGCGCGCCTATAATGATGTTTATGGTGCAACACTTGGGCCCTTAAGGTAAAATGGAATAAGTCTTAATATGGTCAATGTAATGAAAGATATGTTTCTATGTAATTGTGCTTAAGGCAATTCTATGATATGATGATGATAATGATGTATATGAAATGTTTTTAAATTGTGAGAATTATATGTACTTACTAAGCATTAGCTTATTCAAGATTATGTCATGTTATAGATAAGGGCAAGAAGATCATGGTTTAGTCGGAGGACATGGGAAGGCGTGTGAGCATTAAGCACGATGAATTGTAACCAGAAGAACGCCAAGAAGAATGTTTTTATGTTTTAAATCAAGTTTTATATTTTGAACACATCTTTATGTTAAGTTTTAAGAATACATGAACTATGGTTTTATATTTTATTTTATCATTTTAAAGAATTTTGACCTTCCGTATTTTTCTATGAAAGTTAAATCTGTTTTACAAATTAAGTTTTCTCAAGGATTTTGGCTCGGTCGGCCTGCCGAATATCATTGCTCGGCCTGCCGATCACGTTTTTGGCCTGCTGAACGATGATAAGTTTTAAGCCTGATTTGCAAAGCCTCTACCGGCCTGCCGGTTGTGGAACTCCGGGCTGCCGATCATGTTCGGCCTGCCGAAGTCTCAAGTTCGGCTTGCCAAACTGTGGGAGCAAGAAATTTTTAAGTGATGTGTTGATTAATGAGTTATGATGTGATGTTTTCATAAGTTATGATTTTACAACTTGGTATATCCATTTTATGAAAATAAGTTTATGATTAATTTAAAGTGTAATTGAATAAATTATAATATGGAATATGTTAAGCAATGTTATTATTAAAAAAAAATGAATGGATCCTGGTTATGTATGTTCAATTTTATTTACAATTTAAAGTATCGTATAAGTTTTGTAAATAAGTTTATGTTTAAAGTTTAAATAAGTATGAATGTATGAATGTGACGACATCTGTGACGTCTGTAAGGGGGGGCGTTACAGCCTTTGGTATCAGAGCAAATTTTTTATTACAATTCATATCGCCACACGTCAATCCAAGTCCTCCAAGTAAGTATGTTATAAAGTTAGATGTTATGATGCAAGTATGATGATAAGATTAAGGTCTAAATGTTTAATGATTAATGATCTTGTAGTGAAAACCTGTCTCATAATTAGAAGATTATTTCTAAGTTCCTAATTCTTTTAGGAAATTAACGATGGACAGCCACAGAAGAATGCAGACTCACACCCAGACCAACGAAAGACTTATGACGATGATTGCTGAGTTGCAAGACAGTTGGAGGAACAAAGAAGGGAGATTGCTGCGTTAAGGGCCAACGACCAGAATGATGAACGATGAGGCAATGATGTGCCTTCTCCTCCTCTGCAGCCACCAGTTAACGAAGTCCCTACTCCTGCTGTTGAACCAAGAGCGGCATATCAGGAACCTCTTCTGGTTAGATGGAAGAAAGTTAAGCCAGCAGACTTCAAAGGTTCAAAGGATCCGCTAGTAGCTCAAGGATGGTTGAAGACAATCGAAGCCAAATTAAGACTGATGGATTTCACGAACAATGGGAAGGTCCTCTGTGTATGTATTGTCTCACCATGGAGGCCAGAATTTGGTGGGATGGCATGGAAATGAGCTGGAATGTTGATGAAATAACATGGGCTGACTTCGTTCATGAATTTAACATGAAGTTTTTCCACATGAACGTTACAAGGAAACATTTTGAGGAGTTTGAGAACCTACGCTAGGGGGATATGTCAGTCATAGATGTGGTAACAAAGTTTGACCAGCTAGCCCGTTTATGTCCAAGAATGGTTATGGATGAAAGTGAAAGGGTCAGAAGACTGATCAGAGCCCTTAGGCCAGAAATTGCTGCTATTGTGGATGGGGCAAGTCCACCTAGGACTTAATAGTAGGTTGTCATGAGGGATCAACGTGCTGAGTTTCATCTGTCCAAGTTAAGAAGGAACCAGCCTCAGCCTGGCCAACAAGCCAGCAATGCAAACAACTAGAACCGCCCTCCCCATAGGAACAACAACAACAAAAACAGCAGCAACAACAACAACCAAAACTGGAGGAACAACAAGAGGAAGGGTAATCCTCAAAACCAACAGGGCCAAGACAACAAAAGGCACAATGATGGTCAGCACAACAATAATAACAGGCGGTTCCAACCATGTTCTAAATGTGGAAAGAAGCATCCAGGGGAATGTCGCTTGGGAACAAACCAATGTTTCATTTCTAGGCGCGAATACGACTTTGTTAAGAACTGCCCCAAGCTAATGAATGCCAATGCCCCATAGAGAGCTCTTCCTCAAGCTCAGCTTCATAAGATGCAAGCTTCCCTTGAAGGGCCACTTATCAGTCAAGGGAGAATTAAAGTCCCACCAATGAATGCCTGAATCTATGCCGTGACGAAAGAACAAGTGGCTACTGAAGCCTCCAATGTGGTCACAGGTCAGATAACAAGTTTATCTCACGATGCTTATGTTCTTTTTGATACGGGTGCCACACATTCTTTTGTGTCTATGTCATATGCTAAAAAGATAGAGGTTCATTTAGAGCCTATGAGACAGGGATTCACTACGACACTACCCTCCGGGGAAGTGATATTATCCACATACTATTTGCGTGCAATACCCCTATGGATTTCTGATAGGAAACTTTTCATCGACCTCATTGTGATCGACATGCATGACTACGACATGATTCTTAGGATGGATTTCCTAAGCAAGTACAATGCCTCTATAGAATGCTGAAAACGAAAGGTGATCTTCCATCCTGAAGGTGATCAGAAGTTCATTTATGTTGGCGAGTCCATAAAGAAACCCCACATGTTCTTATCGGCAATGAAAGCAAGGAAGTTTTTAGCGAGTGGCTGCATGGGCTATCTGGCAAACATTGTAGACAAAAGTCAAGAAGAAAAGATAAGAATTGAAGATGTGTCTGTTGTACATGAATATGTAGATGTGTTTCCTGATGATTTGACAAGTCTACCGCTAGAAAGAGAAGTTGAATTTGAGATTGAGCTCACTCTTGGCACTGATTCGATCTCAAAAGCGCCTTACAGAATGGCCCCGACAGAGTTAAAGAAGCTTCACATGTAATTAAAGGAGCTACTCGACAAAGGATTCATCAGGCCAAGTCACTCACCTTGGGGAGCTCCAATCTTGTTTGTAAAGAAGAAGGATGGCACTATGAGACTCTACATTGATTATAGAGAGCTAAACAAGGTGAAAATTAAGAAAAAGTATCCGTTGCCACGAATTGATGATTTGTTTGATTAGCTCAAGGGTGCATCCGTGTTTTGAAAGATTGATCTACGATCGGGATATCATCAATTGAAGGTTAAAGAAGGAGATATTCCCAAGACTGCTTTCAGGTCGAGGTATGGTCACCATGAATTTGTGGTTATGACTTTCGATCTGACGAATGCACCAGCTGCTTTTATGGATTTGATGAACCGGGTATTCAAGGATTTCCTCAATAAATTTGTTGTTGTATTTATCGATGATATTCTTGTCTATTCAAAGAATCAAGAAGAACATGAGGAGCATTTGAGGATTGTACTGGAGACTTTAAGAAGACACCAGCTTTATGCAAAGTTCTCCAAATGCAAGTTTTGGCTTGATAAAGTGTCTTTCTTGGGGCATGTTATTTCAAAGGAAGGGATTATGGTTGACCCTGCTAAAGAAGAAGCTGTTCTCAACTGGAAGCAACCGATGAATGCAAGTGAAATAAGGAGCTTCTTGGGTTTAACAGGTTATTATCGGAGATTCGTAGAAGATTTCTCCATGATAGCAGCTCCACTCACGAACCTAACTCGCAAGGGAAAGAAGTATGAATGGAAAAATGCATGCGAGAAGAGTTTTCAAGAACTGAAGAAGAGGCTAATGACAGCTCCAGTATTGGCTATTCCAGAAGGTAATGATGGGTTTGTAATTTATAGTGATGCATCCAAGATGGGCCTCAGAGCTGAATACAAAATGAAAGGGTGCTTGCTTATGCGTTAAGATAACTAAAGGATTATGAAAAGAACTATCCTACTCATGACCTTGAGTTAGCAGCAGTTGTTTTTGCGTTGAAGATATGGAGACACTATTTATATGGTGTCCAATGCAAGATCTTCACTGATCATCAAAGTCTGAAGTATTGCTTCATGGAAAGAGACCTGAACATGAGACAATGAAGATGGTTAGAGTTGGTGAAGGATTACGATTGTGAAATCCTTTATCATCCTGGAAAAGCTAACCGAGTGGCTGATGCTTTAAGTAGGAAGTCAGTTGCCACGTTGATGTCAATGCAAGCAATGTCTCTACCTTTAAGGAAGGAAATTCTAGACTTCGGTTTAGAACTTATAGCAGGCCAGCAAATATCAGCACTCTCCCTTGCTCCGACGATGTATGATAAAATTCAAAGTAAGCAAGATGACGATGTAAGCCTCATAAGGATTAAGCAGGAAATGAAAGAAGGAAAATGTCGGGAGTTTTGTATTGTGGATGACGAAACTCTGTACCTTAAGGACCGCTTATGTGTTCCCAATGTTGATGGCTTAAGGGAAAAGATCTTGGCAAAAATTCATGACAATCCTTACTTTATTCACCTAGGTGCAACAAAAATGTATAATGATCTAAGGGGTAATTTAGTAGACTGTGGCATTGACCTAGCCTCTCTAGTCAGCCGTAACCTTCTCAAACCTTGTCAGACTCTTCATCTTAGACCTTCAGTCTCGGTCGTAGCTTGGTTGGACTCTTCGTCCTAGACCTGGTCTTCTGTAGCCTAGACCTGGCCTCTCTGGTCCGTCGTAACCTTCTCAGACCTGGTCGAACTCTTCGTCCTAGGCCATAGGTCTCAGTCGTAGCCTGGTTGGACTCTTCGTCCTGGACCTGGTCTTTCGTAGCCTGGACCTGGCCTCTCTAGTTGGCCGTAACCTTCTCAGACCAGGTCGAACTCTTCGTCCTAGACCTTAGGTCCCAATCGTAGCCTGGTTGGACTCTTCATCTTGGACCTGCGGCCATAGCCTAGACTTGGCCTTCTTTGGTCGGTCATAACCTTCTAGAACCTGGTTGGACTCTTCGTCTTGAACCTTGGGTCTCGGTCGTAGCCTGAATGGACTCTTCATCCTGGACCTAGTCAGCCGTAGCCTGGACCTGGCCTTTCTGGCCGGGTTGGACTCTTCGTCCTGGACATTGGGTCCCGGTCGTAGACTGGTTGGACTATTCTTCCTATACCTAGTCGACCGTGGCCTGGACCTAGCCTCTCTAGTCGGCCATAACCTTCTCGAACCTTGTCAGACTCTTCATCCTGGACCTTCAGAACCGGTCGTAGCCTGGTTGGACTCTTCGTCCTAGACCTGGTCTTTCGTAGCCTGGACCTGGCCTCTCTGGTCCGCCGTAACCTTCTCGGACCTGGTCGAACTCTTCGTCCTAGGCCATAGGTCTCAGTCGTAGCCTGGTTGGACTCTTTGTCCTGGACCTGGTCGGCTGTAGCTTGGACCTGGCCTCTCTGGTCAGCCGTAACCTTCTCAGACCTGGTCAGTCTCTTCGCCCAGGACCTTTGGTCTCGGTTGTAGCCTGGTTAGACTCTTCGTCTAGGACCTGGTCGGTTGTAGCCTGGACCTGGCCTCTTTGGTCGGTCGAAACCTTCCATGACCTGGTCGGACTCTTCGTCCTAGACCTTGGGTGTTGGTCATAGCTGGTTTGGACTCTTTGTCCTAGACCAGTTCGGTCGTAGCCTAGATCTGGCCTCTTCGGTCAGTCGTAACCTTCTCGGACCTATTCTGACTCTTAGTCCTGGACCTTGGGCCTTGGTCGTAGCCTTGTTGGACTCTTCGTCTTGGACCTGGTCAGCCGTAGCTTGGACCTGGCCTCTTTGTTCGGTCGTAACCTTCTTAGACCTGATCAGACTTTTTGTTCTGGATCTTGGGTCTCAGTCGTTGCCTAGTTGGACTCTTCGTCTTGGACTTGGTTGCCGTAGCTGAGACCTGGCCTCTCTGGTCGGCCGTAACCTTCTCAGACCTAGTCAGACTCTTCGTCCTGGACCTTTGGTCTCGGTCGTAGCCTGGTTGGACTCTTCATCCTAGACCTGGTCGGCCGTAGCCTGTACCTGGGCTCTTTGGTCAGTCGTAACCTTCTCGGACCTAGTTGGACTCTTTGTCCTAGACCTTAGGCCTCGATTGTAGCCTAGTTGGACTCTTTCTCTTGGACCTGGCCTCTCTAGTCGGTCGTAACCTTCTCTAACTAGGTCAGACTTTTCATCCTAGACCTTGGGTCCCGGTAGAAGCCTGGTTGGACTCTTCATCTTGGACCTAGTCGGCTGTAGCTGGACCTAGCCTCTTTGGTCTGCCGTAACCTTCTCGGTCCTGGTCAGACTCTTCGTCCTGGACCTTTGGTCTCGGTCGTAGCCTGGTTGGACTCTTCGTCCTGGACCTTGGGTCTCGGTCATAGCCTGTTCGGCCGTAGCCTAGACCTGGCCTCTCTGGTTGTCCGTAACCTTCTTGGACCTAGTCAGACTCTTTGTCCTGGACCTTGGGCCTCAATTGTAGCCTAGTTGGACTCTTTGTCATGGACCTCGACAGCCGTAGCTTGGACCTGGCCTCTCTGTTCGATCGTAACCTTCTCATACCTGGTCAAACTTTTCATCCCAGACCTTGGGTCTCGGTCATAGTCTAGTTGGACTTTCGTCTTGGACCTGGTCGGTCGTAGCTTGGACCTGCCCTCTCTGGTGGGCCGTAACCTTCTCGGACCTGGTTGGACTCTTCGTCTAGGACTTTGGGTCTCAGTCGTTCCCTGGTTGGACTCTTTGTCCTAGACCTGGTCGATCGTCGCTTGGAACTGGCCTCTCTGGTCGGCCGTAACCTTCTCGCACCTGGTCGGACTCTTCGTCCAGGACCTTCTGTCTTGGTCGTAGCATGGTTGGACTCTTCGTCCTGGACCTGGTCTTCCGTAGCCTGGACCTGGCCTCTCTGGTTGGCCGTAACCTTCTCAAACTGGGTCGAACTCTTCATCCTAGACCTTAGGTCTTAATCGTAGCCTGGTTGGACTCTTCGTTCTAGACCTATGGCCGTAGCCTGGACTCGGCCTTCTTTGGTCAGCCGTAACCTTCTCGGACCTAGTTGGACTCTTTGTCTTGAACCTTGGGTCTCGGTCGTAGCCTAGTTGGACTCTTCGTCCTGGACCTAGTTAGCCGTAGCCTGGACCTGGCCTCTCTGGTAGGCCGTAACCTTCTTGGACCCTGGTCGGACTCTTCGTCCTAGACATTGGGTCCCGGTCGTAGACTGGTTGGACTATTCTTCCTATACCTAGTCGACTATGGCATGGACCTAGCCTCTCTAGTTGGCCGTAACCTTCTCGAACCTTGTCAGACTCTTCATCCTGGATCTTTGATCTCGGTCGTAGCCTGGTTGGACTCTTCGTCCTAGACCTAGTCTTTCGTAGCCTGGACCTGGCCTCTCTGGTCCGCCGTAACCTTCTCGAACCTAGTCAAACTCTTCGTCCTAGGCCATAGGTCTCAGTCGTAGCCTGGTTGGACTCTTCGTCCTGGACCTGGCCTCTCTGGTTGGCCGTAACCTTCTCAAACCGGGTCGAACTCTTCATCCTAGACCTTAGGTCTTAATCGTAGCCTGGTTGGACTCTTCGTTCTAGACCTATGGCCGTAGCCTGGACTCGGCCTTCTTTGGTCAACCGTAACCTTCTCGGACCTAGTTGGACTCTTTGTCTTGAACCTTGGGTCTCGGTCGTAGCCTAGTTGGACTCTTCGTCCTGGACCTAGTTAGCCGTAGCCTGGACCTGGCCTCTCTGGTAGGCCATAACCTTCTTGGACCCTGGTCGGACTCTTCGTCCTAGACATTGGGTCCCGGTCGTAGACTGGTTGGACTATTCTTCCTATACCTAGTCGACTATGGCATGGACCTAGCCTCTCTAGTTGGCCGTAACCTTCTCGAACCTTGTCAGACTCTTCATCCTGGATCTTTGATCTCGGTCGTAGCCTGGTTGGACTCTTCGTCCTAGACCTGGTCTTTCGTAGCCTGGACCTGGCCTCTCTGGTCTGCCGTAACCTTCTCGAACCTGGTCAAACTCTTCGTCCTAGGCCATAGGTCTCAGTCGTAGCCTGGTTGGACTCTTCGTCCTGGACCTGGTCTTCTGTAGCCTGGACCTGGCCTCTCTGGTCGGCCGTAACCTTCTCGGACCAGGTCAAACTCTTCGTCCTAGACCTTAGGTCTCAATCGTAGCCTGGTTGGACTCTTCGTCCTGGACCTGCGGCCGTAGCCTAGACTTGGCCTTCTTTGGTTGGTCGTAACTTTCTCAAACCTGGTTGGACTCTTCGTCTTGAACCTTGGGTCTTGGTCGTAGCTTGGATGGACGCTTCGTCCTGGACCTAGTCAGTCGTAGCCTGGACCTGGCCTTTCTGGCTGGGTCAGACTCTTCGTCCTGGACATTGGGTCCTGGTCGTAGACTGGTTGGACTATTCTTCCTACACCAAGTCAAACGTGGCCTGGACCTAGCCTCTCTAGTCGGCCGTAACCTTCTCAAACCTTGTCAGACTCTTCATCCTGGACCTTTGGTCCCGGTCGTAGCCTTGTTGGACTCTTCATCCTAGACCTGGTCTTCTGTAGCCTGGACCTGGCCTCTCTGGTCTGCCGTAACCTTCTCGTACCTGGTCAAACTCTTCGTCCTAGGCCATAGGTCTCAGTCGTAGCCTGGTTGGACTCTTCGTCCTGGACCTGGTCGGCTGTAGCTTGGACTTGGCCTCTCTGGTCAGCCGTAACCTTCTCAGACCTGGTCAGACTCTTCGCCTTGGACCTTTGGTCTCGATCGTAGCCTGGTTAGACTCTTCGTCCAGGACATGGTCGGCCGTAGCCTGGACCTGGCCTCTTTGGTCGGCCGAAACCTTCCTGGACCTGGTCGGACTCTTTGTCCTAAACCTTGGGTGTCGGTCGTAGCCGGGTTGGACTCTTCGTCCTGGACCAGTTCGGCCGTAGCCTAGACCTGGCCTCTTTGGTCAGCCGTAACCTTCTCGGACCTATTCGGACTCTTAGTCCTGGACCTTGGGCCTCGGTCGTAGCCTGGTTGGACTCTTCGTCTTGGACCTAGTCAGCCGTAGCTTGGACCTAGCCTCTCTGTTCGATCGTAACCTTCTCGGACCTAGTCAGACTTTTCGTCCTAGATCTTGGGTCTCGGTCGTAGCCTAGTTGGACTCTTCATCTTGGACCTGGTCACCGTAGCTTAGACCTGGCCTCTCTGGTCGGCCGTGACCTTCTCAGACCTAGTCAAACTCTTCGTCCTGGACCTTTGGTCTCGGTCGTAGCCTGGTTGGACTCTTCATCTTGGACCTGGTCGGCCGTAGCCTGTACTTGGCCTCTTTCGTCAGTCGTAACCTTCTCAGACCCGGTCGGACTCTTTGTCCTGGACCTTAGGCCTCGATTGTAGCATCGTTGGACTCTTTGTCTTGGACCTGGCCTCTCTAGTCGGCCGTAACCTTCTCTAACCTGGTTAGACTTTTCATCCTAGACCTTGGGTCTCAATCGAAGCCTGGTTGGACTCTTCGTCTTGGACCTAGTCGGCCGTAGCTTGGACCTGGCCTCTCTGGTCAGCTTTAACCTTCTAGGACCTGGTCGGACTCTTCGTCCTGGACCTTCGGTCTCGGTCGTAGCTTGGTTAGAGTCTTCGTGTTGGACCCGGTCTTTCGTAGCCTAGACCTGGCCCCAATAGTCTACCGTAACCTTCTCGGACCTAGTTGAACTCTTCGTCCTGGACCTTAGGTCTCAGCCGTAGCCTGGTAGGGCTCTCGTAATCGTCTCGGACCTGGTTGGACTCTTCATCTTGGACCTTGGGTCTCGGTCGTAGCCTCGTTGGACTCTTCATCGTGGACCTGGTCGGCCATAGCCTGGACCTGGCCTCTCCTGCTGGCCGTAACCTTCTCGGACCTGGTCGGACTCTTTGTTTTGGAACTCGGGTCTCGGTTGTAGCCTGGTTGGACTCTTCGTCTAGGACCTAGTCGGCCATGGCTTGGACCTGGCCTTTCTAGTTGGCCGTAGCCTTCCCGGACTTGGTCGAATTCTTAGACCGGGACCTTTGGTCTTGGTTGTTGCCTGGTTGGTCTCTTCGTCCTGGACCTGGTCAACCGTAGCCTAGACCTGGCCTCTCTGGTCGGTGATAACCTTCTCGGACCTGGTCGGACTCTTCATCTTGGACCTTAGGCCTCGGTCGTAGCCTGGTTGAACTCTTCGTCCTGGACCTGTTGGGCCGTACCCTAGACCTGGCCTTTCTACTCGGCTGTAACCTTCTCGGACCTGGTCGGACTCTTCGTCCAGGACCTTGGGTCTTAGTCATTGCCCAGGTGGACTCTTCATCTTGGACCTACTCGATCGTAGCCTGGACCTGGCCTCTCTAGTCAGCCGAAACCTTCTCAGACCTGGTCAAACTCTTCATCCAAGACCTTGGGTCTCGGTCGTAACCTGGTTGGACTCTTCGTCTTGGACCTGGTAGACCGTAGTATGGAGCTGGCCTCTTTGGTCAGTCGTAACCTTCTCGTACCATGTCAGACTCTTCGTCCAAGACCTTCTGTCTCGGTCGTAGCCTGGTTGGACTCTTCGTCCTGGACCTGGTCTTTCGTAGCCTAGACCTGGCCTCTCCGGTCTACCGTAAACTTCTCGGACCTTGTCAGACTCTTCGTCCTAGACCTTGGGTCTTGGTCGTAGACTGGTGGGACTCGTCGTCCTGGACTTGGTCTTCTGTAGCCTGGACCTGGCCTCTTTGGTCGGCCGTAACCTTCTCGGACCTGGTCGAACTCTTCATCCTAGGCCATAGGTCTTAGTCGTAGCCTGGTTGGACTCTTCGTCTTGGACCTGGTCGGTCGTAGCTTGGACTTGGGCTCTCTGGTCAGCCGTAACCTTCTTAGACCTGGTCAGACTCTTCGTCCTAGACCTTTGGTCTTGGTTGTAGCTTGGTTAGACTCTTCGTCCCAGACCTGGTCTGCCGTAGCCTAGACCTAGCCTCCCTGGTCGGCCACAACCTTCCAGAACCTGGTCAGACTCTTCGTCCTAGACCTTGGGTGTCTGTTGTAGACGGGTTGGACTCTTCGTCCTAGACCAGCTCGGCCATAGCCTAGACCTGGCCTCTCTGGTAGGTCGTAACCTTCTTAGACCTGGTCGGACTCTTAGTACTGGACCTTGGGCCTCGGTCGTAGCCTGGTTGGAATCTTCCTCTTCGACCTAGTCGGCCGTAGCTTGGACCTGGCCTCTCTGTTCGACAGTAACCTTCTAGGACCTGGTCGGACTTTTTGTCTTGGATCTTGGGTCTCGATCATAGCCTGGTTGGACTCTTCGTCTTGGACCTGGTCGGTCGTAGCTTAGATCGGGCCTCTCTGGTCGGCCGTAACCTTTTCAGACTTGGTCAGACTCTTCGTCTTGGACCTTTGGTCTCGGTTGTTGCCTGGTTGGACTCTTTGTCCTAGACCTGGTCAGCCGTAGCGTGTACCTGGCCTCTCTGGTCAGCCGTAACCTTCTCAGACTTGGTCGAACTCTTCGTCTTGGACCTTGGGTCTCGGTCGTAGCCTGGTTGAGTCTTCGTCCTAGACCAGGTCAGGCGTAGCCTAGACCTGGCCTCTCTGGTCAGTTGTAACCTTCTTGGACCTAGACGAACTCTTTGTCCTGGACCTTACGCCTCAATTGTAGCCTGGTTGGACTCTTTGTCTTAGACCTGGCCGGCCGAAGCTTGGACATGGCCTGTCTGGTCAGCCGTAACCTACTAGGACCTGGTCGGACTCTTCGTCCTAGACCTTCGGTCTTGGTCGTAGCCTGGTTGGACTCTTCATCCCAGACCCGGTCTTCCGTAGCCTGGACCTAGCCTCTCTGGTCCGCCGTAACCTTCTCAAACCTGGTCGAACTCTTTGTCCTAGACCTTAGGTCTTAGCCGTAGCCTAGTTGGACTCTTTCTTTTAGACCTGGTAAGCCGTAGCCTAGACCTGGCCTTCTCTGGTCGGCCGTAACCTTCTCGGACCTGGTTAGACTCTTCGTCTTGGACCTTGGGTCTCGGTCGTAGCCTGGTTGGACTCCTCGTCTTGGACCTGGTCGGCCGTAGCCTGGACCTGGCCTCTCTGGCAAGCCGTAACCTTCTGGGACCTCGTTGGACACTTTGTCTTGGACCTCGGGTCTCGGTTGCTGCCTAATTGGACTCTTCGTCCGGGACCAAGTCGGCCGTGTCCTCGACCTGGCCTTTCTAGTTGGCCGTAACCTTCTCAAACTTGGTCAGACTCTTTGTCCTAGACCTTTGGTCTCGGTCATAGCCTGGTTGGTCTCTTCGTCTGGACCTTGTCAGCCGTAGCCACGACTTGGCCTCTCTAGTCAGCCGTAACCTTCTCGGACCTGGTCGGACTCTTCATCCAGGACCTTGGGTCTTAGTCGTTGCCTAGTTGGACACTAAGTCTTGGACCTACTCGATCGTAGCCTGGACCTAGCCTCTCTAGTCAGCCGCAACCTTCTCAGACTTGGCCAACTCTTCATCTAGGACCCTGGGTCTCGGTCGTAGCCTGGTTGGACTCTTCGTCTTGGACCTGGTCGACCGTAGTATGGAGCTGGCCTCTTTGGTTGGCCGTAACCTTCTCGCACCTTGTCGAACTCTTCGCCCAAGACCTTCTGTCTCGGTCGTTGCTTGGATGGACTCTTCATCCTGGACCTGGTATTTTGTATCCTGGACCTGCCCTCTCCGGTCAGCCGTAACCTTCTCGGACCTGGTCGAACTCTTTGTCGTAGACATTAGGTCTCAATCATAGCCTGGTTGGACTCTTCATCCTGGACCTGCGGCCGTAGCCTGAACTTGGCCTTGTCTGGCCGGCCGTAACCTACTCGGACCTGGTTGGACTCTTCGTCTTAAACCTTGGGTCTCGGTCGTAGCCTGGTTGGACTCTTCGTCCCGGACCTGCTCGGCCGTACCCTGGACCTGGCCTTTCTGGTCTGCCGTAACCTTCTCAGACTTGGTCGGACTCTTCGTCCAAGACCTTGGGTCTTAGTCGTTGTCTAGTTGGACACTTCGTCTTGGACCTACTCAATCGTAGCCTGGACCTGGCCTCTCTAGTCGGCCTTAACCTTCTCGGACCTGGTCAAACTCTTCATCCAGGACCTTGGGTCTTAGTCGTAGCCTGGTTGGACTCTTCGTCTTGGACCTGGTCGATCGTAGTATGGAGTTGGCCTCTTTGGTCGGCTGTAACCTTCTCGCACCTTGTCAAACTCTTCACCCAAAACCTTTTGTCTCGGTCGTTGCTTGGATGGACTCTTCGTCCTGGACCTGGTCTTTCGTAGCCTGGACCTGGCATCTCCGGTCGGCCGTAACCTTCTCAGACCAGGTCGAACTCTTCGTCCTAGACATTAGGTCTCAATCGTAGCCTGGTTGGACTCTTCATCCTGGACCTGCGGCCGTAGCCTGAACTTGGCCTTCTCTGGCCTGCCGGAACCTACTCGGACATGGTTGGACTCTTCGTCTTAAACCTTGGGTCTCGGTCGAAGCCTGGTTGGACTCTTTGTCCTGGACCTAGTATGCCGTAGCCTAGACCTGCCTCTGTGGTCGGCTATAACCATCTCAGACCTGGTCGGACTCTTCGTCAAAGACCTTGGGTCTTAGTCATTGTCTAGTTGGACACTTCGTCTTGGACCTACTCGATCGTAGCCTGGACCTGGCCTCTCTAGTCGGCCGTAATCTTCTCGGACCTGGTCAAACTCTTCATCCAGGATCTTGGGTCTCGGTCGTAGCCTGGTTGGACTCTTCGTCTTGGACCTGGTCGACCATAGTATGGAGCTGGCCTCTTGGGTCGGCCGTAACCTTCTCGCACCTTATCAAACTCTTCGCCCAAGACCTTCTGTCTCGGTCGTTGCTTAGATGGACTCTTCTTCCTGGACCTGGTCTTTTGTAGCCTTGACCTGGCCTCTCCGGTCTGCCGTAACCTTCTCAGACCTGGTCAAACTCTTCGTTGTAGACATTAGGTCTCAATCGTAGCCTGGTTGGACTCTTCATCCTAGACCTGCGGCCGTAGCCTGAACTTGGCCTTCTCTGGCCGGCCGTAACCTACTCGGACCTGGTTGGACTCTTCGTCTTAAACCTTGGGTCTCGGTCGTAGCCTGGTTGGACTCTTTGTCCTGGACCTAGTATGCCGTAGCCTAGACCTGCCTCTGTGGTCCCCCAAAACATTCTTTGACCTGGTCATACTCTTCGTCTTTGACCTTGGGTCTCGGTTGTAGACTGGTTGGACTCTTCTTCCTACACCTAGTAGACCGTGGCCTGGACCTAGCCTCTCTGGTCGGCCGTAACCTTCTCGAACCTTGTCAGGCTCTTCGTCCTGGACCTTCGGTCTCAGTCGTAGCCTGGTTGGACTCTTTGTCCTGGATGTGGTCTTCCATATCCTGGTCCTGGCCTCTCTGGTCGGCCGTAACCATCTCAGACCTGGTCGACCTCTTCGTCCTAGGCCATAGGTCTCAGTAGTAGCCTGGTTGGACTCTTCGTCCTGGACCTGGTCAACCGTAGCTTGGACCTGGCCTCTCTGTTCAGCCGTAACCTTCTCAAACCTAGCCAGACTCTTCGTCCTCGACCTTTGGTCTAGGATGTAGCCTGGTTAGACTCCTCGTCCTGGACCTGGCCTCTCTAGTCGGTCGTAATCTTCTCGAACCTGGTCAAACTCTTCATCCAGGACCTTGGGTCTCGGTTGTAGCCTGGTTGGACTCTTCGTCTTGGACCTGGTCGACCGTAGTATGGAGCTGGCCTCTTGGGTCAGCCGTAACCTTATCGCACCTTATCAAACTCTTCGCCCAAGACCTTCTGTCTCGGTCGTTGCTTGGATGGACTCTTCATCCTGGACCTAGTCTTTCGTAGCCTTGACCTGGCCTCTCTGGTCGGTCGTAACCTTCTTAGACCTGGTCGGACTCTTAGTACTGGACCTTGGGCCTCGGTCGTAGCCTGGTTGGAATCTTCCTCTTCGACCTAGTCGGCCGTAGCTTGGACCTGGCCTCTCTGTTCGACAGTAACCTTCTAGGACCTGGTCGGACTTTTTGTCTTGGATCTTGGGTCTCGATCATAGCCTGGTTGGACTCTTCGTCTTAGACCTAGTCGGTCGTAGCTTAGATCGGGCCTCTCTGGTCGGCCGTAACCTTTTCAGACTTGGTCAGACTCTTCGTCTTGGACCTTTGGTCTCGGTTGTTGCCTGGTTGGACTCTTTGTCCTAGACCTGGTCAGCCGTAGCGTGTTCCTGGCCTCTCTGGTCAGCCGTAACCTTCTCAGACTTGGTCGAACTCTTCGTCTTGGACCTTGGGTCTCGGTCGTAGCCTGGTTGAGTCTTCGTCCTAGACCAGGTCGGGCGTAGCCGAGACCTGGCCTCTCTGGTCAGTCGTAACCTTCTCAGACCTAGTCGGACTCTTTGTCTTGGACCTTGCGCCTCAATTGTAGCCTGGTTGGACTCTTTGTCTTAGACCTGGCCGGCCGAAGCTTGGACCTGGCCTGTCTGGTCAGCCGTAACCTACTAGGACCTGGTCGGACTCTTCGTCCTAGACCTTCGGTCTTGGTCGTAGCCTGGTTGGACTCTTCGTCCCAGACCCGGTCTTTCGTAGCTTGGACCTGGCCTCTCTGGTCTGCCGTAACCTTCTCAAACCTGGTCGAACTCTTCGTCCTAGACCTTAGGTCTCAGCCGTAGCCTGGTTGGACTCTTTCTTTTAGACCTGGTAAGCCGTAGCCTAGACCTGGCCTTCTCTGGTCGGCCGTAACCTTCTCGGACCTGGTTAGACTCTTCGTCTTGGACCTTGGGTCTCGGTCGTAGCCTGGTTGGACTCCTCGTCTTGGACCTGGTCGGCCGTAGCCTGGACCTGGCCTCTCTGGCAAGCCGTAACCTTCTGGGACCTCGTTGGACACTTTGTCTTGGACCTCGGGTCTCGGTTGCAGCCTAATTGGACTCTTCGTCCGGGACCAAGTCGGCCGTGTCCTCGACCTGGCCTTTCTAGTTGGCCGTAACCTTCTCAAACTTGGTCAGACTCTTTGTCCTAGACCTTTGGTCTCGGTCATAGCCTGGTTGGTCTCTTCGTCTGGACCTTGTCAGCCGTAGCCACGACTTGGCCTCTCTAGTCAGCCGTAACCTTCTCGGACCTGGTCGGACTCTTCATCCAGGACCTTGGGTCTTAGTCGTTGCCTAGTTGGACACTAAGTCTTGGACCTACTCGATCGTAGCCTGGACCTAGCCTCTCTAGTCAGCCGCAACCTTCTCAGACTTGGCCAACTCTTCATCTAGGACCCTGGGTCTCGGTCGTAGCCTGGTTGGACTCTTCGTCTTGGACCTGGTCGACCGTAGTATGGAGCTGGCCTCTTTGGTTGGCCGTAACCTTCTCGCACCTTGTCGAACTCTTCGCCCAAGACCTTCTGTCTCGGTCGTTGCTTGGATGGACTCTTCATCCTGGACCTGGTCTTTCGTAGCCTTGACCTGGCCTCTCCGGTCTGCCGTAACCTTCTCAGACCTGGTCGAACTCTTCGTCGTAGACATTAGGTCTCAATCGTAGCCTGGTTGGACTCTTCATCCTGGACCTGCGGCCGTAGCCTGAACTTGGCCTTCTCTGGCCGGCCGTAACCTACTCGGACCTGGTTGGACTCTTCGTCTTAAACCTTGGGTCTCGGTCGTAGCCTGGTTGGACTCTTTGTCCTGGACCTAGTATGCCGTAGCCTAGACCTGCCTCTGTGGTCGGCTATAACCATCTCAGACCTGGTCGGACTCTTCGTCAAAGACCTTGGGTCTTAGTCATTGTCTAGTTGGACACTTCGTCTTGGACCTACTCGATCGTAGCCTGGACCTGGCCTCTCTAGTCGGCCGTAATCTTCTCGGACCTGGTCAAACTCTTCATCCAGGATCTTGGGTCTCGGTCGTAGCCTGGTTGGACTCTTCGTCTTGGACCTGGTCGACCATAGTATGGAGCTGGCCTCTTGGGTCGGCCGTAACCTTCTCGCACCTTATCAAACTCTACGCCCAAGACCTTCTGTCTCGGTCGTTGCTTAGATGGACTCTTCTTCCTGGACCTGGTCTTTTGTAGCCTTGACCTGGCCTCTCCGGTCTGCCGTAACCTTCTCAGACCTGGTCAAACTCTTCGTTGTAGACATTAGGTCTCAATCGTAGCCTGGTTGGACTCTTCATCCTAGACCTGCGGCCGTAGCCTGAACTTGGCCTTCTCTGGCCGGCCGTAACCTACTCGGACCTGGTTGGACTCTTCGTCTTAAACCTTGGGTCTCGGTCGTAGCCTGGTTGGACTCTTTGTCCTGGACCTAGTATGCCGTAGCCTAGACCTGCCTCTGTGGTCCCCCAAAACATTCTTTGACCTGGTCATACTCTTCGTCTTTGACCTTGGGTCTCGGTTGTAGACTGGTTGGACTCTTCTTCCTACACCTAGTAGACCGTGGCCTGGACCTAGCCTCTCTGGTCGGCCGTAACCTTCTCGACCCTTGTCAGGCTCTTCGTACTGGACCTTCGGTCTCAGTTGTAGCCTGGTTGGACTCTTTGTCCTGGACGTGGTCTTCCATATCCTGGACCTGGCCTCTCTGGTCAGCCGTAACCATCTCAGACCTGGTCGACCTCTTCGTCCTAGGCCATAGGTCTCAGTAGTAGCCTGGTTGGAGTCTTCGTCTTGGACCTGGTCAACCGTAGCTTGGACCTGGCCTCTCTGTTCAGCCGTAACCTTCTCAAACCTAGCCAGACTCTTCGTCCTCGACCTTTGGTCTAGGATGTAGCCTGGTTAGACTCCTCGTCCTGGACCTGGCCTCTCTAGTCGGCCGTAATCTTCTCGAACCTGGTCAAACTCTTCATCTAGGACCTTGGGTCTCGGTCGTAGCCTGGTTGGACTCTTCGTCTTGGACCTGGTCGACCGTAGTATGGAGCTGGCCTCTTGGGTCGGCCGTAACCTTCTCGCACCTTATCAAACTCTTCGCCCAAGACCTTCTGTCTCGGTCGTTGCTTGGATGGACTCTTCATCCTGGACCTGGTCTTTCGTAGCCTTGACCTGGCCTCTCCGGTCTGCCGTAACCTTCTCAGACCTGGTCGAACTCTTCGTCGTAGACATTAGGTCTCAATCGTAGCCTGGTTGGACTCTTCATCCTGGACCTGCGGCCGTAGCCTGAACTTGGCCTTCTCTGGCCGGCCGTAACCTACTCGGACCTGGTTGGACTCTTCGTCTTAAACCTTGGGTCTCGGTCGTAGCCTGGTTGGACTCTTTGTCCTGGACCTAGTATGCCGTAGCCTAGACCTACCTCTGTGGTCCCCCGAAACATTCTTCGACCTGGTCGTACTCTTCGTCATGGACCTTGGGTCTCGGTCGCAGACTGGTTGAACTCTTCTTCCTACACCTAGTAGACCGTGGCCTGGACCTAGCCTCTCTGGTCAGCCGTAACCTTCTCGAACCTTGTCAGGCTCTCCGTCCTGGACGTTCGGTCTCAGTCGTAGCCTGGTTGGACTCTTTGTCCTGGATGTGGTCTTCCATATCCTGGACCTGGCCTCTCTGGTCGGCCGTAACCATCTCAGACCAGGTCGACCTCTTCGTCCTAGGCCATAGGTCTCAGTAGTAGCCTAGTTGGACTCTTCGTCCTGGACCTGGTCAACCGTAGCTTGGACCTGGCCTCTCTGTTCAGCCGTAACCTTCTCAAACCTAGCCAGACTCTTCGTCCTGGACCTTTGGTCTCGGATGTAGCCTGGTTAGACTCCTCGTCCTGGACCTGGTCAGTCGTAGCCTGGACTTGTCCTCTCTGGTCAGGCGCAACCTTCCTAGACCTGGTCGGACTCTTCGTCCTAGACCTTCGGTGTCTGTAGTAGCCGGGTTGGACTTTTCATCCTGGACCAATTCAGCCGTAGCCTAGACCTGGCCTCTCTGGATAGCCGTAAGCTTCTCGAACCTAGTCGGACTCTTAGTCCTGGACCTTGGGCCTCGGTCGTAGCCTGGTTGGACTCTTCGTCTTGGACCTGATCGACTGTAGCTTGGACCTAGCCTCTCTGGTCGATCGTAAGATTCTTAGACCGGGTCGGACTCTTCGTCCTGGACCTTCGATCTTTGTCGTAGCCTGGCTGGATTCTTCATCCTAGACCCGATCGGCCGTAGCTTGGACCTGGCCTTCTCTGGTTGGCCGTAACCTTCTCGGACTTGGTCAAACTCTTTGTTGTAGGCCATAGGTCTTAGTCGTAGCATTGTTTGACTCTTCGTCCTGAAACTGATCGACCGTAGCCTGGACCTGGCATCTCTAGTCGGCTGTAACCTTCTCGGACCTGGTCAGACTTTTCGTCCTGGACCTTGGGTCTTGGTCGTAGCCTGGTTGGACTCTTCGTCTTGGGCCTGGTCGGCCGTAGCTTGGACCTGGCCTCTCTGGTCGGCCGTAACCTTCTCGGACCTGGTCGGACTCTTCGTCCTGGACATTTGGTCTCAGTTGTAGCCTGGTTGGACTCTACGTCCTGGACATGGTCGGTCGTAGCCTGGACCTAGACTCTCTGGTGGACCGTAACCTTCTCGAACCTGGACGGACTCTTCATCTTGGACCTTGGGTCTCGGTCATAGCCTGGTTTGACTCTTCATCCTAGACCAGGTTGGCCGTAGCCTAGACCTGGCTTCTCTGGTTGGCTGTAACCTTCTCAGACCTGATCGGACTCTTTGTCCTGGACTTTGGGCCTCGATTGTAGCCTGGTTGGACTCTTCATCCTAGGCCATAGGTCCGAGAAGGTTACGTTCGACCAGAAAGGCGAGGTCCAAGCTACGAAAGACCAGGACCAGGACGAAGAGTCCAACCAGGCTGCGACCGAGACCAAAGGTCTAGCACGAAGAGTTTGACTAGGTCCGAGATGGTTACAGCCGACCATAGAGGCTAGGTCCAGGCAACGACTGACTAGGTATAGTACGAAGAGTCCAACCAGGCTAGGATCGAGACCCAAGGTGCAGGACAAAGAGTCCGACCAGGTCGGAGAAGGTTACGGCCGACCAGAGAGGTTGGGTCCAAGTTACAGCCGACCAGGTCCGAGACGAAGAGTCCAACCAGGCTACGACTAAGACCCAATGTCCAGGACGAAAAGTCTGACCAGGTCCGAGAAGGTTACGGCCGACCAGAGAGGCTAGGTCCAAGCTACGGCCGACCAGGTCCAAGACGAAGAGTCCAACCAGGCTACAATCGAGGCCCATGGTCCAAGACAAAGAGTCCAACCAGGTCCGAGAAGGTTACGGCCGACCAGAGAGGCCAGGTCTAGGCTACGGCCGACCTGGTCCAAGATGAAGAGTCCAACCAGGCCATGACCGAGAGACAAGGTCCAGGACGAAGAGTCCGACCAGGTCCGAGAAGGTTACGGCTGACCAGGTCCAAGAAGGTTACGGCCGACCAGAGAGGCCAGGTCCAGGCTACGGCCGACCATGTAACACCCACCTATTTTTATATAATGAATCACGTTAAGTTAGTAACGATGTTAAGGAAATTTTATTAAATAATTTATGTTATATGTAATGATATATGATGTTAATGTTACTAACTTTTTATGTCAAGTTTTATGACAGGTGACAACCGCATGGAATCGTTGTGCTCAAGTGTTCATGATTATTTTAATGTATGTTTAATTATGATGCAATGATGTATGAATGTTTTAAAGTTTTAATGTTTGGCATTTAAGGACAGTTCGGCAGGCCGAAAAGTCTGCCAAGGACCGGCAGGCCGATGGGAACAATCGGCAGGCCGAATATGGTGGAACCGAAAGGCCGAAGAGGAAAATCAACAGGCCAAACATAGCTGACGAGCAGTCAGCAGAAATCTCTCCAAATTTATGGTTGAGATAATTACATTAAATGGGTGGTTAATTGTGATTAATTGGCATATTAATGGAATAATTTTGTCAGTTAAGGAAATTAAAGGGTTTGACTTTGCAATGATTTGTATAATTTTAAATGGTTTCCTATTTTAAGAGGGCAAGATATGGTAATTGTGACTAATGGATTTGACTTCCCTCTTTGCTCTCCTTTCTTCATGCGAATTAGCACTAAACAGTCAGAAAATTCTGACTTAATGGAGAGTAATGAATTCTCATTATGCTCATTACGTTAAAAAAAAAATTAACGTTCTTTTCCTCAGTTTTTCTCTCATCTTTTCACTCTTCTCTCTCTCAGTTTCTGAGACGTTTTCTCATTCCTCTCTTCCTTTTCTCTTCTCCACGAATTCCATTCCTTTTCTCTAAAAAATTTCATGCAAGAAAAATTGAAAGAAAAAGTTATATCTTCGTTCATGAATTCAAGAAATTTGAGAAGAAATTCAAGGTAAGAACTTTTTCGGTAATTTGAAAAGAAATTCTCCTCCTCAATTCATCTACAATATCTTCTATAGGTATTATATTTTGTCTCGAATTATTAAATATGATGTTATGTATATATTATATGATGTTTTTCTAAGTTTCATGTTATTTAGGTGTTTTGTGGAAAATATGAATTTTATATTCTTTACCCTTCACAGTAAAATGTTACTGTTTAATTATGAAGCAAGAAAAATGTAATGTTTATTCAAGAGGTAAATGAATGATGTTTTTCATGAAGGTTGTCAAGAATGTACATGTATAATGTATGATGAATGTATGTTATGTTATGAAATTTTTATGAGATTACATTAAGAAACTGTTTTAACAATGATATTTTTGGATTTTGTTTATGAAATGTTATATATGTTTAAATGATTTTATGATAATGAAATAATTTTATGCATGATAATAATAAGATGTTTGTATGAATTTTAAATTATTAGAAAACATTTTCAAAAGATTTTCATGTTTATAATGTATGAAATGTTTTGATGATAATATTTAAGGAAGCATGTTATGAATAGTGTTTACATGTGTGATGATGATGTTATGTATTCACAATGATGATTATGAGTTATGTTTATAATATGAGATGAATATATATATATTAATGTTATATGAATGAATGTTATATGAATAGATGATATATGTATGGATGATTTACGCTATTATGAAAAGTATTAATTTTATTGTATTTTAAATGAATAAATGGCATGAACACGCAAAGGAACGAGCACATCGAGACCGCGGCGTCGTTACCAAAAAGTATATTAAGGTTAAGTAAGCTAGCGTTAAGGTAAGTACATTCTCACCTGCAACATGACACGTTTTACAAGGTTTGATGCTATATTCACAATGTTATTCATGATGATTTTATGGTTATTTTCTTTAAAGGATTTCTTATGAAAGATTACCATGATTTAAAGTTATGCATGTATGATGATGATATGTTTTAAAGTATGAAAAATTATGTATATATATGTATCGCCTAATAAGTGTTGCACACCAATGTTATGAAATGATATGTTATGATGTCATGTTTGGTTTGGGATTAGCTACCCTTCTCCTCTCATGACGGCGCACCAACAATGATGTTCATGGTGGAACACTTGGGCCCTAAAGATAAAATGGAAGATGTTTTAAAATGGTCAATGAAATGAAAGATACGTTTCTATGAAATTGTGCTTAAGGCACTTTTATGATATGATGGCAATGACGATGATGATGTATATGAAATGTTCTAAATTGTGAGAATTATATGTACTTACTAAGCATTAGCTTAATCATGTTTTATGTCATGTTGTAGATAAGGGTAAGAAAATCATGGACTAGATGGAGGAGCACAAGCACGATGAATTGTAACCGGAAAAATGCCAAGAAGAATGTTTTTATGTTTTAAACCAAGTTTTATATTTTCAACATTATTTTTATCTTAAGTTTTAAGAATACTGAACTATGGTTTTATATTTTATTTTATCATTTTAAAGAAGTTTGATCTTCCACATTTTCATTGAAAAGTTAATTTGTTTTACAAAATTAAGTTTTCTTAAGGATTTTGGCTCGGTCGGCCTGCCGATGTCCAAAAGTTTGATCTGTCGATTATGTTTTCGGCCTGTCGGACGATGATAAGTTTTTAAGTCAGGTTTACAAAGTCTCTGCCGCCCTGCCGGTTGAGGAACTCCGGCCTGCCGAAGTCCAAAGTTCGGCCTGCCGAACTATGGGAGTAAGTAAATTTTAATTGATGTGATGATTAATGTGATTTAATGTGGTGTTATTATAAGTCCTGATTTTACAACTTGGTATATTTATTTTATTGAAATAAGTTCATGATTAATTTAAAGTATAATTGAATTATTTATTATATGGAATAAGTTAAGCAATGTGATTTAAACAATGTTATGAATAATAAAAAAAAAAGGTGTATGAATGGATCCTGGTTAAGTACGTTCAATTACTTTTACAATTAAAAGTATCGTTTAAGTTTTGTATTTATATATATGTTTAAAGTTCAATTATGTATGAATGTAAGAATGTAACGACATCTATGACGTCCGAATTAAGGGGCGTTATGTATGAATGTAAGAATGTAACGACATCTGGCCATTCCTTTTCGATTACAATTCATATTGCCACACGTCAATCCAAGTCTTCCAAGTAAGTATGTTATGAAGTTAGATGTATTGATGCAAGTATGATGATAAGATTAAGGTCTAAATGTTTAATGATTAATGATCTAGTAGTGAAAACCTGTCTCATAATTGGAAGATTATTTCTAAGTCCTAATTCTTTTAGGAAAATTTATGATGGGGGGCCACCGAAGAATGCAGACACGCACCCAAACGAACGAAAGACTCATGACGATGGCCAGAATGATGACCGATGAGGAAAGACTTGAGGACCAAAGAAGGGAAATAGCTGCTTTGAGGGCCAATGGCCAGAATGATGACCGATGAGGAAATGATGTGCCTCTTCCTCCTCCACAGCCACAAGTAAACGAAATCCCAGTTCCTGCTGCTGAACCAAGAGTGGCTTATCAGGAACCTCTACTGGTCAGATGGAAGAGAGTTAAGCCAACGGATTTTGAAGGTTCTAAGGATCCGCTAGTGGCTCAGGCATGGTTAAAGACGATTGAGGCCACCTTACGACTCATGGATTTTTTGAACAACGAGAAGGTCCTATGTGCATCGTACTGCCTCACCATGGAGGCCAGGATATGGTGGGATGGCATTGAAATGAGCAGAAATGTTGAAGAGATGACATGGGCTGCCTTCATTCATGAATTCAACACAAAGTTCTTCCATATGAATTTCACGAGGAAGCATTATGAGGAGTTTGAGAGCTTACGTTAGGGGGATATGTCAGTCACTGATGTGATGACAAAGTTTGACCACCTTGCTCGTCTATGTCTAGGAATGGTTATGGATGAAGGTGAAAGGGTCAGAAGACTGATGATCAGAACCCTTAGGCCAGATATTGCTGCAATCGTTGATGGACCTGGCCTTTTCTGGTCGGCCGTAACCTTCTCGGACCTATTTTGACTCTTTGCCTTAGTCCTTGGGTCTCAGTCGTAGCCTGGTTGGACTCTTCATCCAGGACCTGGTCGGCCGTAGCCTAGACCTGGCCTCTCTGGTAGGCCGTAACCTTCTCAGACATGGTCAGACTCTTCGTCCTGGACCTTGGATCTCGGTCGTAGCCTGGTTGGACTCTTCGTCCAAGACCTAGTCGGCCGTGGCCTGGACCTAGCCTCTCCAGTCGGCCATAACCTTCTTGGACCCAGTCGGACTCTTCGTCCTAGACCTTTGGTCTCGGTTGTAGCCGGGTTGGACTCTTCGTCCTGGACCTGGAGAGTCGTAGCCTGGATCTGGCCTCTCTAGTCAGCCGTAACCTTCTTGGACCTAGACGGACTCTTCGTCTTGGACCTTGGGTCTCAGTCGTAGCTTGGTTTGACTCTTCATCATAAACCAGGCCGGCCGTAGCCTAGACCAGGCTTCTCAAGTCGACCGTAGCCTACTCGGACCTGGTCGAACTCTTCGTTCTAGACCTTATGTCTCAGTCGTAGCCTGGTTGGACTCTTCATCCTAGAATTGGTCGGCCGTAGCCTGGACCTGGCCTCCTCTGGTCAGCCGCAACCTTCTCAGACTTGGTTGGACTCTTCGTCTTGGACCATGGGTCTTCGTCGTAGCCTGGTTGGACTCTTCATCCTGGACCTGGCCTCTCTGGTCGGCCGTAACCTTCTCGGACATGGTCAGACTCTTTGTCCTAGACCTTGGGTCTTGGTCGTAGCTTGGTTTGACTCTTCGTCTTGGACCTGGTCAGTCGTAGCCTGGACCTGGCCTCTCTGGTCAACCGTAACCTTCTCGAACCTATTCGGACTCTTCATCCTGGACCTTGGTTTACAGTCGTAGCCTGGTTGGACTCTTCGTCCTAGACCAGGTCGATCGTAGCCTAGACCTGGCCTCTCTGGTAGGCCGTAACCTTCCCGAACCTGATCGGACTCTTTGTCCTGGACCTTGGGTCTCAGTCATAGCCTGGTTGGACTCTTCGTCTTGGACCTGGTCGGCCGTAGCTTGGACCTGGCCTATTTGGTCGGCCATAACCTTCTCAGACCTGGTCGGACTCTTCGTTCTGGACCTTCGGTCTTGATCGTAGCCTGGTTGGACTCTTCGTCCTGGACCTTCAGTCCTGATCGTAGCGTGGTTAGGCTCTTTGTCCTGGACCTGCTCTTCCCTAGCCTGGACCTAGCCTCTCTGGTTGACCTTAACCTTCTCGGACCTGCTCGAACTCTTTGTTCCAGATCTTAGGTCTTAGTTGTAGCCTAGTTGGACTCTTTGTCTTAGAATTGGTCGGCCGTACCCTGGACCTGGCCTCCCCTAGTCGACCGCAACCTTCTTGGACCTAGTTGGACTCTTTGTCTTGGACCTTGGGTCTTCGTCGTAGCCTGGTTGGACTCTTCGTCCTGGACCTGGCCACTCTGGTCTGTCGTAACCTTCTCGGACATGGTCAGACTCTTTGTCCTAGACCTTGGGTCTTGGTCATAGCTTGGTTGGACTCTTCGTCTTGGACCTGGTCAGTCGTCGCCTAAACCAGGCCTCTCTGGTCAACCGTAACCTTCTCGAACCTAGTCGGACACTTCATCCTGGACCTTGTGTTACGGTCGTAGCTTGGTTGGACTCTTCATCCTAGACCAGGTCGGCCGTAACCTTCTCAGACCTGGTCGGACTCTTTGTCCTAGACCTTGGGCCTCTATCGTAGACTGGTTAGACTCTTCGTCTTGGACTCGTTTGGCCGTAGCCTGGACCTAGCCTCTCTGGTTGGTCGTAACCTTCTCGGACCTGGTCGGATTCTTCTTCCTGGACCTTGGGTCTCAGTCGTAGCCTGGTTAGACTCTTTGTCCTAGACCAGGATAGCCGTGGCTTGGACCTGGCCTCTATGGTCGGCCGTAACCTTCTCAGACCTAGTCAGACTCTTCGTCCTAGACCTTGGGTCTCGGACGTAGCCTGGTTGGACTCTTCATCTTGGACCTGGTCGGTCGTAGCCTAGGCCTGGCCTCTCTGGTTGGCTGTAACCTAGTCTGACCTGGTCAGACTTTTCTTCCTAGACCCTGGTCAACCGTAGCTTGGACCTGGCCTCTCTGGTCAGCCGTAACCTTCTCAGACCAAGTCAGACTCTTCATCCTGGCCCTTCGATCCTGGTTGTAGCCTGGTTGGACTCTTCGTCCTAGACCATAGGTCTTAGTCGTAGCCTGGTTGGACTCTTTGTCCTAGACTAGGGCGCCCGTAGCTTGGACCTGGCCTCTTTGGTCGGCCGTAACCTTCTCGAACCTAGTCAGACTCTTCGTCCTAGACCTTGGGTCTCGGTCGTAGCCTGGTTGGACTCTTCATCCTGGACCTAGTCGGCCGTAGCCTGGACCTGGCCTCTTTGGTCGGCCATTACCTTCTCGGACCTGGTCGAACTTTTCATCCTGGACCTTGGGTCTTGGTCGTAGCCTGGTTGGACTCTTTATCTTGGACTTGGTCAGTCATAGCCTGGACCTGGCCTCTCTGGTCGACCGAAACCTTTTCGGACCTGGTTGGACTTTTCGTCCTGGACCTTGGGTCTCGATCATAGCCTGGTTGGACTCTTTGTCTTGGACCTGGTAGGCCGTAGCTTTGAGCTATCTTTTCTGTCGGCCGTAACCTTCTTGGACCTGGTCAGACTCTTCACCCTGTACCTTCGGTCCTGGTCGTAGCCTGGTTCGACTCTTCATCTTGGAACTGGTCTTCCGCTGCCTGGACCTGACCTCTCTGGTCGGTCGTAACCTTCTCGGACCTGGTCGGACTCTTCGCCTGGGACCCTTGGTCTCGGCTGCAGCCTGGTTAGACTCTTCATCCTGGACCTGATCGGCCGTAGCCTGGACTTGGTCTGGTCAGCCGTAACCTTCTCGAAGTTGGTCAGACTCCTCGTCCTGGACCTTGGGTCTTGGTCGTAGCATGGTTGGACTCTTCATCCTAGACTCGGTCGGCCGTAGCTTGGCTGGGCCTCTTTAGTTGGTCGTAACCTTCTCGGACCTGCTCAGACTCTTTGTCTTGGACCTTGGGTCTCGGTCATAGCCTGGTTGGACTCTTTGTCCTGGACCAGGTCGGCCGTAGCCTGGACCTGGCCTCTCTGGTCGGCCGTAACCTTCTCAGACCTGGTCAGACTTTTTGTCCTAGACCTTGGGTGTCGGTTGTAGCTTGGTTGGACTCTTTGCCTTGGAACTGGTTTGCCATAGCTTGGACCTGGCCTCTTTGGTCGGCCGTAACCTTCTCAGACCTGGTCGGATTCTTTGTCTTGGACCTTCGGTCTCGGCCTTAGCCTGGTTGGACTCTTCGCCCTGGTCCTGGTTGGCCGTAGCCTGGACTTGGCCTCTCTGGTTGGCCGTAACATTCTCGGACCTAGTCGGACTCTTTGTCCCAGACCTTGGGTCTCGGTCGTAGCTTGGTTGGACTCTTCGTCCTAGACCTGGTCGGCCGTAGCCTGGACCTGGCCTCTCTGGTCGGTCGTAACCCTCTCAGACCTGGTCGTACTTTTCATCCTGGACCTTGGGTCTCGGTCGTAGCCTGGTTAGACTCTTTGCCTTGGAACTGGTTTGCCGTAGCTTGGACCTGGCCTCTTTGGTCGGCCGTAACCTTCTCAGACCTGGTCGAATTCTTTGTCTTGGACCTTCGGTCTCGGCCTTAGCCTGGTTGGACTCTTCGCCCTGGTCCTGGTTGGCCGTAGCCTGGACCTGGCCTCTCTGGTTGGCCGTAACATTCTCGGACCTAGTCGGACTCTTTGTCCCAGACCTTGGGTCTCGGTCGTAGCTTGGTTGGACTCTTCGTCCTAGACCTGGTCGGCCGTAGCCTGGACCTGGCCTCTCTGGTCGACTGTAACCTTCCCAGACCTGGTCTGACTTTTCATCCTGGACCTTGGGTCTCGGTCATAGGCTTGTTGGACTCTTCGTCTTGGACCTGGTCGGCAGTAGCCTGGACCTGGCCTCTCTTGTCGGTCGTACCTTCTCGGACCTGGTCGGACTCTTCGTCCTAGACCTTGGGTCTCGGTCGTAGTTTGGTTGGACTCTTCATCTTGGACCTGGCCTCTTTGGTCGGCCGTAACCTTCTCAGACCTAGTCGGACTCTTCATCCTAGACCTTGGGTCTCGGTCGTAGCCTAGTTGGACTCTTCGTCCTAGACCTTGGGTCTCGTTCGTAGACTAGTTGGACTCTTCGTACTGGACCTGGTTGGCCGTAGCCTGGACCTGGCCTCTTTGGTCGGCCGTAACCTTCTCAAACCTGGTTGGACTCTTCGTCCTAGATCTTGGGTCTTAGTCGTAGCCTGGTTGGACTCTTTGTCCTGGACCTGGCCTCTCTAGTCGGTCCTCACCTTCTCGTACCTGGTCAGACTCATCGTCATGGATGTTGGGTCTCGGTCGTAGTTTGGTTGGAATCTTTGTCCTAGACCTAGTCAGCCGTGTAACACCCACCAATTTTGATGTAACGAAATCATGTTAAGTTAGTAATGACGTTAAGTAAATTTTATTAATAATTTATGTTATAATTTATGATCTTAATGTTACTAACTATTTATTTTAAGTGTTATGACAGGTGACGACCGCATGGAGTCGATGTGCACAAGTGTTCATGTTAATTTTAATGTACGTTTATTTATGATGAAATGATGACTTGAATGTTATAATGTATGGTATTTTAAGGACAGTTTGGCAGGCTAGACTTTCAAGTTTGGCAGGCCGAAAAGTTTGCCAAGAATCAACGGTCGAAGAGGTGAATCGACAGGCCGATGACAGCTGACGAGCAGTAACCTTCTCAGACCTGGTCGATCTCTTCGTCCTAGATCTTGGGTCTTAGTCGTAGCCTGGTTGGACTCTTTGTCTTGGACCTGGCCTCTCTGCTCGGCCGTAACCTTCTCGGACCTGGTCAGACACTTCGTCCTGGACCTTGGGTCTCAGTCGTAGCTTGGTTGGACTCTTCGTCCTGGACTTGGCCACTTTGGTTGGCCATAACCTTATCGGACCTGGTCAAACTCTTTGTCCTGGATGTTGGGTCCCGGTCGTAGCCTGGTTGGACTCTTCATCCTGGACCTGGTCGGCCGTTGCCTAGACCTAGCCTCTCTGGTCGGCCGTAACCTTCTTGGACCTGGTCAGACTCTTCGTCCTGGACCTTGGGTCTCGGTCGTTGCCTGGTTAGACTCTTCAGCTTGGACCTGGTCAGCCGTAGCCTGGACCTGGCCTCTCTGGTCGGCCGTAACCTTCTCGGACCAGGTCAAACTCTTCGTCCTAGACCTTGGGTCTTGTTCGTAGGTTGGTTGGACTCTTCGTCCTGGACTTGATCGGCCGTAGCCTGGACCTGGTCAGCCGAAGCCTGGACCTGGCCTTCTCTGGTCGGCCCTAACCTTCTCGAACCTGGTTGGCCTCTTCGTCCTGGACCTTGGGTCTCGATCGTAGCCTGGTTAGACTCTTCGTCCTGGACCTGGTCAGCTGTAGCCTGGACCTGGCCTCTCTGGTCGGCCATAACCTTCTCGGACCGGGTTGGACCCTTCGTCCTAGACCCTAGGTCTCGGTCGTAGCCTGGTTAGACTCCTTGTCCTACACCTTGTCGTCCGTAGCCTAGACCTGGCCACTCTGGTCGGCCGTAACTTTCTTGCACCTGGTTGGACCCTTTATCCTGGCCCTTGGGCCTCAGTTGTAGCTTGGTTGGACTCTTTATCTTCGACCTGCTCGGCCGTGGCCTGGACTTGGCCTCTTTGGTTGTCCTAGACCTGGTCGACCGTAGCCTGGACTTGGCCTCTTTTGTCAACCGTAACCTTCTCGGACCCGGTCGGACTCTTCATCCTGGGCCTTGGGTCTTAGTCATAGCCTGGTTGCACTCTTTGTCCCGGACCTGGTCGGCAGTTGCCTGGACCTGGCCTCTCTAGTTGGCCGTAACCTTCTCGTACCTGGTTGAACTCTTCGTCCTAGACCTTGGGTCTTGGTCGTAGCCTGGTTGGACTCTTCATCCTGGACGTGGCCTCTTTGGTCGGCCGTAACCTTCTAGGACTAGGTTGGACTCTTTGTCCTAGACCTTGGGTCTTGGTCGTTGCCTAGTTAGACTCTTCATCTCGGTCGTAGCCTGAACCTGGCCTCTCTGGTAGGCCGTAACCTTCTCGGACCTGGTCAGACTCTTCATCCTAGACCTGGCCGGTCGTTTCTTAGACCTGGACTTCTTTGGTCGGCCGTAACCTTCTCGTACCTGGTTGGACTCTTCATCCTAGACTTTAGGACTCGGTCGTAGCCTGGTTGGACTCTTCGTCTTGGACCTAGTCAGCCGTAGCCTGGACTTGGCCTCTCTGGTCGGCTGTTACCTTCTCGGACCTAGTTGGACTCTTCGTCCTAAACCTTGGGTCTCGGTCGTAGCCTAGTTGGACTCTTCATCCTGGACCTGGTCAGCCGTAGCCTGGACCTGGCCTCTCTGGTTGGCCATAACCATCTCGGACTTGGTCCAACTCTTCATCCTAGACCTTGGGTCTCGATCGTAGCCTGGTTGGACTCTTTGTCTCGGACCTAGTCAGCCGTAGCCTGGACCTGGCCTTCTCTAGACGGCCGTAACCTTCTCGAACGTAGTTGGACTCTTTGTCCTAGACCTTGGGTCTCGGTCGTAGCCTGGTTGGACTCTTCATCCTAGACCTTGGGTCTCTGTAGTTGCCTGGTTGGACTCTTCGCCTTGGACCTGGTCGGCCGTAGCCTAGACCTGGCCTCCTTGGTCGGCCGTAACCTTCTCGGACCTAGTCGAACTCTTTGTCCTGGACCTTGGGTCTCCGTCCTAGCCTAGTTGGACTCTTCGTCCCAAACCTGGTCAGCCGTAGCCTGGTCCTGGCCTTCTCTAGACGGCCGTAACCTTCTCAGACCTAGTTGGAGTCTTCGTCCTAGACCTTGGGTCTCGGTCGCAGCCTGGTTGGACTCTCCGTCTTGGACTTGGCCTCTTTGGTCGGCCGTAACGTTCTTGGACACGGTCAAACTCATTGTCCTAATCCTTGGGTCTCGGTCGTAGCCTGGTTGGACTCTTCGTCCTGGACCTGTTCGACCGAAGCCTGGACCTAGCCTCTATGGTCAGCCGTAACCATCTCGGACCTGTTCGGACTCTGCGTCCTAGACCTCGGGTCTCGGTCGTAGCCGGGTTGGACTCTTCGCCTTGGACCTGGTCGGCCGTAGCCTCCTCCTGGCCTCCCTAGTCGGCCGTAACCTTCTCGGACCTCGTCGGACTCTTCGTCTTGGACCTTGGGTCTCAGTCGTAGCCGGGTTGGACTCTTCATCCTAGACCTGGTTGGTAGTAGCCTGGACCTGGCCTTTCTGGTCGGCCGTAACCTTCACGGACCTAGTCAGACTCTTCGTCGTGGATGTTGAGTGTCGGTTGTAGCCTAGTTGGACTCTCGATCCTGGACCTGGTTGGCCGTAGCCTAGACTTGGTCTCTGGTCGACTGTAGCCTGGACCTGGCCACTCTGGCCGGCCGTAACCTTCAAGGACCTTGTCAGACTCTTCGTCCTGGACCTTGGGTCTTGGTAGTTGCCTGGTTGGACACTTCGTCTTGGACCTGGTCGGCCGTAACCTTCTCGGACCTAGTCAGACTCTTCGTCTTGGACCTTGGGTCTCGATCGTAGCATAGTTGGACTCTTCGTCCCCGACCTGGTCAGCCGTAGCCTGGACCTAGCCCCTCTGGTTGGCCGTAACATTGGACCTGGTCAATCTCTTCGTCCTAGACCTTGGGTCACGGTCGTAGCCTGGTTGGACTCTTTACCCTAGACCTGGTCAGCCGTAGCCTGGACCTGGCCTTCTCTGCACAGCCGTAACCATCTCGGACCTGGTTGGACTCTTCGTCCTAGACCTTGGGTCTCGGTCGTAGCCTGGTTTGACTCTTCATTCTGGACCTGGTCGACCATAGCCTAGACTAGGCCTTGTTGGTCGGCTGTAACCTTCTTGGACCTGGTCGGACACTTTGTCCTAGACCTTGGGTCTCAGTCGTAGCCTAGTTTGATACTTTGTCCTAGACTTGGTTGGCCGTAACCTTCTCGGACCTGGTCGGACTCTTCACCCTTGACCTTAGGTCTCGGTCGTAGCCTAGTTGGACTCTTTGTCCTAGACCTGGCCGGTCATAGCCTGGACCTGGCCTCTCTGGTCGGCCCTAACCTTCTTGGACCTGGTCAAACTCTTTGTCCTAGACCTTGGGTCTTGTTCGTAGCCTGGTTAGACTCTTCATCCTGGACTTGGTCGGCCGTAGCCTGGACCTCGCCTTCTCTAATCAGCCGTAACCTTCTCGGACCTGGTCAGACTCGTCGTCCTAGACCTTGGGTGTCGGTCATAGTCTGGTTGGACGCTTCGTCTTGGACCTGGCCTCTCTGGTCGGCCATAACCTTCTCGGACCTAGTTGGACTCTTCGTCCTGGACCTGGTCGGCCATAGCCTTGACCTGGCCTCACAGGTCGGCCGTAACCTTCTCGCACCTGGTCGGACTCTTCATCCTGGACCTTGGGTCTCAGTCAAAGCTTGGTTGGACTCTTCATCCTGGACCTGGCCTGTCTAGTCAGCCGTAACCTTCTCGGACCAGGTCGGAGTCTTCGTCCTAGACCTTGGGTCTTGGTCGTAGCCTGGTTGGACTCTTCGTCCTGGACTTCGTCAGCCGTAGCCTGGGCCTGGCCTCTCAGGTCGGCCGTAACCTTCTCAGACCTGGTCAAACTCTTCGTCCAAGACCTTTGATCTCAGTCATAACTTGGATGGACTCTTCGTCCCGAACCTGGCCAGCCGTAGCCGAGAACTGGCCTTCTCTAGATGGCCATAACCATCCTGGACCTGGTTGGACTCTTCGTCCAAGACCTTGGGTCTCGGTCATAGCCTGGTTGGACTCTTCGTCCTAGACATCGGGTCTCGGTCGTAGCCAGGTTGGACTCTTCGTCCTGGACTTGGCCTCTCTGGTCAGCCGTAACCTTCTCGGACCTGGTTGGACTCTTCGTCCTAGACCTTCGGTCTCGGTCGCAGCCTGGTTTGACTCTTCGTCCTAGACTTGGTAGGCTGTAGCCTGGTCCTGGCCTCTCTGGTCGGCCGTAACCTTTTCGGACCTGGTCAAACTCTTCGTCCTAGATCTTGGGTCTCGGTCGTAGCCTAGTTGGACTCTTCGTCCCAGACTTGGTTGGCCATAGCTTGGACCTGGCCTCTCTGGTCCGTCGTAACCTTCTCGTACCTTGTCAAACTCTTCGTCCTAGACCTTGGGTCTCGATTGTAGCCTGGATGGACTCTTCGTCTCAGACCTGGTTTGCCGTAGCCTAGACCTGGCCTTCTCTGGTCGGCCGTAACCTTCTCGGACCTAGTTGGACTCTTCATCCTCGACCTTGGGTCTCGGTCGTAGACTGGTTGGACTCTTCGTCCTAGACCTGGTCGGCCGTAACCTGGACCTACCCTCTTTGGTCGGCCGTAACCTTCTCGGACCTGGTCAGACTCTTCGTCCTAGACCTTGGGTCTCAGTCATAGCCTTGTTGGACTCTTTGTCCTAGACCTGGTCGGCCGTAACCTTCTCGGACCTGGTCAGACTCTTCGTCTTGGACCTTGGGTCTCGATCGTAGCCTAGTTGGACTCTTCGTCCTAGACTTGGTCGGCCGTAGCCTGGACCTGGCCTCTCTGGTCGGCCATAACCTTCTCGGACCTGGTCAAACTCTTTGTCCTAGACCTTGGGTCTCGTTCGTAGCCTGGTTGGACTCTTCGTCCTGGACCTGGTCAGCCGTAGCCTGGACCTGGCCTTCTCTGGTCAGTCGTAACCTTCTCGGACCTGGTTGGACTCTTCGTCCTAGACCTTGGGTCTCGATTGTAGCCTGGTTGGACTCTTCGTCCTGGACCTGGTCGGCCGTAGCCTGGACCTGGCCTCTCTGGTCTGCAGTAACCTTCTTGGACCTAGTTAGACTCTTCACCCTGGATGTTGGGTCTCGGTCGTAGCCTGGTTGGACTCTTTGTCCTGGACCTGGTCGGCCGTAGCCTGGACCTGGCCTCTTTGGTCAGCCGTAGCCTGGGCCTGGCCTCTCTGGTCGGCCGTAACCTTCTCGCACCTAGTCGGACTCTTTGTCGTGGACCTTGGTCTCGGTAGTTGCCTGGTTGGAGTCTTCGTCTTGGACCTGGTCGGCCGTAGCCTGGACCTGGCCTCTCCGATCAGCCGTAACCTTCTCGGACCTAGTCGGACTCTTCATCCTGTGTGGAGGGCGGTTTTGATTGTTTGCCTTATTGGCTTGTTGCCTCGATTGAGGCTGGTTCCTTCTTAGTTTGGACAAGTGAATTCCGCACGCTGGGCTCTCATGACAACCTATTCTTGAGTCCTAGGTGGGCTTGCCCCATCAACGATAGCAGCAATTTCAGGCCTGAGGACCTTGATCAGCCTTTTGACCTTTTCATTTTCATCCATAACCATTCCTAGGCATAGGCGAGCAAGCTGGTCAAACTTCATCACCACATTAATAACTGACATATCCCCCTGGCGCAAGCTTTCGAACTCCTCATAATGCTTCCTTGTGATGTTCATATGGAAGAACTTCATGTTGAACTCATGAACGAAGTAATCCCATGTCATTTCTTCTACATTCCTACTCTGTTCGATGCCATCCCACTAAATTCTAGCCTCCATGGTGAGGCAGTACGAGGCACAGAGGACCTTTTCATTGTCTATGAAATCCATGAGTCTTAAGGTGGCCTCAATCATCTTCAACCATCCTTGTGCGACTAACGGGTCCTTTGAACCCTCGAAGTCTACTGGCTTAACCCTCTTCCATCTGACTAGAAGAGGTTCGTAATAGGCCGCTCTTGGTTTAGCAGCAGGAACTGGGACTTCATTAACTGGTGGCTGCGGAGGAGGAGGAGGCACGTCATTGCCTCATCGATCGTCATTCTGGCCGTTGGCCCTTAACGCAGCAATTTCTCTTCTTTGATCCTCAAGTTGCCTCTGTAACTCATCGATCATAGTCATAAGCCTTTCATTGGTTTGGGTGCGCGTTTGCATTATTCTGTGGCCGTCCATCGTTAATTCTCCTAAAAGAGTTAGGAACTTAGAAATAATCTTCTAACATAAGACAGGTTTTCACTACTAGTTCATTAATCATTAAACATCTAAACCTCATTCTTATCCTTATACTTACATTAAAACATCTAACTTTGAAACATACTTACTTGGAGGACTTGGACTGACGTGTGGCGATATGAATTGTAAACGAAAATTTTCTCTGATACCAAAGCCTGTAGCGCCTCGCTTACGGACGTCACAGATGTCGTTACATTCATACATTACATACTTATTTGAACTTCAAATGTAAACATAGTAAAGGAAAATGTAACCAGGATCCATACATCCATTTTTTTTTAAACAACTTTCATTAACTTATTCCATACCATAATTAATTCAATTTCACTTTAAATTAATCATAAACTTGCTTTAATAAAATAAATATACCAAAATATAAAATCATAACTCATATCACATGACATCATTTATAAACTATTTGCTCCCACAGTTCGACAGGCCGAACTTAGGACTTCGACAGGCCGAACATGGTCGGCAGGCCAAAAATCATCAACCGGCAGGGCACCAGAGGCTCTGCAAAACAGGGTTTAAAAACTTCTAAAGTTTGCCAGGCCAAAAATGAGATCGGTAGGCCGGCAGAGCCAAAATTCTTAAGAAAACTTAATTTGTAAAACAACTTCAATTTTCAAAATGCGGAAGATCAAATTCTTAAAGTGATAAAATAGAATAATGAAACATAGTTCTTGGATTCTTTAAAACACATCATAAAAAATAGGTTCAATAATTTAACCATAAGTTAAATCGTAAAAACTTGCTTCATTGCCGTTCTTTCAGTTACAATTCATCTTCCATATGCTCACACGCCTTCCCATGTCCTCCGCCTAATCCATGACTTTCTTACCCTTATATGCAACGTGATATAAACTTGAATAAGTTAAGCTTAGTAAGTACATATAATTCTCACAATTTAAAAAAATTTCATAAACATCATCATCATCATTGTCATCATCATCATATCATAATAATGCATTAAGCACATTTTAATAGAAACATATCTCTCATTACATTGACCATATTCAAACTTATTCCATTTTATCTTAAGGGCCCAAGTGTTGCACCATAATCATCATCGTAGGCGCGCCGTCATGAGAGGAGAAGGGTAGCTATTCCTAAACCAAACATGACATCATATCATATCATATCATAACATTGGTGTGCAATACTTATTAGGTGATACATATATACATAACTTTCATGCTTTGAAATTTGCCATAATCAAACATGCATAACTTTAAATCATGAAAATCTTTCATAAGAGATCCTTTAAGGAAATCATCATAAAATCATCATAAATATCATCATGAACATAACATCAAACCTTTTAAAACTCATCATGTTGCAAGTGAGAATGTACTTACCTTAGAAGCTAGCTTACTTAACCTTATAAAAATTGGTGACGTCGCCGTGGTCTCAGTGTGCTCGTTCCTTTGTGTGTTCATGCCATTTATTCATTAAAGATACAAAATAAAATTAATACTTATCATCATAAAATAAACATTCATTCATATAACATCACATATACATTCATCTCTTACAAACATGATTTATAACATGCATCCTTAACCAAGATCTTCAAAAACATAAAATCATCACATACACGTCACTGACCTACATGGATCCAAGACTTAAGAACTTAACATTCACACATACTTTAGACACCATACTTATCTAGGGTAAAGCTAATACATAAACATATTACCATGATTTCTGTTTTATCATAGAAATAACATTAAGTATCTAAAAACAAACCATGTGTTTCAAACATGAAATCTACTAACAATAATAAGGTAATGAGTAATCTTTTGAAAACATTTTCTAACAATTAAAACACATATATTTTAATTTTAAAATTCATACTAACATCTTACTAACGTATATTTCAATATCATAAAATTATTTCATCATTAATAAAATCATTTAAACATATAAAACATTACATAAAATGAAAGTCCAAAAATTAACATTGTTAAAACAATTTCCTTGACCTATTCTGATAGAAATTCCATAACACATAATTCACTCATCAAAACAATACCAAACTTTGTAGTCCATAACATAACATATACATGAATATTCTTGCTAAATTTCGTAGTAAACAAAACACCTTTACTCCTTGAACAAAAATTACATTTTTCACGCATCATAGCCAAACAACAAAATTTTACTGTGAGTGGTAGAGGATAGAAAATTCATAACTTAATTTAGAAAAATTGAAATGACTTGAAACTTGGAGGAACATTGCATAACACATACATGGATAACATATTAAAATTCAAAGTAAAACAAAATACCTAGAGAAAGATATGGCAGTCACATGTCGAGAAGGATTTCATTTCAAAATTAAACCAAAAACGAACCCTTACCTCAAAACGATTCTTCTCAAATTCCTTCAATTCGTCCAAAGAAAACTCAATATTTCTCAAATATTTGCAAGAGAATTTTTGAGAGAGAGGAGGAATAGAAAACGTGGAGAAGAGAAGAAGAAGAGAAGAATAAAAGAAACATCTCAGAATAAGTGAGAGAGAAAAAGGAAAGACATGAGAGAAAGAGAGAGAGAGCAATAACGTAAAAAGAAAATTTCAATGCTCTCCATTATGTCAGAAATTTTCTGACTATCTAGACTAAAATTGAGGCTAGCTTCACATGGAAAGTGGAGAGGATTGAGGGAGAGTCGAATCAATTGGTCTCACTTACCATATTTCATTTTTTTTTAAATAGGAAACCATCTCGATTACATTCAGTCAATGCCAAGTCAAACATTTTATTTCCATAAATGAGGAAATTAATCCATAATTATACCAATTAATCCATTAAAACACCCAATCAATTTGGAGAGATTTTTGCTGACTGCTCATCAGCTGTCAGTGGCCTGCCGATTCTTCACTTTGGCCTGTCGATTCCTCAAAGTTTGGCCTGTCGATGGTTTCCATTGGCCTGTCGATTCTTGGCAGACTTTTTGGCCTGTTGAACTTGAAAGTCCAGCCTACTGAATAGTCCTTAAAATACCATACATTATAACATTCAAGTCATCATTTCATCATAAATAAACATACATTAAAATTAACATGAACACTTGAGCACATCGATTCCATACGGTCGTCACCTGTCATAACACTTGAAATAAATAGTTAGTAACATTAAGATCATAAACCATAACATATAACATAAATTGTTAATAAAATTTACTTAATGTCGTTACAAACTTAACATGATCCGTTACATTAAAATTGGTGGGTGTTACACTTCGTCCTAGACCTTGGGTCTCAGTTGTAGCCTGGTTAGACTCTTCATCCTAGACCTGGTCGGCCGTAACCTGGACCTGGCCTCTTTGGTAGGCCGTAACCTTCTCAGGCCTGGTCGGACTCTTCTTTCTGGAACTTAGGTCATAGTCGTAGCATAGTTGGACTCTTTGTCCTAGACCTGGTCGGTCATAACCTTCTCGGACCTGGTCAGACTCTTCATCCTAGACCTTGGGTCTTGGTCGTAGCCTAGTTGGGCTCTTCGTCCTAGACCTGGTCGGCCGTAGCCTGGGCCTGGCATCTCTGGTCGGCCGTAACCTTCTTTGACCTTGTCAAACTCTTCATCCTAGACCTTGGGCCTCGTTCGTAGCCTGGTTGGACTCTTCGTCCTAGACCTGGCTGGCCGTAGCCTGGACCTGGCCGTCTCGAGTGAACCATAACCTTCTCAGACCTATTTGGACTCCTCGTCCTGGACCTTGGGTCTCGATCATAGCCTGGTTGGACTCTTTTTCCTAGACCAAGTTGGTCGTAGCCTGGACCTGGCCTCTCTGGTTTGTCGTAACCTTGTTGGATAGGGTTAGACTCTTCGTCCTAGACCTTGGGTCTCGGTCGTAGCCTTGTTGGACTCTTCGTCCCGAACTTTGGGTCTTAGTCGTAGCCTGGTTGGACTCTTCGTCTTGGACCTGGTCGGCCGTAGCCAGGACCTGGCCTCTCTAGTCGGCCGTAACCTTCTCAGACCTGGTCAAACTCTTCATCCTAGACATTGGGTCTCGATCGTAGCCTGGTTGGACTCTTCGTCCTAGACCTGGTCGGCCGTAGCCTGGACCTGGCCTTCTCTGCTTGGCCGTAACCTTCTTGGACCTGGTTGGACTCTTTGTCTTGGACCTTGGGACTTGGACGTAGCCTAGTTGGACTCTTCGTCCTGGACCTGGCCCTTCTAGTCGGCCATAACCTTCTCGGACCTGGTCGGACTCTTTGTCTTGGACCTTGGTTCTCAATCGTAGCCTGGTTGGACTCTTAGTCCTAGACCTGGTCGACCGTAGCCTGGATCTGGCCTCTCTGGTCAGCCATAACTTTCTCAGACCAAGTCGGACTCTTTGTCCTGGACCATGGGCTGCGGCCGTAGCCTGGTTGGACTCTTCATCCTAGACCTGGTCAACCGTAGCCTGGACCTAGCCTCTTTGATCGGTTGTAACCTTCTCAGACTTGTTCGGACTCTTCGTCCTAGACGTTGGGTCTCAGTCGTAGCCTGGTTGGACTCTTTGTCCTTGACTTGGTCGGCCGTAGCGTGTCGAACTAGGTTGGTCTCTTCGTGCTGGACCTTGGGTCTCGGTCGTAGCTTGATTGGACTCTTTGTCCTAGACCTGGTAGGCCGTAGCCTGGACCTAGCCTCTCTGGTCAGCTGTAACCTTCTCAGACCTGGTCAGACTCTTCGTCCTAGACCTTGGGTCTCGGTTGTAGCCTTGTTGGACTCCTCATCCTAGACCTGGACTCTCTGGTCGGTCGTATCCTGGACCTGGCCTCTCTTTTTGGCCGTAACATTCTCATACCTGGTCGAACTCTTCGTCCTGGACCTTGGGTCTTGATCGTAGCCTGGTTGGACTCCCCGTCCAGGACCTGGTCAGCTGTAGCCTGGACCAGGGCTTCTTTGGTGGGCCGTAACCTTCTCAGACCTGGTCGGACTCTTCATCCTGGCCCTTGGGTCTCGGTCGTAGCCTGGTTGGACTCTTCATCCTGGACCTGGTTGGCCGTAGCCTGGACTTGGCCTTTTCTGGTCGGTCATGACCTTCTCGGACCTGGTCAGACTCTTCGCCCTAGACCTTGGGTCTCTCTGGTCAGCCGTAACCTTCTCAGACCAGGTTGAATTCTTCATCCTGGACCTTGGGTCTCGGTCGTAGCCTAGTTGGACTCTTCGTCTTGGACCTAGTCGGTCGTAGCCTGGAGCTGGCCTTCTCTGGTTGGCCGTAACCTTGTTGGACCAGGTTGGACTCTTCGTCCTGGACCTTGGGTCTCAGTTGTAGCCTGGTTGGACTCTTCATCCTAGACCTGGTCGGCTGAAGCCTGGACCTGGCCTCTCTAGTAGGCCATAACCTTCTCGAACTGGGTCAGACTCTTCAGATTGGACCTTGGGTCTCTGTCGTAGCCTGGTTGGACTCTTTGTCATGGACCTGGCCTGCCGTAGCCAGGACCTGGCCTCTCTGGTCGGCCGTAACCTTCTCAGATCGGGTCAGACTCTTCGCCTTGGACCTCGGGTCTCGGTCGTAGCCTGGTTGGACTCTTCGTCTTGGACCTAGCCAGCCGTAGCCTGGACCTGTCCTCTTTGCTCATTCGTAACCTTCTCGGACCAAGTTGGACTCTTCATCCTAGACCTTGGGTCTCAGTCGTAGCCTGGTTGGACTCTTTATCCTGGACCTGGTCGGTATAAGCCTGGACCTGGCCTCTCTGGTCGGCCGTAACCTTTTCGGACCTGGTCAGACTCTTCGTCTTGGACCTTGTCTTGGCCGTAGCCTGGTTGGACACTTCCCCCTTGACCTTCCCTCTCTAGTCGGTCGTAACCTTCTCGGACCTGGTCGGACTCTTTGTCTTAGACCTTGGGTCTCAATCGTAGCCTAGTTGGACTCTTTTTCCTAGACCTGGTTGACAGTAGCCTAGACCTGGCCACTCTGGTCGGCCGTAACCATCTCGGACCTAGTCGGACTCTTTGTCCTGGACGTTGGGTCTCGGTCGTAGCCTTCTTGGACTCTACGGCCTGGACCTGGTCGGACGTAGCAAGGACCTGGCCACTCTGGTAGGCCGTAGCCTAGACTTGGCCTCTATGGTAGGCTGTAACTTTCTCGGACCTGGTCAGACTTTTCGTCTTGGACCTTGGGTCACATTCGTTGCCTTGTTGGACTCTTCGTCTTGGACTTGGTAGTCCGTAGCTTGGACCTAGCGTCTCTTGTCCGCCGTAACCTTCTCGGACCTAGTCGAACTCTTCATTCTGGACCTTGGGTCTCGGTCGTAGCCTGGTTGGACTCTTCATCCTAGACCTGGTTGGCCATAGCCTGGACTTGGCCTCTCTGGTTAGCCATAACCTTCTCAGACCTGGTCGGACTCTTCGTCTTGGACCATGGGTCTCGGTCGTAGCCTGGTTGGACTCTTCTTCCTAGACCTGGTCGACCGTAGCCTGGACCAGGCCTTCTTTGGGTGGCCGTAACCATCTCGGACCTGGTCAGACTCTTCCTCCTAGCCCTTGGGTCTCGGTCGTAGCCTTGCTGGACTCTTCATCCTAGACCTGGTAGGCCGTAGCCTAGACCGGGCCTTCTCTGGTTAGCCGTAACCTAATTAGACCTGGTCGGACTCTTTGTCCTGGACCTTGGGTCTCAATTGTAGCCTGGTTGGACTCTTCGTCCAAGACCTGGTCGGTCGTAGCTTGGACCTGGCCTCTTTGGTCGACCGTAACCATCTCGGACCTTGTCGGACTCTTCGTCCTAGACCTTGGGTCTCGGTCGTAGCCTGGTTGGACTCTTCGTCCTAGACCTTGGGTGGCTTGGTTGGACTCTTTGTCCCGGACCTAGTTGGCAGTAGCCTAGACCTAGCCTCTCTGGTCAACCGTAACCTTCTCGAACCTAGTCAAACTCTTTGTCCTAGACCTTGGTTCTAGTTCGTAGCCTGGTTGGACTCTTCGTCCTGGTCCTGGCCTCTTTGTTCGGCCGTAACTTGGACCTGGCCTCTCTGGTCGATTGTAACCTTCTCGGACCTGGACGGACTCTTCGTCCTAGACCTTGGTTCTCGGTCGTAGCTTGGTTGGACCCTTCGTCCTAGACCTGGTCGGTCGTAGCCTGGACCTGGCCGTCTCTGCTTGGCCGTAACCTTCTTGGACCTAGTTGGACTCTTCGTCTTGGACCTTGGGACTCGATCATAACCTGGTTGGACTCTTCGTCCTAGCCCTGGTAGGTCGTAGGCTGGACCTGGCCTCTCTGGTCGGCCGTAACCTTCGCGGACCTGGTCGGACTCTTCGTCCTAGACCTTGGGTCTTGGTCGTCGCCTGGTTGGACTCTTCATCCTAGACCTAGTCGGTTGTAGCCCAGACCTAGCCTCTCTGGTCGGCCATAACCTTCTCGAACCTGGTCGGGCTCTTCATCCTGGACCTTGGGTCTCAATCGTAGCCTGGTTGGACTCTTTTTCCTAGATCTGGTCGATAGTAGCCTAGACATGGTCTTTCTGGTCGGCTGTAACCTTTTCAAACCTGGTTAGACTCTTCGTCCTAGACCATGGGTCTTAGACGTAGCCTGGTTGGACTCTTCGTTCTGGACCTGGCCCCTTTAGTCGGCCATAACCTTCTCAGACCTGGTCAGACTCTTCGTCTTGGACCTTGGTTCTCAATAGTAGCCTGGTTGACCTCTTAGTCTTGGACTTGGTCGACCATAGCTTGGATCTGGCCTCTTTGGTCAGCTATAACTTTCTCAGACCTAGTCGAACTCTTTATCCTGGACCTTGGGCCGCGGCCGTAGCCTGGTACTCTTCATCCTAGACCTGGTCAACCGTGGCCTGGACCTGGCCCCTTTGATCGGCTGTAACCTTCTCAGACCTGTTCGGACTCTTCGTCCTAGACATTGGGTCTCAGTCGTAGCCTAGTTGGACTCTTTGTCCTTGACCTGGTCGGCTGTAGCACGTCGGACTAGGTTGGACTCTTTGTCCTGGACCTTGGGTCTCGGTCGTAGCCTGATTGGACTCTTTGTCCTAGACCTGGTAGGCCGTAGCCTTCACCTGGCCTCTCTGGTCGGCAGTAACCTTCTCGAACCTGGTCGGACTCTTCATCCTGGACATTGGGTCTCGGTCGTAGCCTGGTTGGACTCCTCGTCCTAGACCTGGCCTGCAGTAGCCTTGACCTAGCATCTCTGGTCGGTTGTAACCCTCTCAGACCAGGTCAGACTCTTCGTCCTAGACCTTGGGTCTTGCTTGTAGCCTGGTTGGACTCTTCATCCTAGACCTGGCCTCTCTAGGCGACCGTATCCTGGACCTGGCCCCTCTTTTTGGCCGTAACCTTCTCATACCTAGTTGAACTCTTCGTCCTGGACATTGGGTCTCGATCGTAGCCTAGTTGGACTCCTCATCGAGGACCTGGTCGGTTGTAGCCTACACCAGGCTTCTCTGGTGGGCCGTAACCTTCCTGAACCAGGTCGGACTCTTCGTCCTAGCCCTTGGGTCTCGGTTGTAGCCTGGTTGGACTCTTTGTCCTGGACCTGGTCGGTCGTAGCCTAGACTTGGCCTTCTCTGGTCAGCCGTAACCTTCTCAGACCTAGTCGGACTCTTCGCCCTAGACCTTGGGTCTCTCTGGTGGGCTGTAACCTTCTCAGACCTGGTTAGATTCTTCATCCTGGACCTTGGGTCTCGGTCGTAGCCTAGTTGGACTCTTCGTCCTAGACCTAGTCAGTCGTACCCTGGAGCTGGCCTTCTCTGGTTGGCCGTAACCTTGTTGGACCAGGTTGGACTCTTCGTCCTGGATCTTGGGTCTCGGTTGTAGCCTGGTTGGACTCTTCATCTTAGACTTGGTCTACCGTACCCTGGACCTAGCCTCTCTGGTAGGCCGTAACCTTCTCGGATCAGGTCAGACTCTTCGTTTTGGACCTTGGGTCTCGGTCGCAGCCTGGTTGGACTCTTTGTCCTGGACTTGGCCTGTCGTAGCCCGGACCTGGCCTCTCTGGTCGGCCGTAACCTTCTCGGATCAGGTCAGACTCTTCGTCTTGGACCTTGGGTCTCGGTCGTAGCTTGGTTGGACTCTTCATCTTGGACCTAGCCAGCCGTAGCCTAGACCTGTCCTCTCTGGTCGGCCGTAACCTTCTCGGACCTAGTTGGACTCTTCATCCTGGACCTTGGGTCTTAGTCGTAGCCTGGTTGGACTCTTTATCCTGGACCTGGTCGGTAGAAGCCTGGACCTGGCCTTTCTGGTCAGTCGGAACCTTCTCGGACCTGGTCAGACTCTTCGTCTTGGACCTTGGGTTTTGGTCGTAGCCTGGTTGGACACTTCATCCTTGACCTGCCCTCTCTAGTCGGCTGTAACCTTCTTGGACCTGGTTGGACTCTTTGTCTTGGACCTTGGGTCTCAGTCGTAGCCTAGTTGGACTCTTTGTCCTAGACCTGGTTGACAGTAGCCTAGACTTGGCCTCTCTGGTCGGCCGTAACCATCTTGGACCTGGTTGGACTCTTCATCCTGGACGTTGGGTCTCGGTCGTAGCCTTTTTGGACTCTACGGCCTGGGCCTAGTCGGCCATAGCAAGGACCTGGCCACTCTAGTGGGCCGTAGCCTAGACCTGGCCTCTATGGTAGGCCGTAACCTTCTAGGACCTGGTCAGACTTTTCGTCCTGGACCTTGGGTCAGATTCATTGCCTTGTTGGACTCTTTGTGTTGGACTTGGTCGGCCATAGCCTGGACCTGGCATCTCTTGTTAGCCGTAACCTTCTCGGACCTAGTCAGACTCTTTGTCCTGGACCATGGGTCTCGGTCGTAGCCTGGTTGGACTCTTCTTCCTGGACTTGGTCGGTAGTAGCCTAGACCAGGCCTTCTCTGGTCAGCCGTAACCATCTCAGACCTGGTCAGACTCTTCGTCCTAGCCCTTGGGTCTCGGTCGTAGCCTTGCTGGACTCTTCATCCTGGACCTGGCCTTCTCTTGTCAGCCGTAACCTAATCAGACCTGGTCGGACTCTTTGTCTTGGACCTTGGGTCTCGATTGTAGCCTGGTTGGACTCTTCATCTTGGACCTAGTCGGCCGTAGCCTGGACCTGGCCTCTCTGGTCGGATGTAACCTTCTTGGACATGGTTGGAATCTTCGTCCTAGACCTTGGGTCTCTCTGGTCGGCCGTAACCTTCTCAGACCTAGTCGGACTCTTTGTCCTGGACCTTTGGCCTAGATCGTAGCCTGGTGGGAGTCTTCATCTCAGACCTGGTCGGCCGTGGCCTGGACTGGCCTCTCTAGTCAGCCGTAACCTTTTCGGACACGGTTGGAATCTTTGTCCTGGACCTTGGGTCTTGGTTGTAGCCTGGTGGGACTCTTCGTCCTGGACCTGGTCAGCCGTAGCCTAGACTAGCATCTTTGGTCGGCTATAACCTTATCGGCCATGGTTGGAATCTTTGTCCTGGACCTTGGGTCTTTGTCGTACCCTGGTTGGACTCTTCATCCAGGACCTGGTCGGCCATAGCCTGGTCCTGGCCTCTCTGGTCGGCTGTAACCTTTTCTGACCTGGCCAAACTCTTCGTCCTAGACCTTGGGTCTCGGTCGTAGCCTAGTGGGACTCTTCATGAGGGACCTAGTCGGTCGTACCCAAGACCTAGCCTCTCTGGTCGGCCGTAACCTTCTTGGACCTGGTCAGACTCTTTGTCTTGGACTTTGGGTCTCGGTCGTAGCTTGGTTGGACTCTTCTTCAAAGACCTGGTCAGTCGTAACCTGGACCTAGCCTCTCTAGTCGGACGTAACCTTGTCGGACATGGTTTGAATCTTCGTCCTAGACCTTGGGTCTCTCTAGTCAACCGTAACCTTCTCGGACCTAGTCGAAATCTTTGTCCTAGACCTTTGGCCTCGATCGTAGCCTAGTGGGACTCTTCGTCCCGGACCTGGTATGCCATACCCTGGACTGGCCTCTCTGGTCGGCCGTAACCTTCTCGGACACGGTTGGAATCTTTGTCTTGGACCTTGGGTCTTGGTCGTAGCCTTGTGGGACTCTTCATCCTGGACCTAGTCGGCCGTAGCCTAGACTGGCGTCTCTGGTCGGCCATAACCTTATCAACCATGGTTGTAGTCTTCGTCCTGGACCTTGGGTCATTGTCGTAGCCTGGTTGGACTCTTCATCCAGGACCTGGTCGGTCGTAGCCTGGTCCTGGCCTCTCTGGTCGGCCGTAACCTTCTCTGACCTCGCCAAACTCTTTGTCCTAGACCTTGGGTCTTGGTCGTAGCCTAGTTGGACTCTTCATGCTGGACCTAGTCGGTCATAGCCAAGACCTAGCCTCTCTGGTCGGCCGTAACCGTCTCAGACCTGGTCGGACTCTTTTTCTTGGACTTTGGGTCTCGGTCGTAGCATGGTTGGACTCTTCTTCGTAGACCTGGTCAGTCGTAGCCTGGACCTGGCCTCTCTGGTCGGACATAACCTTCTCGGACCTATTTGGACTCTTTGTCCTGGACCTTTGGTCTTGTTCGTAGCCTGGTTGGACTCTTCATCCTGGACCAGTTCGGCCGTAGCCTAGACCTGGCCTCTCTGGTCGCCTGTATCCTTCTTGGACCTGGTTGAACTCTTCGTCCTAGACCTTGGGTCTCATTCATAGCCTAGTTGTACTCTTCGTCCTGGACCTGGACGGCCGTTGCCTGGACCTGGCCTTCTCTGGTCGGCCGTAACCTTCTCGGACCTGGTCGGACTTTTCGACCAGGACCTTGGGTCTCGGTTGTAGCCTGGTTGGACTCTTCGTCTTGGACCTGGTCAGTCGTAGCCTGGACCTGGCCTCTCTGGTAGGCCATGATCTTCTCAGACCTGGTGGAACTCTTCGTCCTGGACCTTGGGTGTCGGTCGTTGCCTGGTTGGACACTTCGCCTTGGACCTGGTCGGCCATACCCTGGGCTTGGCCTCTCTGGTCGGCCGTAACCTTCTCAAACCTGGTTGGACACTTCGTCTAGAACCTTGGGTCTCGGTCGTAGCTTGGTTCGACTCCTAGTCTTAGACCTGGTCGGTCGTAGCCTAGACCTGACCTCTCTAGTCGATCATAACCTTCTCAGACCTGGTCAGACTCTTTGTCCTAGAACTTGGGCCTTGGTCATAGCCTGGTTGCACTTTTCATCTTGGACCTGGTCGGCCGTGCCCTGGATTGGCCACTCTGGTCGGCCGTAATCTTCTCAAACCTGGTCGGACACTTCATCCTGGGCCTTGGGTCTCTCTGGTCGAACGTAACCTTCTCGGACCTAGTCAGACTCTTTGTCCAAGACCTTCGTCCTCGATCGTAGCGTGGTGGGGCTCTTCGTCCTAGACCTGGTCGGCTGTAGCCTGGACTTGGGCTCTCTGGTCGGCTGTAACCTTCTCGGACATGGTTGGACTCTTCATCCTTTTCCTTGGGTCTCGGTCATAGCTTGGTTGGACTCTTCATCCAGGACCTGGTCGGCCGTAGCCTGGTCCTAGCCTCTCTGGTCGATCGTGACCTTCTCGGACCTGGTCGGACTCTTTGTCCTAGACCTTGGGTCTCGGTCGTAGCCTGGTAGGACTCTTTGTCTTGGATCTGCCTTCTCTGGTCTGCCGTAACCTTCTTGGACCTGGTTGGACTCTTCGTCCTAGACCTTAGGTCTCGGTCCTAGCCTGGTTGGACTCTTTGTCCTAGACCTTGGGTCTCGGTCCTAGCCTGGTTGGACTCTTTGTCTTGGACCTGGTCGGCCATATTCTAGACCTGGCCCCTCTGGTTAGTCGAAAACTCCTCAGACCTGGTCAGACTCTTCGTATTGGACCTTGGGTCTCGGTCATAGCCTAGTTGGACCCTTCTTCCTGTACCTGGTCGGTGGTAGCCTGGACCTGGCCTCTTTGGTCAGATGTAACCTTCTTGGACCTCGTCGGACTCTTTGTCCTGGACCTTCGGCCACGATCGTAGCCTGGTGGGACTCTTTGTCCTAGACCTAGTCGGTCGGAGCCTGGACGTGGCCTCTCTGGCCGGCCGTAACCTTCTTAGACCTGGTCAGACTGTTCGTCCTGGACCTTAGGTCTCAGTCATAGCCTAGTTGAACTCTTCGTCCTGGACCTGGTTGGTCGTAGCCTAGACCTGGCCTCTCTGGTCGGTCGTAACCTTCTCGGCCCTTGTCGAAATCGTCATCCTAGACCTTGGGTCTCGGTCTTAGCATCGTTGGACTCTTCGTCCTAGACCTGGTCGGCCGTAGCCTTGACCTGGCCTCTATTGTCAGCCGTAACCTTCTCGGACCTAGTCGAACTCTTCATCCTAGACCTTGGGTCTTAGTCGTAGCCTAGTTGGACTCTTCATCCTGGACCTGGTTAGTTGTAGCCAAGACTTGGCCTCTCTGGTCGACCGTAACCTTCTTCGGCCTGGTCGGACTCTTCATCCTGGACCTAGCATCAATGGTCGATCGTAACCTTCTCAAACCGGGTCAGACTCTTCTTCCTGGACCTTGGGTCTTGGTCGTAGCCTGGTTGGACTCTTCGTTAATGACCTAGTGGGCTGTAGCCTAGACCTAGCTGCTCTGGTCTGCCGTAACCTTCTCGGACCTGGTTGGACTCTTCGTTAATGACCTAGTGGGCCGTAGCCTGGACCTGGCCTCTGAGGTCAACAGTAACCTTCTCGGACTTGGTTGGACTCTTCATCCTGGACCTTGGGTCACGGTCGTAGCCTGGTTGGACTCTTTGTCCTGGACCTGGTCGGTCGTAGCCTAGACCTGGCCTCTCTGGTCGGCCGTAACCTTCTCAGACCTGGTTGGAATCTTCGTGCTAGACCTTGGGTCTCAGTTGTAGCCTGGTTGGACTCTTCGTCCTGGACATGGCATCTCTGGTCGGCCGTAACCTTCTCCGACCTGGTCAGACTCTTCATCTTGGACCTTGGGTCTCGATCGTAGCGTTGTTGGACTCTTCGTCTTGGACCCGGTCGGCCGTAGCCTTGTCCTGGCCTCTCTGATTAGCCGTAACCTTCTCGGACCTGGTCAGACTCTTCTTCCTAGACCTTGGGTCTCGGTCGTAGCCTAGTTGGACTCTTCGACTTGGACTTGCTCGACCGTAGCCTGGCCTCTCTTTTCTACCGTAACCTTCTCAGACCAGGTCAAACTCTTCATCGAAGACCTTGGGTCTCGGTCCTAGCCTCCTTGGATTCTTCATCCTTGGACCTGGCCTTCTCTGGTCAGACGTAACCTTCTCAGACCTGGATGGACTCTTCGTCCTGGATAGTGGCTCTCGGTCGTAGCCTGGTTGGACTCTTCGTCCACGACCTGCTCGGCTATAGCCTAGACCTGGCCTCTCTGGTCGGCTGTAACTTTCTTGGACCTGGTCGAACTCTTCGTCCTAGACCTTGGGTCTCGGTCGTAGCCTAGTTAGACTCTTCGTCATAGACCAGGTTGGATGTAGCCTAGACCTGGCCTCTCTGATCGGTCGTAACCTTTTTGGACCTACTTGGACTCTTCGTCCTGGACCTTGGGTCTCGGTTTTAGCCTAGTTGGACTCTTCATCTTTGACCTACTCGGCCGTAGCCTGGACCTGGCCTCTCTGTGCAGCCTTAACCTTCTCGGACCAGGTCGAACTCTTCGTCCTAAACCTTGGGTCTCGGTCGTAGCCTGGTTGGACTCTTCGTCCTTGCACCTAGCCTTCTCTGGTTGGACGTAACCTTCTCGAACCTGGTTGGACTCTTCGTCCTGGACCTTGGCTCTCGATCGTAGCCTGGTTGGACTCTTCCTCTTAGACATGGTCAGCCGTAGCCTTGAGCTAGCCTCTCTGGTCTGCCGTAACCTTCTCGGACCTGGTTGGACTCCTCGTCCTGGACCTTGGTTCTCGGTTATAGCCTAGTTGGACTCTTCGTCGTGGACCTGGTCCGCCGTAGCTTAGACTTGGCTTTTCCAGTTGGACGTAACCTTCTCGGACTTGGTCGACGACTTCGTCCTAGAACTTGGGTCTCGGTCGTAGCCAGGTTGGACTCTTTGTCATGGCCCTCGTTGGCCTTTGCATGGACCTTGCCTTCTCTGGTCGGCCGTAACCTTCTCAGACCTGGTCGGACTCTTCCTCCTAGACCTTGGGTCTTGGTCGTAGCCTGATTGAACTCTTCCTCGTGCACCTGGTCGGTCGTAGCTTAGACCTGGCATCTCTGGTCGGCCGTAACCTTCCCGGAGCTGGTCAAAATCTTCATCCTGGACCTTGGGTCTCGGTCGTAGCCTGGTTGGACTCTTTGTCTTAGACCTGGTCGGCCGTAGCCTAGACCTAGCCTCTCTAGTCGGCCGTAAACTTCTCGGACCTGGTCGGACTCTTTGTCTTGGACCTTGGGTCTCGATCGTGGCCTGGTTGGACTCTTCCTCCTGGACCTGGTCAGCCGTGCCCTAGACCTGGCCTCTCTGGTCGGCCGTAACCTTCTCAGACCTGGTCGGACTCTTCATCCTGGACCTTGGGTCTTGGTCGTAGCCTAGTTGGACTCTTTGTCTTGGACTTGGTCGGTCGTAGCCTGGCCGTAACCTTCTCAGGCCTGGTCAGACTCTTCGTCCTTGACCTTGGGTCTCGGTCGTAGCCTGTTTGGACTTTTCATCCTTGACCTTGGGTCTTGGTCGTAGCCTGGTTGGACTCTTTGCCTTGGACTTGGTCGGCCGTAGCCTAGAGCTAGCCTCTCTGGTCTGCCGTAACCTTCTCAGACTTGGTTGGACTCTTCATCCTGGACCTTGGTTCTCGGTCGTAGCCTAGTTGGACTCTTCATCCTGGACCTGGTCGGCCCTTGCCTAGACTTGGCGTCTCTGGTCGGTCGTAACCTACTAGTACCTCGTTCGGCACTTTGTCCTGGACCTTCGGCCTCGATCGTAGCTTGGTGGGACTCTTCGTCCTAGATTTGGTCTGCCGTAGCCTGGACCTGGCCTCTCTGATTGGCCGTAAGCTTTGCGGACCTGGTCAAAATCTTCATCCTGGACCTTGGGTCTCAGTCGTAGCTTGGTTGGACTCTTCGTCTTGGACCTGCCCGGTCGTAGCCTGGACCTGGCCCCTCTGGTCGGCCGTAACCTTCTCAAACCTGGTCGGACCCTTTGTCCTGGACCTTGGGTCTCTCTGGTCGGCCGTAACCTTCTCGGACCTAGTCGGACTCTTTGTCTGGGACCTTGTGTCTTGGTCGTAGCCTTGTTGGACTCTTCATCTTGGACCTGGTCGGTCGTACACTAGACCTGGCCTCACTGGTTGGCCGTAACCTTCTCGGTCCTGATCGGACTCTTTGTCCTGGACCTTGGGTCTCGGTAGTAGCCTGGTTGGACTCTTCGTCCTAGACTTTGTCTTCGGCCTTTGGTCTCTCTGGTCGGCTGTAACCTTCTCGGACCTAGTCGGACTCTTTGTCCTGGACCTTTGGCCTCGATCGTAGCCTGGTGGGACTCTTTGACCTGGACCAAGTCGGCCGTAGCCGGGACTTGGCCTCTCTCGTCTGCCGTAACCTTCTTGGACCTGGTCGAAATCTTCATCCTGGACCTTGGGTCTCGGTCGTAGACTGGTAGGACTCTTCGTCCAGGACCTACTTGGCCGTAGCTTAGACTTGGCCTTCTCTAGTCGGCTGTAACCTTCTCAGACCTGGTCGGACACTACATCTTGGACCTTTGGTCTCGGTCATGGCCTAGTTGGACTCTTCATCTTGGACTTGGTCGGTCGTAGCGTAGAGCAAGCCTTTCAGGTCCGCCATAACCTTCTTGGACCTGGTTGGACTCTTCGTCCTAGACCTTGGTTCTCGGTTGTAGCCTGGTTGGATTCTTCATCCGGGACCTGGTCGGCCGTAACCTGGACTTGGCATCTCTAGTTGGATGTAACCTCCTCGGACCTCGTCGGACTCTTTGTCCTGGACCTTCGGCCTCGATCGTAGCCTGGTGGGACTCTTCGTCTTGGTTCTGGTCGGTCGTAGCCTGGCCCTGACCTCTCTGGCCGGCTGTTGTTAGACATGTATGCTCTAAGGAGTAAAAATGTAATACTTTTTCGGAGACATTTTTATCAATAAAGAATTTATTCATTTATATATACCAAATATTGTCCTCTTTACGTTCATATTTGTTGAATGTATGATAAGCAAACAGTAGTCTGAGACTGTCAGTCTAAACCTTAAGAGTTGGGCATATGATGGGATGATTATGTGGTAGACATGACTCTTAAGGTGATGGTCTAAAATATATGATCCGCAATCGAGGGAATAAAGTTGGGCGCTTTATTCATGTAAAGATTGTTATGTTGTCTATATCCCTTTTGGGAGATGGTTTGTCTTGGCCATCGGAGTTGGACTCCGTGAATAGAAACATTGGCGCGTTGTCATAGGTGACGATGTGTTGGATCGGGACATAAAGTGAATTGATTTGGATTAATAATTCTGTCTTGGCAAATCGATTCACTTTAGACAATCATTTGTATTGTATCTTAATCCTGAGATGAATAATGGGCCCGTTGTCTCGACTTGTGTCTTTTGATGTACCAATGGGTGACTCCCACATCTCTATAGTGGCATGCATGCCGGTACGTTGGAGGCATGACTCTTGGTAGCGTAGACTTGTTATTCATAGATATGGAATCCATAGCTCCTCTTTAGGAGTAATGATATCCTCTTATATGCGTTGTCCTGTAATTGGAAAACTGGAGCGCTCAACCATTTGGATACATAGGTGTAACCGAATGGTATATTATCTTTGGATGGTAAGTTTTCTAATGGTGAGACAATGGAACGTAAGATAAAAATAATCGGGAAGGTAAGACAGAACTTGTCCTTAAGCCGATTATAGATGATCATATGGGGATACGATGCACTATGATATGTCATGGAGACTTACCTACACGAGCTCCGTAATTCTATCAAGTTCGAGAGTGCAGCTCCAAGCTTTTAGTGGAGTAGCGTTGGAGTTGATAATTGTGAAATGGATATCTGGGATATTGGGTTTCATAATTATCATGAGCTTGAACTTTATAGGTCCATTTTGGTCCCCTTTGCTAGCTCACAAAATCCTGTAACGACACGGCGTGCTTTTCCAATAATTGGTGACTTATGTCGGATTTATCAGATTGGTTTAAAATTTATAAGAATCAAATAATTCATGTCTGTTTATCGGTTGAATTAATTATGTAAGAAATTAGTTCAAGATGAACTTGTTGAATTATGGCGTTCGGTTAATTCTTGTCTGTTTATCGGTTGTTTTAATTTTGGACAATTAGAACAAGATAAACTTGTAGAATTATTGTGAATTGATTTATTTTCTTAGAGATTATCTTGATAAAGTTTGTTTTGATCAGATATCTTTTCTATTGGGCTATTTGAATCAAAACTGAGACTTTATCCTTTAGAATCTCGGGTGGAAAATAAAAGATTCGCGGAGATTTTTTCTCGGCAGTTCGGCATGCCGGATGACGTGTTCGGCCTGCCGAACTGGCCAGTTCGGCCTGCCTATCTCACAGTTCGGCCTGCCTATCTCACAGTTCGGCATGCCGACCGCGACAGTTAAGATTACGCGTTTTTCACGCGTATCTTATCAGATATTGATCCGAACTTGATTCTGTTTCGATTTTTGAGACCTAATCTGATATGGACTGACCCCAAGGACCAATAGGTATAAAAAGGGAGTGAGTCTAATGATTTACTCAGATCAATTTGAGAGATTAAGAGTGATACTCTTCTAGTGAGCATCTGAAAACTCCCTGAGAGCTTTTGTTCACAAATCACGAACACTAGCTTTGGGTTCTCTCTATTGGTTGGAAGGAGAGTCACCGGTGGAAGAGTTGTACGTGTGAGCCCACACTCACTCCGGTTGTGGATAGAGAATAGCAAAGAAGACCAGTTGGTTGAGGCTCTTCTGGAACGTTACTTCTCTACACAGGTCGCGGAGGTTCTTCGGCACACTGAGGTTAGTAAGATCTGTCTAATTTACACATGTAACATGTCAAGCTTATGTTTTAGAAAATACTCTGATGAAAAATTTTAAAAATTCCGCTGCGCACTTTGTTTCCAACAATTGGTATCAGAGCCGAGGTTTTTACATAAATTTGCAAGTTTGTGATCATGTTATATGCATAAATTTTGTGATCTTAATCTCTCCAATGCTTGAATTAAATTTTATAGAGAGATGGCACTCTAGGTTTCTATATAATATATATGTTGTCATGGATTATATGGTGAATGTTTATTAATTAATTATGGTTGATTAAATTGTTGTTTAATTATTTATTAATTAATTAATACCGGTTATGGTTCCTTAGAGGTTAGAATGTGTATCTAAGTTTTTTCATGTAATTAGATGGCGGACTATCATCTCCGTCTAGGAATTATTATTTAATTTTTAATTTGTAAGAATTTTGTAATTAAATAATTATTCGGAGAAGACGGAACGAGAAGTCGGAACTTAAAGATTGATGATGGCGGCTCCAGGTATTTCCTGAGTCTCTAATTTTATGTTTTTTGAATTGTTGAAAATAAAATTGATGAATTGCATTAAAATTGTATTTTCTGGATTGAGGGTTTTCTGCTCGGTCGGCATGCCGGACCTCACAGTTCGGCATGCCGAAGGTCACAGATCGGCAGGCCGGACGTACGGTCCGGCAGGCCGACAGTGGGGCAAAAATTTTGGTGCTCTGCTGGCAGGCCGAACCTTCATGTTCGGCAGGCCGAGCCTCCATGATCGGTAGGCCGATCACCTAGATCGGCCTACCGACCGAGAGCTACCAGGTGTCCAGAAAAGGTGCGATTTTTCCAGTGCAGTTTTAATTTTATTTTTGGGACGATTTTGAGAAACATTAAATTTGGATATGACCGGAAATATGAAGTGTTCGATTCATACGGGATTGAGGACTTGAAGATGGATATTACACGAAGAAGGATACAGCTTGAGGATTCAAGGATGAAGAATCGATAAATGTCTCGATTATTCTCTTGTAATCTTAGTTTTTCTATTCTCTAGGGTGGAACCATAATATTACGGTTATTATTATTATGCTTGTAGCTTTGCTTGATTGCTTTGCTTGTCTGCATTATAATATGATTTACCATGTATATTGATAACATGTCATATAGAATAGGGAGTGCCGCTCATATTAAAATTGTTCATGCATAATTTTAAAATAAAACCTTGACTTCAAAAGATTGAGTGGGAGAAGGTTTTCGAAGAGAGAACCTAAGGCCTCCATCGTTGGTCCATAGGAAGAACATGATGGTCCCAACCCCTAGGAAGGGATTTCTATCATGTACCAGATTGGATCTCTGAAAGGATAAGGTATTTTAGTATGATTTATGATTGCACACCCCTAGGTGGTGATTATAAATCATGGATAAAATATTAAAACGGTGGTTATACACTCACGTTAATTTTATTATTAACCTCCCCTAGGAGCTCTGTTAATAAAATTAATGGCCAAAGAAACGATTATTAGTATATGCTGGATCATACGGGTCCTGGATGGCATATATTAATCAGGAGGGGATCCGTGTTCCTGATTGAATTTGGCATGACTCCCCTAGGAGCTTGTTGAATTCTGAGTTGGGAATTATCGTTGTAAGGTTGTGATATTTTCAAGGTTTTGACACATAAACACATTTGTATGATTTTACATGATTGTGTTATCTTACTAAATTATTATATATGTTTGCTTATGTTTGGTATATGATTCTTTATTGTAGATTGAAAATGTCTAAAAACGCTTTATCATCGATACTTGACAAAAACCAATTAATCGGTGAGAACTATAATGATTGGAAACGGAACCTGGATATCGTCCTTTCCTTTGAGAAACTGAAATATGTTCTGACAACTCCTTGTCTTCCCGAGCCTACGGGAGACTCAAGTAATGAGCAATTCCAAGCGTATGACCGCTGGAAAGATGCTAATGATCAGGCCCGCTGCTATGTTATGGCTAGCTTGAATAACGTGCTGCAGGCTCAACACCAGGATTATGAGACTACGAAGCAGATCTTGGATAATCTTGAGGACATGTTTGGAGGCCAGGCCATAACAAAGCGGCAAGGGGCGCTTCGGAAACTCTTAAACTGTAGACAGAGACCGGGGACATCTGTAAAGGAGCACATGATGTTGGTCATGGGTTACCTCGCTGAGGCTCAAACCAATGGAGCCGACATCGATGCTGAAACTCAGATGACTATGGTCTTTGAGACTCTGTCTAAGGAATTTATTCTGTTTAGAGCTACTTTTAATCTAAGCAATAGACGGGATATGACCTTGACAGAACTGATGAAACAGTTACAAGAGTTTGAACTGCTGATCAGGGAGTCTCCTGCTGGTGGAGAGGCCAATATGGTAGCTGCTTCTGGTTCCAATCCTAACTCTGGGAATGGAAAGAAGCAACGGGCCAAAAGTGGGAAGTCTTCTAGTCCTATTGCTACCAAGAGCAAGAAGAAGAAGAAGAAGAACCCAAAGAAGCTTAAGTGCTTCTTTTGTGGTAAGGTCGGGCATATAAAGAAGCATTGCAAGGACTTCCTTTCCAAGGGAGGTAGGTGTGATCTTCTATATTTAGAAACTTGTTTGGTTGAGGAATCCAGTGACATTTGGGTCATAGATTCCGGTGCAACTAATCATGTTTGTGTTTCTCTGCAGGGATTCAAAGAAACGAGAAGTCTACTTCGTGAAGACTTAACGCTTCGGATGGGCGATGGATCCTTGGTCTCAGCGAAAGCAGTGGGAGATGTCCATCTTTATTTTGATAATTATAGGAGTTTAATTTTGCGAGATTGTTTTTATGTTCCTAAATTTAAAAGGAATTTAATTTCTGTATCTTCTTTATTTAAAGACTCCTACGTGGTATCTTTTAATGAAAAAGTGGTGATTCGTAAAAACAAATCTTTTATCTATTCTGGATGGATGCAAAATAATCTATATTTTATCAAACCTAAGATGGACCTATTGCTTAATGCTGAGATAAATGATAATGACTCAAAAAGACTTAAAACTTCTCACTCTAATAAGACTTATCTTTGGCATTTGCGCCTTGGCCATATTAACCTAAATAGGATTAAAAGGTTGGTAAGGGATGGACCTTTAAGTCACTTAAAGGTGGAATCTATACCTCAATGTGAATCTTGTTTGGAGGGTAAAATGACCAAAAGACCATACGGGTCTAAGGGCAATAGGGCCGAAGGGGTTCTAGAACTTGTGCATAGTGATGTTTGCGGACCGATGAACATCCAGGCACGAGGAGGGTATGAGTACTTCGTTACTTTTATTGACGATTACTCAAGATATGGGTATGTGTTCCTAATGCACCACAAAAGCGAAACTTATGATAAGTTCAGGGAGTTTCGGGCTGAAGTGGAAAAGCAATTGGGTAGACCCATAAAGGCACTTCGATCTGATCGAGGTGGGGAATACCTTTCTGATGAGTTCTTGGGACACTTGTTAGAGAATGGGATTTTATCCCATTTGACTGCGCCGGGCACTCCGCGGTAGAATGGCGTAGCAGAGAGAAGGAATAGGACTTTGTTGGACATGATTCGGTCCATGATGAGTTATTCATCATTGCCTTTATCCTTTTGGGGATATGCACTACAAATCGCATGTTATCTTTTGAACAATGTACCTTCAAAATCGGTCCCTAAAACTCCTCACAAGTTGTGGACAAGACGGAAGACGTCCTTAAACCATATTCGCATATGGGGATGTCCAGTTCATGTCCTGTTTAAGGATCCGAATAAGTTGGAAGCACGTTCAGAAGTTTGCGTGTTTGTAGGATATCCAAAAGGGACTAAAGGGGGTTATTTTTATAACCCAAAGGAAAATAAAGTCGTGGTTTCAACTAATGCAACTTTCCTTGAGGAGAGTTACATGAACGACTTTAAACCTCAAAGCAAAGTGGTGCTTGAGGAGTTGAGGGGTAATCCGTTTACTCCGGAGGTTCCGAACGAAACCATTCCGATCGGTGTAGAAAAACCAAACAAACCTGACCAACAACCTCAGGGGCTTCGGCATAGTGGGAGGATCGGGCGTCAACCTGAGAGGTATATGTTCAATGGGGAGGTCTTTTTGGCTGAACCGGATGAACATGACAGGGATCCTTATACTTACGCAGAAGCTATGGAGGATGTTGATTCAAGACTCTGGACAGAGGCCATGAACATTGAGATGAAGTCTATGGAGACTAATCGGGTCTAGGAGCTTGTGGATCTTCCCGAAGGGGTAAAACCCATAGGGTGTAAGTGGATCTACAAGAAGAAAAGAGGAGTGGATGGAAAGGTCGAAACCTTTAAGGCTAGACTGGTAGCTAAGGGTTATACGCAAAAGGAAGGAATCGATTATGAGGAAACCTTTTCGCCTATAGCCATGCTTAAGTCCATCCGGATTCTCTTGTCCATAGCTACCGCTCTCGACTACGAGATTTGGCAGATGGATGTCAAGACGGCTTTTCTGAATGGCTATCTTGATGAGTCCATTTATATGGAACAACCAGACGGGTTCATGGTCGCGGGTCAAGAGGGTAAGGTTTGTAAGCTGCTAAAGTCTATTTATGGACTTAAGCAGGCTTCTCGTTCTTGGAACATAAGATTTGATCAAGTGATCAAGACTTATGGGTTCTCACAAAATGTGGATGAACCATGTGTTTACAAACACATTAAGAATGGGAAGGTGGTTTTTCTACTACTCTATGTAGATGACATTCTGCTAATTGGCAATGACGTTGGGGCGTTGTCATCGGTCAAATTATGGTTGACCAAGCAGTTTCACATGAAGGACTTGGGTGAGGCTAATTTTGTTCTCGGTATCCAGATCTTTCGGGATAGGAAGAACAAAATGATAGCTTTGTCACAGGCCGGCTACATAGATAAAATTCTCAGGAGGTTTGCAATGCAGGATTCCAAGAAAGGTGGGCAACCATCTAGGTCTGGAATTACTCTTTCTAAGAAAGACTCTCCAAAGTCTTATGAAGAAAGAGAATACATGAAGAAGGTACCTTATGCTTCGGCAGTGGGTAGTCTCATGTATGCCATGCTTTGCACTCGACCAGATATTAGTTATGCGGTCGGGATTGTGAGTCGATTTCAGGCGGATCCAGGACCGAACCATTGGGTTGCGGTAAAGCATATTTTCAAGTACCTGAGAAGGACTCGTGGGTATATGCTTGTGTATTCGGGTAAGGATTTAACTCCTCTAGGATACACTGATTCAGATTTTCAATCCTGCCTGGATTCTAGGAAATCGACTTCAGGGTTTGTGTTTACTCTAGGTGACGGTGCCATCAGTTGGAGAAGTGCGAAGCAAGATTGCACTTCAGATTCAACGATGGAGGCCGAGTATGTGGCAGCTAGTGATGCTTCGAAAGAAGCAGTGTGGCTCCGCAAGTTCCTTGGGGATCTTGAGGTAGTTCCTGGTGTGGATAAAGCGGTATCACTGTACTGTGATAACAGTGCGGCGGTAGCTAATGCTAAGGAACCAAGATTTCACAAGAAGAGTAAGCATATTGATCGGAAGTATCATGTGATAAAGGACTTCGTTGAGAGCGGGCATGTCACGGTGTGCAAGATCGCGTTAGAGGACAATTTAGCTGATCCATTTACGAAGACACTTTCTGGGAGAGTCTTCGAAAGGCACGTGGAAGCTATCGGGATGCGAAATTTGCAGTATTTACTCACTTAGTGCAAGTGGGAGATTGTTAGACATGTATGCTCTAAGGAGTAAAAATGTAATACGTTTTTGGAGACATTTTTATCAATAAAGAATTTATTCATTTATATATACCAAATATTGTCCTCTTTACGTTCATATTTGTTGAATGTATGACAAGCAAACAGTAGTCTGAGACTGTCAGTCTAAACCTTAAGAGTTGGGCATATGATGGGATGATTATGCGGTAGACACGACTCTTAAGGTGATGGTCTAAAACATATGATCCGCAATCGAGGGAATAAAGTTGGGTGCTTTATTCATGTAAAGATTGCTATGTTGTCTATATCCCTTTCGGGAGATGGTTTGTCTTGGCCATCGGAGTTGGACTCCGTGAATAGAAACATTGGCGCGTTGTCATAGGTGACGATGTGTTGGATCGGGACATAAAGTGAATTGATTTGGATTAGTAATTCTGTCTTGGCAAATCGATTCACTTTAGACAATCATTTGTATTGTATCTTAATCCTGAGATGAATAATGGGCCCGTTGTCTCGACTTGTGTCTTTTGATGTACCAATGGGTGACTCCCACATCTCTATAGTGGCATGCATGCCGGTACGTTGGAGGCATGACTCTTGGTAGCGTAGACTTGTTATTCATAGATATGGAATCCATAGCTCCTCTTTAGGAGTAATGATATCCTCTTATATGCGTTGTCCTGTAATTGGAAAACTGGAGCGCTCAACCATTTGGATACATAGGTGTAACCGAATGGTATACTATCTTTGGATGGTAAGTTTTCTAATGGTGAGACAATGGAACGTAAGATAAAAATAATCGGGAAGGTAAGACAGAACTTGTCCTTAAGCCGATTATGGATGATCATATGGGGATACGATACACTATGATATGTCATGGAGACTTAGCTACACGAGCTTCGTAATTCTATAAAGTTCGAGAGTGCAGCTCCAAGCTTTTAGTGGAGTAGCGTTGGAGTTGATAATTGTGAAATGTATATCTGGGATATTGGGTTTCATAATTATCATGAGCTCGGACTTGGTTGGAATCTTCATCCTGGACCTGCTCGGCCGTAGCCTGGACCTAGCCTCTCTGGTCGGCTGTAACCTTCTCGAACCTGGTCAGACTCTTCGTCCTAGACCTTGGGTGTCCGTCGTAGCTTGGTTGGACTCTTCGTCCTGGACCTGGTCGGCAATACCCTAGACCAGGCATCTCTGGTCGGCCGTAACCTTCTCAAACTTGGTCAGACTCTTCATCCTAGACCTGCTCGGCCGTACCCTAGACCTGGCCTCTCTGGTCGATCATTACCTTCTCATACCTGGACGGTCATTTTGTCCTCGACCTTGGGTCTCGGTCATAGCCTAGTAGACTCTTCGTCTTGGACCTTGGGTCTCTGTCGTAGCCTGGTTGGACTCTTCGTCCTGGATCTAGTCAGTCATAGCCTGGACCTGGCCTCTATGGTCGGCCGTAACCTTCTCAGACCTGGTTAGACTCTTCGTCCTTGACCTTGGGTCTCGGTCGTAGCCTGGTTGGACTCTTCGTCCTAGACCTGGTCTGCCGTAGCCTGGACCTGGCCCTTCTAGTCGGCCATAACCTTCTCAGACCTCATTGGACTCCTTATCCTGGACCTTCGCCCTCTATCGTAGCCTGGTGGGACTCTTTGTCCTGGACCTGGTCGGCCGTAGCTTAGACCTGGCCTCTCTGGTCAGCCGTAAACTTCTTGGACCTGGTCATACACTTCTTCCTGGACTTTGGGTCTCGGTCATAGCCTGGTTGGGCACTTCATCTTGGACTTGCTCAGCCGTACCATAGACCTGGCCTCTATGGTCGGTCGTAACCTTCTCGGACCTAGACGGTCACTCTATCCTAGACCTTGGGTCTCGGTCGTACGCTGGTTGGACTCTTTGTCCAAGACCTGCTCTACCTACCCTGGACCTGGCCTCCCTGGTAGGCCATAACCTTCTCGGACCTGGTCGGACTCCTTCTCCTGGACTTGGTCGACCGTACCCTAGACCTAGCGTCTCTGGTCGGCCGTAACCTTCTCAAACTAGGCCGGACACTTCATCCTGGGCCTTTGGTCTCTTTGGTCGGCCGTAAACTTCTCAGACCTAGTCGGACTCTTTGCCCTGGACCTTCGGCCTCGATCGTAGACTGGTGGGACTCTTCGACCTGGACATGGCCCCTTTGGTTGGCCGTACCCTTCTCAGAACTGGTTGGAATCTATGTCCTGGACCTTGGGTCTTGGTCGTAGCTTGGTTGGACTCTTCATCCTGGACTTTCTCGGCCGTAGCCTGGACCTGCTCGGCTGTAGCCTCTCTGGTAGGCCGTAACCTTCTCGGACCTGGTCGGACTCTTTGTCCTAGACCCTGGGTCTCTGTCGTAGCCTGGTTGGACTCTTGGTCCTAGACCTGGTCGACAGTACCCTAGACGAGGCCTCTCTGGTTAGCCGTAACCTTCTCGGACTCTTCGTCCTGGACCTTGGGTCTCTTTGGTCGATCGTAACCTTCTCAGACCTAGTCAGACTCTTTGTCCTAGAGCTTCGATCTCGGTCATAGCCTAGTTGGGCTCTTCGTCCTACACCTGCTAGACAGTACCCTAGACCTGGCCTCTATGGTCGGCCATAATCTTCTCAGACCTGGTCAGACTCTTCCTCCTGGACCTTGGGTCTCCGTCATAGCCTGGTCGGACTCTTCGACTCGGACCTTGGGTCTCGGTCGTAGCCTGGTTGGACTCTTCGTCCAGGACCTGGTCAAACGTAGGCTAGACATGGCCTCTTTGGTTGGCCGTAACCTTCTTGGACCTGGTCGAACTCTTCTTCCTGGACCTTGGGTCTCGGTGGTATCCTCAGTGGACTATTCGTCCTAGACCTGGTCGGCCGTAGCCTAGACCTAGCCTGCTCTGGTCAACCATAACCTTCTCAGACCTGGTCAGACTCTTCGTCCTGGACCTTGGGTCTCGGTCGTAGACTTATTGGACTGCCGTAACCTTCTCAGACCTAGTCAGACACTTTGTCCTGGACCTTAGGTCTCGGTCGTAGCCTGGATGGACTTCTCGTCCTAGACTTGCTCAGCCGTAGCCTGGACCTGGCCTCTCTTGTCGACCGTAACCTTCTCGAACCTGGTCGGACACTTCGTCCCGGACCTTAGGTCTCTCTAGTCGGCTGTAACCTTCTCTGACCTAGTCAGACTCTTCGTCCTGGAGCCTGTGTCTCGGCCATAGCCTGGACCTAGCCACTCTTGTCGGCTGTAACCTTTTCAAACCTGGTCGGACACTTCGTCCTGTTCCTTGGGTCTCAGTCGTATCATGGTTGGACTCTTCATCCTGGACCTGGTCGGGCGTAGCCTGGACCTGGACTCTCTAGTCGGCCGTAACCATCTTAGACCTGGTCGGACTCTTCGTCCTCGACCTTGGTTCTAGGTCTTAGCCTGGTTGGACTCTTCATCCTGGTCCTACTCGGCCGTACCCTAGACCAGGCTTCTTTGCTTGGCCGTAACCATCCCGGACCTGGTCGGATACTTTGTCCTGAATCTTGGGTCTCGGTCGTAGCCTGGTTGGACTCTTCGTCCTGGACCTGCTAGGCCGTACCTTGGACCTGGCCTCTCTGGTCAGCCGTAACCTTCTCAGACTTGGTCGGACTCTTCGTCTTGGACCTTGGGTCTCGGTCGTAGCCTGGTTGGATTCTTCGTCCTGGACCTTGTCGGTCGTAGCCTGGACCTGGCCTCCCTGGTCGGCCGTAACCATCTCGGGCCTAGTCGAACTCTTCGTCCTGGACCTTGGGTCATGGTCGTAGCCTGATTGGACTCTTCATCTTGGACCTACTCAGTCGTGCCCTAGACCTGGTTTCTCTGGTTGGCTGTAACCTTCTCGGACCTGGTCGGACACTTTGTCCTGAACCTTGGGTCTTGGTTGTAGCCTGGTCGGACTCTTCATCCTAGACCTGCTCTGCCGAACCCTAGACCTGGCCTCTTTAGTCTGCTGTAACCTTCTCAGACCTGGTCGGACTCTTCATCCTGGACCTTGGGTCTTGGTCGTAGCCTGGTTGGAATCTTCATCCTGGACCTGGTCGGTCATAGCCTAGACTTGGCCTCTATGGTCGGCCGTAACCTTCTCGAACCTGGTCGGACACTTTGTCTTGGACCTTGGGTTTCTTTGGTCGGCCGTAACCTTCTCGAACCTAGTTGGAGTCGTAATCCGGTACCTTGTGTCTCGGTTGTAGCCTAGTTGGACTCTTCGTGCTGGACCTGGTTGGCCGTACCCTAGACCTGGCCTCTCTGTCGGCCGTAACCTTCCCAAACCTGGTCGGACACTTCGTCCTAGGCCTTGGGTACCTTTATTCAACTGTAACCTTCTCGAACCTAGTCAGACTCTTTGTCCTGGACCTTCAGCCTCGATCGTAGCCTGGTGGGACTCTCTGACCTAGACCTGGTCGGCCGTAGCCTGGACGTGGCCTCTTTGGTCGGCCGTAACCTTCTCGGACCTGGTCAGAATCTTCGTCCTGGACCTTGGGCCTCCGTCGTAGCCTAGTTGGACTCTTGGTCCTGGACCTGCTCGGCCGTAGCCTAGACCTGGCCTCTCTGGTCAGCCGTAGCCTTCTTGAACCTGGTCGGACTCTTTGTCTTGGACCTTGGGTCTCGGTCGTAGCCTGGTTGGACTCTTCGTCTTAGACCTGGTCGGCCGCAGGCTGGACCTGGCCTCTCTGGTCGGCCTTAACCTTCTCGGACAGGGTCAGACTCTTCGTCTTGGACCTTGGGTCTCGGTCGTAGCCAGGTTGGACTTTTCGTCCTAGACCTGGTCGGCTGTAGCCTGGACCTGGCCTTCTCTGGTCGACCGTAACGTTCTCGGACCTGGTCGGACTCTTCGTCCTGGACCTTGGGTCTCGGTTGTAGCCTGATTGGACTCTTCGTCCTGGACCTGCTCGGTCGTACCCAAGACTTGGCCACTCTGGTCGGCCGTCACCTTCTCAGACCTAGTCGGACACTTCGTCCTGGACCTTGGGTCTCGGTCGTAGCCTAGATGGACTCTTTGTCCTAGACTTGCTCAGTCGTACCCTAGACCTGGCCACTCTAGTCGGCCGTAACCTTCTCAAACCTGGTCAGACACTTTGTCCTGGACCTTTGCTGACTCTGGTCGGCTGTAACCTTCTCGGACCTAGTCGGACTCTTCGTCCTGGACCTTGGGTCTCAGTCGTAGCCTGGATGGACTCTTCGTCCTCGACTTGCTCCGTCGTAGCCCAGACTTGGCCTCTCTGGTCAGCCGTAACCTTCTCAGACCTGGTCAAACTCTTCGTTCTGGATCTTAGGTCTCGTTCGTAGCTTGGTTGGACTCTTCATCCTGGACCTGGTCGGCCGTAGCCTGGACCTGGCCTCTCGGGTCGGCCGTAACCTTCTCAAACCTGGTTGGACACTTTATCCTGTACCTTGGGTCTCTCTGGTCGGCCGTAACCTTCTCGGACCTAGTCAGACTCTTCGTCCTGGACCTTGTGACTCGGTCGTAGCCTGGTTGGACTCTTTGTCCTGGACCTAGTCGGCCGTACCCTAGACCTGGCCTCTCTGGTCGACCGTAACCTTCTCTAACCTGGTCGGACACTTCATCCTGGACCTTGGGTCACTCTAGTTGGCCGTAACCTTCTTAGACCTAGTCAGATTCTTTGTCCTGGACCTTCGTCCTTGATCGTAGCCTGGTGGGACTCTTCGACCTGGACCTGGTCCTCCGTAGCCTGGACCTGGCCTCTTTGGTCGGCCGTAACCTTCTCGGACTTGGTCGGAATCTTCATCCTGGACCTTGGGCCTCCGTCATAGCCCGGTTGGACTCTTCGTCCTGGACCTGCTTGGCCGTAGCCTAGACCTAGCCTCTCTTGTAACACCCACCTGTTTTTATGTAACGGATCACGTTAAGTTAGTAACGATGTTTAGAAAATTTTAACAATAATTTATGTTATATGTTATGATATATGATTTTAATGGTATTAACTTTTATGTCAAGTTTTATGACAGGTGACGACTGCATGGAATCGTTGTGCTTAAGTGTTCATGTGAATTATAATGTATGTTTAATTACGATACAATGATGTTTTGAATGTTAAAAGTATGGTATTTAAGGACAGTTCGGCAGGCTAGACTTTTAAGTTCGGCAGGCCGAACAGTCTGCCAAGGATCAGCAGGCCGAACCCTGAGGAATCGGCAAGGCATGACAGCTGATGAGCAGTCGGCAGAAATCTCTCCAAATTTATGGCTGAGATAATTACGTTAATTGGGTGATTTATTATGATTAATAGGCATAAAAAAGTAATAATTTTATCAGTTAAGGAAATAAAAGGTTTGACTTTGCATTGATTTGTATGATTTTAAATGGTTTCCTATTTTTAGAGGGCAAATTATGGTAAGATTGATGATTTGTTTGACTCTCCCTCAATCATCTCCACTTACACGTGAATTTTGGACCAAGAATAGTCAAAAAATTTCTGACTTAATGAAGGGTTTTGACTCTCCTTCTTTGTACGTTATGCTCATTAACATTACGTTAAAATTTTTTTTAACGTTCTTTTTCCCCATCTCTCTCTCTTCCTCTCACATCTTCTCTCATTCATTTCTGAGACGTTTTCTTATTTCATCTCTTCTTCTCTTCTCCACGAATTCCATTCCTTCTTCTCTCGAAAATTCTCTACAAGAAATTGAAAGAAAAATTTATATTTCGTTGGTTGAATTCAAGGGTTTTGAGAAGAAAATTTTTAAGGTAAGAATTCATTTCTTTTGATGTTTCTAAAAAGTATTCCTTCTCCTCAATTAGTCTGCAATATCTTCCTCTAGGTATTGTATTTTGTTCTGAATTCTTTATATGATGTTCATGCATGTGCTATGTGATGTTTCTTCAAGTTTCAAGTCATTCCAATATGTCCATGATAACTTATGATGTATGAAAATGTAATTTTTATTAAAGGGGAAAATGAAAGATGTTTTTCACGAAATTTGGTAAGGAGGTTCATGTATATGTAATGATATAGATTGCAAAGTTTGGTAATGTTTTGATGAGTGTATTTTATGTTATGAAATTTCTATGATATTAGGTTAAGAAAACTGTTTTAACAATGTTATTTTTGGATTTTCGCTTCATGAAATGTTTTACATGTTTAAATGATTTTATTAATAAGGAAATAATTTTATGATATTGAAATGCATGATAATAAGATGTTTGTATGAATTATAAAATTAAAATATATGTATTTTAATTAGAAAATGTTTTCAAAAGATTACTCATCTACATTATTATTATTATTGGCAGATTTTCATGTTTGTAATGTTTGAGATGTTTTGATGATTATACTTAAGGATGCATGTTATGAATTATGCCTATATGAGATGAATGTGTTTGTGATGTGATATGAATGAATGGTATATGTATGGATGTTTTATGATAAGTATTAATTTTATTGTATTTTTAAATGGATATATGGCTTGAACACATAAAGGAACGAGCACATCGAGACCACGGCGTCGTCACCAAAGCATATTAAGGTTAAGTAAGCTAGCTTTTACAGTAAGTACATTCTCAACTGCAACATGACATGATTTTATAAGGTTTGGAATTATGTTCCTAATGATGTTTATTCTATGATGATTTTATGTAAAGTTTTCTTATGAAAAGTTTCTATGATTTAAAGTTATGCATGTATGATGATGACATGCTTCAAAGTATGAAAGCAATGTATATATATGTATCACCTAATAAGTGTTGCACACCAATGTTATGATATGATAAGTTATAATGTCATGTTTGGTTTGGGATTAGCTACCTTTCTCCTCTCATTACGGCGCGCCTATGATGATGTTTATGGTGCAACACTTGAGCCCTTGAGATAAAATGGAATAAGTTTTAATATGGTCAATGCAATGAAAGATATGTTTCTATGAAATTGTGCTTAAGGCACTTTTATGATATGATGATGATGATGAAGTATATGAAATGTTTTTAAATTGTGAGAATTATATGTACTTACTAAGCATTACTTATTTAAGTTTATGTCATGTTACAGATAAGGGTAAGAAAATCATGGATTAGGCGAACGACATGAAAGGCGTGTGAGTACAAAGCACGATGAATTGTAACCGGAAGAACGCCAAGAAGAAAAGTTTTTATGTTTTTTATCAAGTTTTATAGTTTGGACATATTTTATGATAAGTTTTAAGAATACATGAACTATCGTTTTAAATTTTATTTTATCATTTTAAAGAATTTTGATCTTCTGCATTTCTTATGAAAAGTTAAATCTGTTGTACAAATTAAGTTTTCTCAAGCATTTTGGCTCAGTCGGCCTGCCGATCACACATTCGGCCTGCCGAACAATGACAGGTTTTTAAGCTCAGATTTGCAAAGCCTCTGCTGGCCTGCCGGTTGAGGAACTCCGGCCTACTAAGCATGTCCGGCCTGCCGAAGTCCCAAGTTCGACCTACCCAACTGTGGGAACAAGTAACTTTTAAGTGATGTGATGTTTATAAGTTTTGACTTTACAATTTAGTATATTTATTTTATTTAAGCAAGTTTATGTTCAAAAGTTAAGTGAAATTAAATTATGGATTCAGTTAATGTTATGTTGTAAAAATAAAATAAAATAAATTAAATAAATAATAATAATATGTAAGTATGGATCCTGGTTATGTTTTCCTCAACTATGTTTACGTTTAAGGTATCAAATAAGTTTTATAATTAATGTTTATCTAAATGATTGAATAAATAAGTATGTAATGTATGAATGTAACGACATCTATGACGTCCGAATTAAGGGGCGTTTTAGGCTTTGGTATCAGAGCGAATTTTCGATTACAATTCATATCGCCACACATCAATCCAAGTCCTCCAAGTAAGTATGTTACTAAGTTAGATGTTTTGATGCAAGTATAATGATAAGATTAAGGTCTAAATGTTTAACGATTAATGTTCTAGTAGTGAAAACCTGTCTTATAATAAGAAGATTATTTATAAGTTCCTAAATCTTTTAGGAAATTAATAATGGACAGTCATAGAAGAATGCAGACGCGCACCCAAACTAACGAAAGGCTCATGACAATGATTGCTAAACTGCAAAGGCAGTTGGAGGAACAAAGAAGGGAAATTGTTGTGTTAAGGGCCAATGGCCGGAATGACGACCATCAAAACAATGATGAGCCTCCTCCTCCTCCGCAGCCACTAGTCAACGAAGTCCCAGTTCCTGCTGCTGAACCAAGAGTGGCCTATCAGGAACCCCTACTGGTCAGATGGAAGAAAGTTAAGCCAGCAGACTTTAAGGGTTCTAAGGACCCGTTAGTCGCATAGGGATGGTTGAAGACGATCGAAGCCACCCTAAGACTCATGGATTTCACTGACAATGAGAAGGTCCTTTGTGCCTCATACTGCCTCACCATGGAGGCCAGGATATGGTGGGATGGTATAGAAATGAGCAGGAATGTTGATCAAATGACATGGGCTGACTTCGTTCATGAGTTCAACATGAAGTTCTTCCACATGAATATCACAAGGAAGCATTATGAAGAGTTCGAGAGCTTACACCAAGGGGATATATCAGTTACTGATGTGGTGACAAAGTTTGACCAGCTTGCTCGCCTATGCCCAGGAATGGTTATGGATGAAAGTGAAAAGGTTAGAAGGCTGATCAAGGTCCTTAGGCCTGATATTGCTGCTATTGTTGATGGGGCAAGTCCACCCAAGAATCAAGAACAGGTTGTCATGAGAGCTCAACGTGCAGAGTTCCATCTGTCCAAGTTAAGAAGGAACCAGCCTCAATCTAGCCAACAAGCCAACAATGCAAACAACCAAAACCGCCTCCACATAGGAACAACAACAACAACAACAACAACAGCAACAACAACAACCAGAACTGGAGGAACAACAAGAGGAAGGGAAATCCTCAAAACCAGCAGGGCCAAGACAACAAGAGGCATAATGATGGTCAGCACAACAATAATAGGTGGTTTCAACCATGTGCTAAATGTGGAAAGAAGCATCCAGGGGAATGCCGATTGGGGATGAACCAATGTTTCATCTTTGGGCACGAAGACCACTTTGTTAAGAACTGCCCCAAGCTGATGAATGCTAATGCCCCGTAGAGAGCTCCACCTCCTCAAGCCCAGCTTCATCAAATGCAAGCTTCCCTTGAAGGGCCACTTATTAGTCAAGGGAGACTTGAAGCCCCACCGAAAAATGCCTGAATCTATGCCATGACAAAAGAATAAGTGGCTGCTGAAGCCACCAATGTGGTCATAGGCCAGATAACAAGTTTATCTTATAATGCTTATGTTCTCTTTGATACGGGTGCCACACATTCTTTTGTATCTATGTCGTATGTTAAAAAGTTAGAGGTTCGTTTAGAGCCTATGAGACAGGGATTCACTACGACACTACCCTCCAGGAAAGTGACATTGTCTACGCACTGTCTGCATATAGTACCCTTATGGATTTCCGATAGGGAGCTTTTCGTCAACCTCATTGTGATCGACATGCATGATTACGATATGATTCTTGGGATGGACTTCCTAAGCAAGTACAATGCTTCTATTGAATGTCGAAAAAGAAAGGTGATTTTCCATCCAAAAGGCGATCAAAAGTTCGTGTATGTTGGTGAGTCCAGGAAGAAACCCCACATGTTTTTATCCACAATGAAAGCAAGGAAGCTATTAGCAAGTGGCTGCATGGGCTATCTAGCGAACATTGTAGACAAAAGCTAAGAAGAAAAGACAAGAATGGAAGATGTACCTGTAATTCATGAATTTGCAGATGTGTTTCCTGATGATTTGACAAGTCTATCGCTAGAAAGAGAAGTCAAATTCGAGATTGAGCTCACTCCTGGCACCCATCTGATCTCAAAAACGCCTTACAGAATGGCCCCGGTAGAGTTAAAGGAGCTTCACACGCAATTAAAGGAGCTACTCGACAAAGGATTCATCAGGCTGAGTCACTCACCATGGGGAGCTCTAGTTTTGTTTGCAAAGAAGAAAGATGGCTCTATGAGACTCTACATTGACTATAGAGAGCTGAACAAGGTGACAATCAAGAACAAGTATCTGTTGCCTGGAAGCGATGATTTGTTTGATCAGCTCAAGGGTGCATCTGTGTTCTCTAAGATTGATCTACGATCGGGCTATCATCAGTTGAACGTTAAGGAAGCAGATATCCCCAAGACAGCATTTAGATCGAGGTATGGTCACTATGAATTTGTGGTTATGCCTTTTAGTCTGACGAATGCACCTACTGCCTTTATGGATTTGATGAACAGGGTATTCAAGGATTTCCTCGATAAATTTGTTGTTGTATTTATCGATGATATTCTTGTCTACTCAAGGAATCAAGAAGAATACGAGGAGCATTTAAGGATTGTGCTGGAGACTTTAAGAAGACACCAGCTATATGTAAAGTTCTCCAAATGCTAGTTTTGGCTCGATAAAGTATCCTTCTTGGGGCATGTTATATCCAAAGAAGGGATTATGGTGGACCCTGCCAAAGTAGAAGCTATTCTCAACTGGAAGCAACCGACAAATGCAAGCGAGATAAGGAGCTTCTTAGGTCTAGCAGGTTATTATCAGAGATTCATAGAAGATTTCTCCAAGATAGCAGCTCCACTCACGAATCTGACTCACAAAGAAAAGAAGTACGAATGGACAGATGCATGCGAGAAGAGTTTCCAAGAACTGAAGAAGAGGCTAATGACAGCTCCAGTATTGGCTATACCAGAAGGGAGTGATGGATTTGTAATTTATAGTGATGCATCCAAGATGGGCCTCAGAGCTGTATTAATGCAAAATGAAATGGTGATTGCTTATGCTTCAAGACAACTGAAGGATTATGAAAAGAACTATCCTACTCATGATCTCGAGTTAGCAGCAGTCGTTTTTGCGTTGAAAATATGGAGACACTATTTATATGGGGTCCAATGCAAGATCTTCACTGATCATCGAAGTCTGAAGTACTTCTTCACGCAAAGAGACAACGAAGATAGCTAGAGTTGGTGAAGGATTACAATTATGAAATCCTTTATCATCCTGGAAAAGCTGACCGAGTGGCTGATGCTCTAAGTAGGAAGTCAGTTGCCACGTTGATGTCAATGCAAGCAATGTCTCCACCTTTAAGAAAGGAAATTCTGGACTTCGATTTGGAACTCATAGCAGGACAGCTATCAACACTCTCCCTTGCTCCGACGATGTATGATGAAATTTGGAGTAAGCAAGATGAAGATGTAAGCCTCGTAAGGATTAAGCAGGAAATGAAAGAAGGAAAATGTCAAGAGTTTCATATTACGGATGACAAAACTCTGTACCTCAAGGACCGCTTATGTATTCCCAATGTTGATGGTTTAAGGGGAAAGATCTTGACAGAAATTCATCACACTCCTTACTCTATTCATCCAGGTGCAACAAAGATGTATAATGATCTAAAGGGTAACTTCTGGTGGTTTAGAATGAAACGTGATGTTATAATGTATGTGAAGAAATGTATGACATGTCAACAAGTAAAGACTGAACACCAGAGACCTGGTGGTGAACTACAGTCTATCCAAATACCGAAATGGAAATGGGAGGATATAGCAATGGATTTCATTACCGGTTTGCCCAGAATTATGAATGGTTATGATGCAATATGGAAGTGGTGGATCGACTGACTAAGACGGCGCATTTCATTCCTATCAAGATCACTTATTCTATGGAACGGTTAGCGGAACTCTATGTTAAGGAAATTGTACGACTTCATGGGATTCCCAAGTCAATCATCTCAGATCGTGATGGCAGGTTCACGTCTAAGTTTTGAAAGAGTGTATAAACTACAATGGGAACCAGGCTACATTTTAGTACAGCTTTTCATCGTCAGACAGACGACCAAACGGAGAGGACGAACTTGATTTTAGAGGATATGCTACGGGCTTGTTCTCTCGATTTTAAGACAAGCTGGTGTAAGATGTTGCCGTTAGCAGAGTTTGCTTACAACAACAGCTTTCAGGCGACAATTGGGATGGCACCTTATGAAGCGCTGTATGGGCGAAAATATAGGTCGCCTATTTGTTGGCATGAAGCTGGTGAGAAGAAGTTGATGGAAAGCGTCGATGCTAAAAGAACAGATTTTGTGAATGAAACTTCTGAGATGATAAAGTTGATAAGAAGAAGAATAGAGACTGCACAAAGCCATCAGAAAAGTTATGCTGACAAGAGAAGAAGACCCTTAGAGTTTGCCGTGGGCGAATATGTGTTTTTGAAAGTTGCACCAATGAAAGGAGTTATGAGGTTTAGGAAGAAAGGCAAGTTAAGTCCAAGATTTATCGGTCCTTATGAAGTTGTTAAACAGATAGGCAAGGTGGCTTATCAGCTAAAATTGCCATCAGAAATGTCCGCAATGCACGATGTATTTCATGTCTCCATGCTTAAGAAGTATGTCCCAGACCCTACGCATGTAATTGAGCCACAAGTGATCGAGATACGGGAAGACCTAAGTTATGAAGAAAAACCAATGAAGATACTCGATCAGAAAACCAAGACCTTGAGGAATAAAGAAATTCCATTGGTCAAGGTGTTATGGCGAAATCATCAAGTTGAAGAAGCTACATGGGAACGTGAAGATGACATGAGATCCTTGTATACGCAATTATTCTAAGTTTCAAGGATTAAACTTTTATAAGGTGGGGAGAATTGTAACAACCACCTATTTTTATGTAACGAATCACATTAAGTTAGTAACGATGTTAAGGAAATTTTAATAATAATTTATGTTATATGTTATGATATATGACTTTAATGTTACTAACTTTTATGTCAAGTTTTATGACAGGTGACGACCGCATGGAATCGTTGTGCTCCAGTGTTCATGTGAATTATAATGTATGTTTAATATCATACAATGATGTTTTGAATGTTAAAAGTATGGTATTTAAGGACAGTTTGGCAGGCCGGACTTTTAAGTTCGGTAGGCCGAACAGTCTACCAAGGATCGGCAGGCCGATGGAAACCATCGACAGGCCGAACCCTGAGGAATCGACAGGTCGAAGAGGAGAATCAGCAGGCCGATGACAGTTGACGAGCAGTCAGCAGAAATCTCTCCAAATTTATGGCTGAGATAATTACGTTAATTGGGTGATTTATTATGATTAATTGGCATAATAATGGAATAATTTTATCAGTTAAGGAAATAAAAGGTTTGACTTCGCATTGATTTGTATGGTTTTAAATGGTTTCCTATTTTTAGAGGGCAAATTATGGTAAGATTGATGATTTGTTTGACTCTCCCTCAATCATCTCCACTTACACGTGAATTCTGGAGCAAGAATAGTCAGAAAATTTCTGACTTATGAAGGGTTTTGACTCTCCTTCTTTGTACATTATGCTCATTAACATTACGTTAAAATTTTTTTTAACGTTCTTTTTCCCTATCTCTCTCTCTTCCTCTAACATCTTCTCTCATTTATTTCTGAGACGTTTTCTTATTTCATCTCTTCTTCTCTTCTCCCCGAATTCCATTCCTTCTTCTCTTGAAAATTCTCTACAAGGAATTGAAAGAAAAAGTTATATTTTGTTGGTTGATGTTCATGCATGTGCTATGTGATGTTTCTTCAAGTTTCAAGTCTTTCCAATATGGCCATGATAAGTTATGATGCATGAAAATGTAATTTTTATTAAAGGGGTAAATGAATGATGTTTTTCACGAAATTTGGTAAGGATGTGAATGTATATGTAATGATATAGACTGCAAAGTTTGGTAATATTTTGATGAGTCTATTTTATGTTATGAAATTTCTATGAAATTAGGTTAAGAAAACTGTTTTAACAATGTTATTTTTAGATTTTTGCTTTATGAAATGTTTTATATGTTTAAATGATTTTATTAATGAGGAAATAATTTTATGATATTGAAATGCATGATAATAAGATGTTTGTATGAATTATAAAATTAAAATATATGTATTTTAATTAGAAAATGTTTTCAAAAGATTACTCATCTACATTATTATTATTATTGGCAGATTTTCATGTTTGTAGTGTTTGAGATGTTTTGATGATTATACTTAAGGATGCATGTTATGAATTATGCTTATATGAGATGAATGTGTTTGTGATGTGATATGAATGAATGGTATATGAATGGATGTTTTAAATGGATATATGGCATAAACACACAAAGGAACGAGCACATCGAGACCGCAGCGTCGTCACCAAAGCATATTAAGGTTAAGTAAGCTAGCTTTTATGGTAAGTACATTCTCACCTGCAACATGACATGATTTTATAAGGTTTGGAATTATGTTCCTAATGATGTTTATTCTTTGATGATTTTATGATAATTTTATGTAAAGTTTTCTTATGAAAAGTTTCTATGATTTAAAGTTATGCATGTATGATGATGACATGTTTCAAAGTATGAAAGTAATGTATATATATGTATCACCTAATAAGTGTTGCACACCAATGTTATGATATGATAAGTTATGATGTCATGTTTGGTTTGGGATTAGCTACCTTTCTCCTCTCATTACGGCGCGCCTATGATGATGTTTATGGTGCAACACTTGGGCCCTTAAGATAAAATGGAATAAGTTTTAATATGGTCAATGCAATGAAAGATATGTTTCTATGAAATTGTGCTTAAGGCACTTTTATGATATGATGATGATGATGATGAAGTATATGAAATGTTTTTAAATTGTGAGAATTATATGTACTTACGAAGCATTGCTTATTTAAGTTTATGTCATATTGTAGATAAGGGTAAGAAAACCATGGATTAGGCGAAGGACATGGGAAAGGCGTGTGAGTACAAAGCACGATGAATTGTAACCGGAAGAATGCCAAGAAGAAAAGTTTTTATGTTTTCAATCAAGTTTTATAGTTTGGACATATTTTATGATAAGTTTTAAGAATACATAAACTGTAACGCCCCCCTTACGGACGTTACAGTCATACATTCATACTTGTTTAAACTTTAAACTTAAACATAATTACAAAACTTATACGATACTTTAAATTGTAAATATAATTAAACATACATAACCAGGATCCATTCATTCATACGTTTTTTTTTTTATATATAACTTAACATTGTTAAATAACATTGCTTAACTTATTCCTGTTGGGTTTGGTGCCCTAAAAGCTGTGACATTGTACATATTGTTAATAAAGAAATAAAGTGACATTTATTATTGTTTTGGTTGATTATATGTATTATGAATACATTTATAAACGTCAAGAAAATTCCATGATTACTTATGTGACTATAAATTTAGCATATAAATGTTATTTGCTTAGGGATAAAATTTATAGATAATAATCTAAATAGTCCATAATAATTAATTAAAGTTTAGGATCTTTAATTAAAAATTACAAGTACGGTCCAATCTCATCTAAAATGAAATAGTCATTATCTGAAATATTAATGTAGAGACATTGGATTGGAGGTACTTTATATAATGAAATTCTATAGGATTGGACCAGATAAATTATGAATCTCTAATAATCATCCGTTACAAATAGAGTATTCAAATTTTTCACTATGATGATCATATATTTGACAGTCTTAATCCTGAGTATTTATTAGACTCCTATTTATGACATTATGTTTTTTGACTTGCATGGTAAGATTTGTCTAAGCACAGATTATAACTTAGCATCTTGGAAACATAAAGTAATAAATAGCTGGGAATAATATTATACAGATATAGAATCCATTCCTTACTTATAGAAGTTAGAAAAATAGTTCTCTTGAGTGATAATTTAAGGTTTGAACAGTAGAGCACTCATTCATAATAAGATTATGAATTAATTGTTCATTAGAGAATTATTGGAACTCAAGGATAAAGATGTAATAAGAGAGGTGAACGGAAATTGAACCTTGCTCTTATTATGAACTATTTATGGAGGACTGACTTATATGTAATGATTATATCAATGGACTACTCGCTAATTTTCTTTGAGTAATTTCACTATAATCTCAAGAGTTCAGTTTCAGGTTTTTAGTGGAGTAACACTGAAACTAATAAATTTGGTACATTAATCAAAGAGTTTAATTAATTGTCAAATTTATTAGAGCTTGGGTTATAGGTCCATAGGTCCCCAATACCACCTCTGTAACACTATATTGTATTGTTGCATGGAATAAATTATACATGTTTAATTTGGAATTATTGAATTCTGAATTAATTATTTCACACTTGAATTATTAATGTGACATAGAAAAATGTTCTCTGTGACACATAATGTAATGTGATAAATGTTATCACATTTAACTGAGCATTAGTTAATTCATTAATTGATTATTTTTAAAATCTATTCTTAAATAAATGTGATTTATTTTTGAATTTAGATTTAGATATATATATATATATATATGGTTTTGAACCAAATCTTTATATATATATAAGATTTTATAATATATTAATATATATATATTAATATAATATAAAAAAAAGGAAGAAGGAAACGTGAAAGTTTCACGTTTCCCTTACTTATTATATATATATATATATAAGGAAACCGAATCACACTGATTCGGTCCAATAAAATTTAAAAAAAAAGGTAAAAAGTAAACTTCTGTTTACTTTCACGTTTTAGTTTTTAATATATATATATATATAAGGAATCACGTAGTGATTCGAGGGAAAAAGAAGAAAAAGGGAAAGAAAGAAAAAAAATCAATTAAAAAATTACTAATGGCTCAGATATAAAAAGGAGAGATAACAGTTATCTTTGAAGAATTATTCACGTAATTTTTACAAAATACTTAGAGAGAAAAACTGAGAGTTCTTCTCTAAAAAAAAAAGTCTATTATCTCATGTGTTGAGTACATAGTAGATTCAGAAAAGTGTGAGGAAAATTCATTCTTGCAGTTTAACGCCCACTCGTCTTTCCATTGGTGTGGAGGCCTGGATTAGAAGATCGTGGTGTCAAAGAGGAAAGCTAGGATACCTTGATAGTCTTCAAAAAGGTTTGTAAAATTACCTAAAGCTTTCTATAATTAAGATTACATATCTATTCCCGATGAACAAAGTTTTTAGAAAATTTTTGTTTGTCAACGATTCGTTCCTTCCGCAGCATTTTCATATTTTAATTCCAACAAATGGCATCAGAGCGGGTTATAGCATATATAATTTTAATTAAACATGATTTTATTTTGATAATATCATGTTTTTGATGTATGTTTGTGGGCACTTTGCATCTTTGTTTATTTTTATTCATGAGATGAATGGTTGTTTAATGAAGGGATTTTTGGTCGTTAATTATATGGTCCTTTTGGATTAATTTTTTTTTTCAGTTTGATTAGATCAATCTGTGTAAACCCATAAAGGGGTATAGGCTTTTTGTAATTTATTATTATTATTATTATTATTTTTTCCTTCTCTCCTCTCCTTCACTTGCTACACATGGAGCGATGAAGAAAAAGATGTCCATTGGATTTTTTGGCTCAGTTGAGAACTTTGGGCCTATCAAATTTCAAAGGTAATCCAGCAGATTGTTGCACAATAAACCACCTGATGAAGGCTATAAAATTGGAGTAGGGAATTATGTATAAATTACAAGAAGACCCCTGTAATTTTTTTTTTCTTCTCTTATTTTTATGGGCTGTAATTTAATTATCTAAAAGGACCCGGCCAAAAATCCATTATTTATTTTCATGTGATGATTGTGATAACATGTTCATGCATGATAATATGTCATCTAGAAAAGTGCCCACTTATAGTTTTTGTAACATGACATGCATATTATTTTTTATAAAGGAGTTTATAAAATGATTTAATATGTGTTAGAGTTAATTTAATGAGATTAAATTAATTGGGTTGATTTTATTGAATCATAATTTATTAATCAACCGAATAATGTGAATTTAGTTTTAATAGTTAAGACTTGGTAAAATTCACATTAATTATTAGTTATCTAATTTTAAATTGTTTAATATTTGGTAACTTAGACAATTCATAATAAATTTAGATTTTTCAGAAAATTTGGTAATTTATTTAAGTGTAAATAGAATGGGATTCTATTAACACATAATATAATCTAGTAATTAAAAATTGTTTTTATCTACTAGAATTATGAAACATATGATGTTTTATAAGATAAAACACATCTTTTAAAGTAATGAGTGGGAGAAGGTAATATGCCAATATAACCTATGATCTCCACTATTAGCACAACACCGTGAGATTTAGGCGGCGTCTCGCGATGCTTTGATTTCGTCCTCCCTACGGAGGGTGTCCATTTAAATCAATATCAAGGTTGGCTTCCTTGAGACAAGATTTTATAATGTATTTCAAAATTGACCTACCCTACGACGGTAATTTTGAGTTAATTTGTTAAAATCTAAAATAGTGGGTTGCACTCATAAAGACATAATTAAATTGTTAATTATATTTTGACCAAAATAAACGGTTATTAATAAATATAGAAAATATGAGATATTTTGAATATATTTATTAATTGAGAATGTCTCAATTGAATTCATAAATAATTTGACCTACCCTACGGCGGCACTTTGTTTATTAAAATTGAATAATCGTGGAATTAGTAAAATATTTTTTGTGTGTTTTTCATATGCATCATGCATCACGTTTACTATTCCAAAACATATATTTATAATGTTTATGCAACCATTTTAATTTATGCTATTTTATTTATTTATTACAGCAACAATGTCTAATCCAATCATCGCTATTCTCTCAAATGAAAAATTAACCGGAGATAATTTTGTCAAGTGGAAGAGTAACATGAACATTGTGCTAATTTGCAAAAGTTACAAGTTTGTCCTGATAGAGGAATGTCCTCCAGAACCTACTGCCAATGCTCCTTGTAATGTACGAGAAACATATGATCGTTGGATCCAGGCAAACAACAAGGCCCGCTGTTTTCTTTTGGCCGGCATGTCTGATGTGCTTAGGATGAAGCACGAAAGCATGGAGACTACTTATGAGATAATGCAGTCTCTGCAAGACATGTTTGGTAAACCGTCTGAAAAGGCACGCCACGAAGCCGTTAAGGTAGTAATGAATGCAAAAATGAAGGCAGGCATTTCGGTCAGAGAACATGTTCTCAACATGGTTAACTATCTCTATGTGGCCGAGGTCAACGGGGCTATGATAGATGAAGCCACATAGGTGGGGATGATTTTGGAAACCCTCTCCCCTGCGTTCCTTCAGTTCAAAAGCGACTATTTCATGAACAAGCTAAAATATAGCATGACTGAGTTGCTTAATGAGCTTCAAACCTTTGAGTCTATTTCGAAAGAAAAAACTAAAGAAGTTGAGGCAAATGTTGTAGAAGCTCAACCCTCCTCTTCTGCTCAAAAGAATAAGAAGAGGAAGGGGACTGAAGGAAGTGGTAAGTCTAAGAATGGAGGGCAACCTAAGAAGAACAAACAACAACAAAAAGAGCTCAAACCAAAAAAGCCTAAAGGAAAATGTTTCCACTACAGCGTAGTTGGGCACTAGAAGAGAAACTGCAAGAAGTATCTTTAGGAGCTCAAAGAAAAGAAGAACAACGGTAAATCAGATTTACTCGTTTTAGAAGCTTGTTTAGTTGAAGATGATACTTCACCTTGGATAATTGATTCATGTGAAACTAATCATGTTTGTTCTTCTTTGCAGATGCTTAGTTCTTCAAGGGAGCTTGCCGACAGGGAACAAACGATGAGAGTGGGAACGGGAGAGGTTGTTTCGGCAAGAGAAGTGGGAGTTGTTAAACTTTATTTTAGAAATAATTTTTTAATTTTGGACAATGTTTATTACATTCCTTGTTTTCATAGAAATTTGATTTATGTTTCTAGATTGTTTGAACAAATGTTTAATATTTCTTTTAATAATAATTATGTTAATATTTCTAGAAATGGTTTGAATATTTGTTTTGCGCATCTGGAAAATGGGCTTTACACTTTAAGGCCTAATGAAAAATCACTGCTCAATACCGAAATGTTCAAAGTTGAACAACCAAAACCCAAGAAGCAAAAGATTTCTTCTGATAATAAAACATACCTATGGCACCCAAGATTAGGTCACGTTAACCTTGACAGAATTAATAGACTAGTAAAGGAAGGTCCTTTAAAAGAGCTAAAAGATAGTTTTCTACCGGTTTGTGAATCTTGTCTTGAAGGTAAAATGACTAAGTCGTCTTTCTCTGCAAAAGGCGAAAGGGCCAAGGAACCACTTGAGCTAATACATTCGGACGTCTGTGGTCCATTGAATGTACAAGCACGTGGTGGTTACGAATATTTCATCTCATTTATTGATGATTATTCAAGGTATGGTTACATATACCTAATGCAAAGGAAATCTGAAACTTTTGGAAACATCAAAGAATTCCAAGCGGAAGCTGAAAAGCAATTAGGAAAGATGGTGAAGAGTCTTTGATCTAATCGAGGAGGGAAATAACTTGATACTGAATTCAAGGATTATATGATAGAACATGGTATTTTATCATAACTCACTGCACCAGGAACAGCACAACAAAATGGTGTTGCAGAGAGAACAAATCAAACGTTGCTTGATATGGTGAGATCCGTGCTCAGCTACACATCATTACCCACTTCATAGACCTAGTCAAAATATTCGCCCAGGACCTTGGGTCTCGGTCGTAGCCTGGTTGGACTCTTCGTCCTGGACCTGGCCTTCTTTGGTCGGCCGTAACCTTCTCGGACCTGGTCGAACTCTTCATCCTGGACCTTGGGTCTCGGTCGTAGCCTGGTTGGACTCTTCATCTTGGACCTGGTCGGTTGTAGCCTGGACCTGGCCTCTTTGGCCGGTCGTAACCTTCTGTGACCTGGTCGGACTCTTCGCCCTGGACCTTGGGTTTCGGTCGTAGCCTGGTTGTACTCTTCGTCCCAGACCTGGCATCTATGGTCGGCCGTAACCTTCTCAGACCTAGTCAGACTCTTCGTCTTAGACCTTGGGTCTCGGTCGTAGCCTGGTTGGACTCTTCGTCTTGGACCTGGTCAGTCGTAGCCTAGACCTGGCCTCTCTGGTCTGCCGTAAGCTTCTCGGACCTGGTTGGACTCTTCGTCCTGGACCTTGGGCCACGGTCGTAGTCTAGTTCGACTCTTAATCTTGGACCAGGCCAGCCGTAGCCTAGTCCTGGCCTCTCTCATTGGCCGTAACCTTCTTAGACCTAGTCGGACTCTTTGTCCTAGACCTTCAGCCTCAATCGTAGCCTAGTGGGACTATTTGGTTGGCCGTAACCTTCTTAGACCTGGCCAAAATCTTCATCCTGGACCATTGGTCTAGGTCGTAGCCTGGTTGGAATCTTCATCCTAGACCTGCTCGGCCGTAGCCTAGACCTGGCCTCTTTGGTCAAACTCCTCGTCGTGGACCTCGGGTCTCGGTCGTAGCCTAGTTGGACTCTTTGTCTTGGACCTGGTCGGTTGTAGCTGGACCTAGCCTCTCTGGTCAGCCGTAACCTTCTCGGACCTGGTCGAACTCTTCGTCCTGGACCTTGGGTCTCGATCGTAGCCTGGTTGTACTCTTCGTCCTGGACCTGGCATCTATGGTCGGCCATAACCTTCTCAAAACTGGTCAAAATCCTTGTCTTGGACCTTGGGTCTCGGTCGTAGCCTGGTTGGACTCTTCGTCCTAGACCTACTCGACCGTAGCCTGGACCTGGCCTCTCTGGTCGGTCGTAACCTTCTCGGACCTAGTCGGGCTCTTCGTCCTGGACCTTGGGTCTCGGTCGTAGCCTGGTTTGACTCTTCGTCTTAGACCTGGTCGGTTGTAGCCTGGACTTGGCCTCTTTGGTCGGCCGTAGCCTTCTCGAACCTGGTCGGACTCTTCGTCCTGGAACTCGGGTATCGGTCAAAGCCTAGTTGCACTCTTCATCCTGGACCTGGCATCTATGGTCGGCCTTAACCTTCTCAGACCTAGTCGGACTCTTTATCTTGGACCGTGGGTCTCGATCGTTGCCTGGTTAGACTCTTCGTCTTGGACCTGGTCGGCCGTTGCCTAGACCTGGCCTCTCTGGTCCCCCGTAACCTTCTCGGACCTGGTCGGCCGTAGCTTGGACCTGGCCTCTCTGGTGGGCCGTAACCTTCTCAGACCTCATCGGACTCCTTGTCCAGTACCTTTAGCCTCGATCATAGCCTGGTGGGACTCTTCGTCCTGGACCTGGTTGGCCGTAGCCTGGACTTGGCCTCTCTGGTTAGCCGTAACCTTCTTTGACCTGGTCGGACTCATCGTCCTAGACCTTGGGTCGCAAGCGTAGCTTGGTTGGACTCATCATCCTGGACCTGGTCAGCCGTAGCTTGGACATGCCCTCTCTGGCCGATCGTAACCTTCTCAGACCTGGTCGTTCTTGTCATCCTGGACCTTGGGTCTTGGTCATAGCCTGGTTGGACTCTTCGTCATCGACCTACTCGGCCGTAGCCTAGACCTGGCCTCTCTGGTCGGCCTTAACCTTCTCGGACCTGGTTGAACTCTTTGTCCTAGACCTTAGGTCTCGGTCGTAGCCTGGTTGGACTCTTCATCTTGGACCTAGTCGGCCGTAGCCTGGACCTGGCCTTCTCTAGTCGGCCGTAACCTTCTCGGACCTGGTTGGGCTCTTTGTCCTGGGCCTTGGGTCTCAGTCGTAGCCTGGGTGGACTCTTCATCCTAGACCTAGTCAGCCGTAGCCTAGACCTGGCCTCTCTGGTCGGCTATAACCTTCCCGAATCTGGTCAAACTCTTCATCCTAGACCTTAGGTCTCGATCGTAGCTTGGTTGGACTATCCGTCCTGGACCTAGTCGACCGTAGCCTGGACCTGGCCGTCTATGGTCGGCCGCAACCATCTCGAACCTAGTCAGACTGTTCGTCCTGGACATTGGGTCTCGGTCGTAGCCTGGTTGGACTCTTCGTGTTGGAACTGGCCGGGAGTAGCCTAGACCTGGCCTCTCTAGTAGACGGTAACCTTCTCAGACTTGATCGGACTCTTTGTCCTGGACCTTGGGTCTCGGTCGTAGCCTAGTTGGACTCTTCGTCCTAGACCTGGCATCTCTCCTCGGCTGTAACCTTCTCGTACCTGGTCGGGCTCTTCGTCCTGGACCTTGGGTCTCGGTCGTAGCCTGGTTGGACTCTTTGTCTCTGACCTGGTCGGTCGTAGCCTGGACTTGGCCCCTCATGGCGGTCGTAACCTTCTCGGACCTGGTCGGACTCTTCATCCTGGACCTGGCCTCTCTGGTCGGCCGTAACCTTCTCGAACATGGTTGCAATCTTCGTCCTGGACCTTGGGTCTCGGTCGTAGCCTGGTTGGACTCTTTGTCCAGGACCTGGTCATTCATAGCCTGGTCCTCACCTCTTTGGTCGGCCGTAACCTTCTTTGACCTGGTCGAACGCTTCGTCCTAAACCTTGGCTCTCGGTCGTAGCCTGGACCTGGTCTTCTCTGGTCGGATGTAACCTTCTAGGACGTGGTTGGACTCTTCATCTTGGACCTTGGGTCTCGGTTGTAGCCTGGTTGGACTCTTCGTCCTGGACCTAGTCGACCGTAGCCTAGACCTGGCCTCTCTAGTCGGCTGTAACCTTCTCGGACCTGGTCCAACCTTTCATCCTAGACCTTGGGTCTCGTTCGTAGCCTGGTTGGACTCTTCATCCTAGACCTGGTCGGTCGTAGCCTGGACGTGGCCTTCTCTGGTCAGCCGTAACCTTCTCGGACCTGGTCGGATTCTTTATCCTAGGCCTTGGGTCTTGGTCGTAGCCTGGTTGGACTCTTCGTCCTAGACTTGGCATCTCTGTTCCGCCGTAACCATCGCAGACCTGGTCAAACTCTTCGACTTTGACCTTGGGTCTCGTTCGTAGCCTGGTTGGACTCTTCGTCTTGGACCTAGTCGACCATAGCCTAGACCTGGCCTCTCTGGTCGGCCATAACCTTCTCGGACCTGGTTGGACTCTTCGTCTTGGACCTTGGGTCTTGGTCGTAGCTTGGTTGGACTCTTCTTCCTGGACCTGGTCGGTCGTAGCCTGGACCTGGCCTTTTTGGTCGGACATAACCTTCTCGGACCTGCTTGGACTCTTCGTCCTGGACCTTTGGTCTCAATCGTAGCCTGGTCGGACTCTTCGTCCTGGACCTAGTCTGCCATAGCCTAGACCTGGCCTCTCTGGTCGCCTGTATACTTCTCAGACCTGGTCGAACTCTTCGTCGTAGACCTTGGGTCTCGTTCGTAGCCAGGTTGGACTCTTTGTCCTGGACCTGGTCGGCCGTTGCCTGGACTTGGCCTTCTTTGGTCGGTCGTAACCTTCTCAGATCTGGCCGGACTCTTCGCCTTGGACCTTAGGTCTCAGTCATAGCCTGGTTGGACACTTCATCTTGGACCTGGTCAGTCGTTGCTTGGGCCTGGCTCCTCTAGTCGGCCGTAACCTTCTCGGACCTGGTCGAACTCTTTGTCCTGGCCCTTCGGTCTCGCTCGTAGCCTGGTTGGACTCTTCGTCTTAGACTTGGTCGGCCGTACCCTAGGCCAGGCCTCTCTGGTTGGCCGTAACCTTCTCGAACCTGGTCAGACACTTCATCCAGGACCTTGGGTCTCGGTCGTAGCCAGGTTGGACTCTTCGTCTTAGACCGGGTCGGCCGTAGCCTAGACCTGGCCTCTCTGTTCAGTCGTAACCTTCTCGGACCTCATTGAAATCATCGTCCTTCACCTTGGGTCTCGGTCTTAGCATGGTTGGACTCTTCGTCCCTGACTTGGTCGGCTGTAGCCTGGACCTGGCCTCCCTTGTCGGCCATAACCTTCTTGGACCTGGTCGAACTCTTCGTCCTAGACCTTGGGTCTCAGTTATCGCCTGGTTGGACTCTTCGCCTTGGACCTGGTCGGCCATAGCCTAGACCTGGCCTCTCTGGTCGGTCGTAACCTTCTCGGACCTAGTCGGACTCTTTGTCTTGGACCTTGGGTCTCGCTCGTAGCCTAGTTGGACTCTTCTTCTTTGACCTGGTCGGTCGTAGCCTTGACCTAGCCTCTTTGGTCGGACGTAACCTTTTCGGACCTCGTCGGACTCTTTGTCCTGGACCTTCAGCCTCGATCGTAGCCTGGTTGGACTCTTTGTCCTAGACCTGGTCGGCCGTAGTCCAGACCTGGCCTTTCTGGTCGGCTGTAACCTTCTTGGACCTAGTCGGACTCTTTGTCCTGGACATTGGGTCTTGGTCATCGCCTGGTTGGACTCTTCGTCCTAGAGCTGGTCAGTCTTAGCCTAGACTTGGCCTCTCTGGTCGGCCGTAACCTTCTTAAACATGGTAGGAATGTTCGTCCTGGACCTTGGGTCTTGGTCGTAGCCTGGTTGGACTCTTTGTCCAGGACCTGGTCGGTGGTAGTCTGAACCTGGCCTTTTTGGTCGGCTGTAACCTTCTTGGACCTAGTCGGACTCTTTGTCCTGGACATTGGGTCTTGGTCGTAGCCTGGACTTGTTCTTCTCTGGTCGGACGTAACCTTCTAGGACATGGTTGGACTCTTTGTCATGGACCTTGGGTCTTGGTTGTAGCATAGTTGGACTCTTCGTCCTGGACCAAGTCGGCTGTTGCCTAGACCTGGCCTCTCTAGTCGGCTGTAACCTTCTCGGACCTGGTCCAACTTTTCGTCCTAGACCTCGGGTCTCGTTCGTAGCCTGGTTGGACTCTTCATCCTAGACCTGGTCTGTCGTAGCCTGGACGTGGCCTTCTCTGGTCAGCCGTAACCTTCTCGGACCTGGTTGGACCCTTTATCCTGGGCCTTGGGTCTTGGTCGTAGCCTGGTTGGACTCTTCATCCTAGACCTGGGATCTCTGGTCGGCCGTAACCATCGCAGACATGGTCAGACTCTTTGACTTTGACCTTGGGTCTCGTTCGTAGCCTGGTTGGACTCTTCGTCTTGGACCTAGTCGACCATAGCCTAGACCTGGCCTCTCTAGTCGGCCATAACCTTCTCGGACCTGGTCGGACTCTTCATCTTGGACCTTGGGTCTCGGCCGTAGCTTCGTTGGACTCTTCTTCCTGGACCTGGTCGGTCGTTGCCTGGACCTGGCCTCTCTGGTCAGACATAACCTTCTCGGACCTGCTTGGACTCTTCATCCTGGACCTTTGGTCTCAGTCGTAGCCTGGTTGGACTCTTCGTCTTGGACCTAGTCTGCCATAGCCTAGACCTGGCCTCTTTGGTCGCCTGTATAATTCTCAGACCTGGTCGAACTCTTCATCCTAGACCTTGGGTCTCGTTCGTAGCCAGGTTTGACTCTTTGTCCTAGACCTGGTCGGCCGTTGCCTGGACTTGGCCTTCTTTGGTCGGCCATAACCTTCTCAGACCTGGTCGGACTCTTCGCCTTGGACCTTACGTCTCGGTCATAGCCTGGTTGGACTCTTCATCTAGGACCTGGTCAGTCGTTGCCTGGGCCTGGCTCCTCTAGTCGGCCGTAACCTTCTCGGACTTGGTCGAACACTTCATCCAAGACCTTGGGTCTCGGTCGTAGCCTGGTTGGACCCTTCGTCTTAGACCGGGTCGGCCGTAGCCTAGACCTGTACTCTCTGGTTGGTCGGAACCTTCTCGGACCACGTTGAAATTATCGTCCTTCACCTTGGGTCTCGGTCTTAACGTGGTTGGACTCTTCGTCTCAAACTTGGTCGGCCGTAGCCATCTTGGACCTGGTCAAACTCTTCGTCCTAGACCTTGGGTCTCAGTCATAGCCTGGTTGGACTCTTCGTCTTGGACCTGGTCGGCCATAGCCTAGACCTGGCCTCTCTGGTCGATCGTAACCTTCTCGGACCTAGTCGGACTCTTTGTCTTGGACCTTGGGTCTCGCTCGTAGCCTAGTTGGACTCTTCTTCTTGGACCTGGTCGATCGTAGCCTAGACCTGGCCTCTTTGGTCGGACGTAACCTTCTCGGACCTTGTCGGACTCTTTGTCCTGGACCTTCGGCCTCGATCGTAGCCTGGTTGGACTCTTTGTCCAGGACCTGGTCGGCCGTAGCCTGGACCTGGCCTCTCTGGTCAGCCGTAACCTTCTCGGACCTGGTCGAACTCTTCGTCCTAGACCTTGGGTCTCAGTCATAGCCTGGTTGGACTCTTCATCTTGGACCTGGTCGGTTGTAGCCTAGACCTGGCCTCTTTGACCGATCGTAACCTTCTCTGACCTGGTCAGACTCTTCGTCTTGGACCTAGTGTCTCTGGTCGGCTGTCACCTTCTCGGACCTGGTTGGACTCTTCGTCCTGGACCTTGGGTCTCGGTCGTAGCCTGGTTGGACTCTTCGCCTTGGACCTGGTTGGCCATAGCCTTGACCTTGCCTCTCTGGTCGGCCGTATCCTTCTCGGACCTGGTCGGACTCTTCGTCTTGGACCTTGGGTCTCGGTCGTAGCCTGGTTGGACTCTTCATCCTAGACCTGGTCGATCGTAGCCTGGACCTGGCCTCTCTGGTCAGCCGTAACCTTCTCGGACCTGGTCGAACTCTTCGTCCTAGACCTTGGGTCTCAGTCGTAGCCTGGTTGGACTCTTCGTCTTGGACCTGGTCGGCCGTAGCCTAGACCTGGCCTCTCTAGTCGGCCGTAACCTTCTCGGACCTGGTCAGACTCTTTGTCCTGGACCTTGGGTCTTGGTCGTAGCCTAGTTGGACTCTTCGTCCAAGACCTGGCATCTCTAGTAGGCCGTAACCTTCTCGGACCTAGTCGGACTCTTTGTCCTAGACCTTGGGTCTGGGTAGTAGCGTGGTTGGACTTGTAATCCCAAACTTGGTCAATCATAGCCTGGAGCTGGCCTCTCTAGTCGGCCGTAACCTTCTTATACCTGGTTGAACTTTTCATCTTGGACCTTGGGTCTTGGTCGTAGCGTGGTTGGACTCTTCGTCCTAGATCAGGTATCTCTGGTCAACCGTAACCTTCTCGGACCTAGTCAAACTCTTTGTCCTGGACCTTAGGTCTTGGTCGTAGCCTGGTTGGACTCTTTGTCTTCGACTTGGTCAGCCGTAGCCTAGACTTGGCCTCTCAGGTCAGCTGTAACCTTCTCAGACCTAGTCAGACTCTTCGTCTTTGACTGTGGGTCTTGGTCGTAGCCTTGTTGGACTCTTCATCCTGGACCTGGTCGACCGTAGCCTAGACCTAGCCTCTCTGGTCAGCCTTAAACTTCTAGGACCTAGTCAAAATCTTCGTCATGGACCTTGGGTATCAGTCGTAGCCTGGTTGGACTCTTCGACCTGGACTTGGTCGGCCATAGCCTAGACCTGGCCTCTCTGGTTGGCCGTAACCTTCTTTGACCTGGTCGAACTCTATGTCCTAGAACTTAGGTCTCGGTTGTAGCCTGGTTTGACTCCTTGTCCTGGACTTGCTCGGCCATAGCTTGGACCTGGCCTTCTCTGGTCAGACGTAACATTCTCTGACCTAGTTGGACTCTTCGTCCAAGACCTCGGCTCTCGATCATAGGCTAGTTGGACTCTTCGTCCTTGACCTGGTCGGTTGTAGCCTATACTTGGCCTCTCTGGTCGATCGTAACCTTCTTGGACCTGGTTGGATGCAACGTCTTGGACTTGGCATATCTGGTCGGCCGTAACCTTCTCTTACCTAGTCGGACTCTTCGTCTTGGGCCTTGGGTCTCGGTCGTAGCCTGGTTGGACTCTTTGTCTTAGACCTGATCGGCTGTAGCCTAGACCTGGCCTCTCTTGTCAGCCGTAACCGTCTCGGACCTAGTTGGACTCTTTGTCCTGGACCTTGGGACTCGCTCGTAGCCTTGTTGGACTCTTCCTCTTGGACCTGGTAGGTTGTAGCCGGGACCAGGCCTCTCTGGTCGGCCGTAACCTTCTCAGACCTGGTCGAACTCTTCGTCTTGGACCTTGGGTCTTGGTCATAGCCTGGTTAGACTCTTCATCCTAGACCTGGCATCTCTGGTCGGCTGTAACCTTCTCGGACTTGGTCGGACTCTTCATCCTGGACCTTGGGTCTAGGTTGTAGCCTAGTTGGACTCTTCGACTTGGACCTGGTCGGCCGTAGCCTAGGCTTGGCCTCTCTGGTCGACCGTAACCTTCTCCGACCTGGTTGGACTCTTCATCTTAGACCTTGGGTCTAGGTCGTAGCCTAGTTGGACTCTTCGTCCTGGGCCTGGTCAGTCGTAGCCTGGACCTGGCCTCTTTGGTAGGCCGTAACCTTCTCAGACCTCATCAGAATCTTCATCATGGACCTTGGGCCTTGATCGTAGCCTGGTTGGACACTTTGTCTTGGACCTAGTCAGCCGCAGCATAGACCTGGCCTCTCTAGTCGGCCGTAACCTTCTCGGACCTAGTCAAACTCTTCGTCCTAGACCTTAGGCCTCTGTCGTAGCCTGGTTGGACTCCTTGTCCTAGACCTGCTCGGCCGTAGCTTCGACTGGACTTCTTTGGTCAGACGTAACCTTCTCGGACCTGGTTGGACTCTTTGTCCTGGACCTTCGCTCCTGGTCGTAGGCTGGTTGGACTCTTCGTCCTGGACCTGGTCAGCTATAGCCTAGACCTGGCCTCTCTGGTCGATCGTAACCTTCTTGGACCTGGCCGGACACTTCGTCCTAGACCTGGCATATCTGGTTAGCCGTAACCTTCTCGGACCTGGTCGGACTCTTTGTCCTGGTCCTTGTGTCTCGGTTGTAGCCTAGTTGGACTCTTTGTCTTAGACCTAGTCGATCGTAGCCTAGACCTGGCCTCTCTGGTCGGCCGTAACCGTCTAGGACCTAGTCAGACTCTTCATCCTGGACCTTGGGACTTGATCCTTGTTGGACTCTTCCTCTTGGACGTGGTAGGTCGTAGCCTGGACTAGGCCTCTCTGGTCGGCCGTAACCTTCTCGGACTTGGCTGGACTCTTTGTCCTAGACCTTGGGCCTCGTTCGTAGCCTGGTTAGACTCTTCGACTTGGGCCTGGTTGGCCGTAGCCTAGACCTGGCCTCTCTGGTCGGCCGTAACCTTCTCCGACCTGGTCAGACTCTTCATCTTGGACCTTGGGTCTAGGTCGTAGCTTGGTTGGACTCTTCGTCCTAGGCCTGGCCTTTCTTGTCGGCTGTAACCTTCTCAGACCTGGTCAAACTCTTCGTCCTAGACCTTGGGTCTTGGTCGTAGCCTGGTTGGACTCTTCGTCTTGGACCTGGTTGGTCATAGCTTGGACCTGGCCTTCTCTGGTCCAACATAACCTTCTCAAACTTGGTTGGAGTCTTTGTCCTGGACCTTGGCTCTCAGTCGTAGGCTAGTTGGTCTCTTCATCTTGGACGTGGCCAGCTATAGCCTGGACCTGGCTTTTCTGGTCGACCGTAACCTTTTCAGACCAGGTCAAACTCTTCGTCTTGGACCAGGCATCTCTGGTCTGTCGTAACCTTCTCGGACCTGGTCGGACTCTTTGGTCTCGGTCGTAGCCTGGATGGACTCATCGTCTTGGACCTAGGCGACCGTAGCCCAGACCTAACCTCTCGGGTCGACTGTAACCTTCTCGGACTTGGTCAGACTCTTCGCCCTGGACCTTGGGTCTCGGTCGTAGCCTAGATGGACTCTTCGTCCTGGTCCTGCTCGATCGTACCCTAGACCTCGCCTCTCTGGTCGGCCGTAACCTTCTTGGACCAGGCCGGACTCTTCATCTTGGAACTTGGGTCTCGGTCGTAGCCTGGTTGGACTCTTCGTCATGGACTTGGTAGGTCGTAGCCTGGACCTTGCCTTCTCTGGTCGATCACAACCTTCTCGGACCTGGCCTCTCTAGTCGACAGTAACCTTCCCAGACCCGATCAGACTCTTCATCCTAGACCGTGGGTCTCGGTCGTAGCCTTGTTGGACTCTTCATCCTGGACCTGGTCGTCCGTAGCTTGGACTTCACCTCTCTGGTCGGCCGTAACCCTCTTAGACCTGGTCAGACATTTTGTCCTAGACATTGGGTCTCTTTGGTTGGCCGTTGCCTGGACTTGGCCACTCTGGTCGGCCGTAACCTTCTGGGACCTGGTCGGACACTTCGTCCTGGACCTTGGGTCACGGTCGTAGCCTGGTTGGACTCTTCATCTTGGACCTGTTCGACCGTACCCTAGACCTGGCCTCTCTGGTTGGCCGCAACCTTCTAGGACCTAGTCGGACACTTTGTCCTAGACCTTGGGTCTCGTTCGTGGCCTGGTTGGACTCTTCATCTTGGACGTGGTCGGTCGTGGCCTGGACCTGGCCTCTCTGGTCATCCGTAACCTTCTCGGACCTGGTCGGACACATCGTCCTGGACCTTGGGTCTTGGTCGTAGTCTAGTTGGACTCTTCATCTTGTACCTGCTCGACCGTACCCTAGACCCCGCCTCCCTGTTCGTCTGGAACCTTCTCGAACCGGGTCGGATACTTCATCCTAGACCTTGGGTCTCAGCCGTAGCCTGGTTGGTCGTAACCTTCTCGGACCTGGTTGGACTCATCGTCCTGGACCAGCTCGTCCGTACCTTAGACGTGGCTTCTGTAGTCAACAGTAACCTTCTGAGACCTGGTCGACCTCTTCGTCTTGGACCTTGGGTCTTAGTCGTAGCTTGGTTGGACTCTTCGTCCAACACGTGGTCGGCTGTAGCCTGGACCGGGCCTCTCTGGCCGGCCGTAACCTTCTCGGACCTGGTTGGAGTCTTTGTCTTGACCTATGGTCTAGGTCGTAGCCTGGTTGGACTCATCGACCTGGACCTGCTCGTCTGTACCTTGGACCTGGCCTTTCTGGTAGGCCGTAACCTTCTCAAACCCAGTTGGACTCTTCATCCTGGACCTTGGGTCCGGGTCGTAGCCTCGTTAGACTCTTTGTCATGGAGCTGGTCGGCCGTAGCCTGGACCTAGCCTCTCTGGTCGGCTGTAACCTTCTCGGACCTGGTCGAAATCTTTGCCCTGGACCTTGGGTCTCGGTCGTAGTCTGGATGCACTCTTCATCCTGGACCTGCTCGACCGTACCCTAGACCTCACCTCTCTGGTCGGCCGTAACCTTGTCAGACCTGGTCGGACACTTCGTCTTGGACCTTGGGTCTTGGTCGTTGCCTGGTTTGACTCTTCGTCCTGGACTTGGTCGATCGTAGCCTAGACCTGGCCTCACTAGTCAGCTGTAACCTTCTCGGACCTGGTCAGACACTTAGTCCTGGACCTTGGGTCTCGGTCGTAGCCTAGTTGGACACTTTATCCGGGACATGGTCGGCTGTTGCTTGGACCTGGCCCTCTCTGGTTGGCTGTAACCTTATCGGACCAGGTCAAACTCTTTGTCCTAGGCCTTGGGTCTCGGTCGTAGCCTGGTTGGACTCTTTGCCTTGGACCTAGTCCACCGTAGCCTGGACTTGGCCTTCACTGGTCGACCGTAACCCTCTCAGACCTGGTTGGACTCTTCGTCCTGGACCTTGGGTCACCCTGGTCGGCTGCAACCATCTCGGACCTGGTCAAACTCTTTCTCCAGGACCTTGGGTCTCGATCGTAGCCTGGACTTGGACTCTCTGGTCGGCCGTAACCTTCTCAGACCTGGTTGGACTCTTCATCCTGGACCTGGTCGGCAGTAGCCTAGACTTGGCCTTTCTACTCGGCCGCAACCTTCTTGGACCAGGCAGGACTCTTCGTCTTGGAACTTGGGTCTCAGTCATAGCCTGGTTGGACTCTTCATCATGGACCTGGTAGGCCGTAGCCTGGACCTTGCGTTCTCTGGTTGATCGTAACCTTCTCGGACCTGGCCTCTCTAGTCAGCAGTAACCTTCTCAGACCTGATCGGACTCTTCGTCCAAGACCGTGGGTCTCGGTCGTAGCCTTGTTGGACTCTTCGTCCTAGACCTGATCTTTCGTAGCCTGGACTTTGCCTCTCTGGTCGGCCGTAACCCTCTCAGACCTAGTCAGGCATTTTGTCCTGGACATTGGGTCTCTTTGGTTGGTCGTAGCCTGGACTTGGCCCCTCTGGTCGGCTGTAACCTTCTCGGACCTGGTTGGACACTTCGACCTGGACCTTGGGTCTCGGTCGTAGCCTGGTTGGACTCTTCATCTTGGACCTGTTCGACCGTACAGTAGACCTGGCCTCTCTGGTTGGCCATAACCTTCTAGGACCTAGTCGGACACTTTGTCCTGGACCTTGGGTCTCGATCGTAGCCAAGTTGGACTCTTCGTCCTGGACGTGGTTGGTCGTGGCCTGGACCTGGCCTCTCTGGTCATCCGTAACCTTCTCGGACCTGGTCGGACACTTCATCCCGGACCTTGGGTCTCGATCATAGCCTGGTTGGACTCTTCATCTTGTACCTACTCGACCGTACCCTAGACCTCGCCTCTTTGTTCGTCCGTAACCTTCTTGGACCGGGTTGGACACTTCATCCTAGACCTCGGGTCTTGGTTGTAGCCTGGTTGGACTCTTCATCCTGGACGTGGTCGGTCGTAGCCCAAACTTGGCCTCTCTGGTCGGTCGTAACCTTCTCGGACCTGGTCGGACTCTTCGTCCTGGACCTTGGGTCTCGGTCGTAGCCTGGTTGGACTCATCTTCCTGGACCAGCTCGTCCGTACCTTGGACCTGGCCCCTCTAGTCGACAGTAACCATCTCAGACCTGGTCGACCCTTTTGTCTTGGACCTTGGGTGTCAGTCGTAGCCTAGTTGGACTCTTCATCTTAGACGTGGTCGGTCGTGGCCTGGACCTGGCCTCTCTGGTCGGCCATAAACTTCTCAGACCTGGTCAGACACGTCGTCCTTTACCATGGGTCTCGGTCGTAGCTTGGTTGGACTCTTCATCATGGAGTTGGTCGGCCATAGCTTGGACCTGGCCTCTCTGGTTGGTCGTAACCCTCTCTGACCTGGTCGGACACTTTGTCCTAGACCTTGGGTCTCGGTCGTAGCCTAGTTGGACTCTTCATCCTGGACCTGGTCGGCTGAAGCCTTGACCTAGCCTCTCTGGCCAGTCTTAACCTTCTTGGACCTGGTCTGACTCTTCGTCCAGGACCTTGGGTCTCTATTGTAGCCTGGTTGGGCTCTTCGTCCTGGAGCTGGTCGATCGTAACCTGGACCTGGCCTTCTCTAGTCGGCCGTAACCTTCTCAAACTTGGTCGGACTCTTCGTCCTGGACCTTGGGTCTTGGTTGTAGCCTAGTTGGACTCTTCGTCTTGGACCTGCTCAGCCGTAGCCTAGACCTAGCCTCTCTGGTCGACCGTAAAGTTCTTGGACCTGGTCGGACTCTTCGTCCTGGACCTTGGGTCTCATTCATAGCCCGGTTGGACTCTTCGTCTTGGACCTGCTCGATCGTACCCTAGAGTTGGCCTCTCTGATCGGCCGTAACCTTCTCGAACTTGGTCGTCACTTTGTCCTGAACCCTGGGTCTCGGTTGTAGCCTGGTTGGACTCTTCGTCTTGGACCTAGTTTGCTGTAGACTGGACTTGGCCTCTCTGGTCGGCCGTAACCTTCTCAGACTGGGTCAGACTCCTCGTCCTGGACCTTGGGTCTCGGTCGTAGCCTGGTTGGACTCTTCATCCTGGACCTGCTCGGCCGTACCTTAGACCTAGCCTCTCTGGTCGGCCGCAACCTTCTCGGACCTGGTCGGACTCCTTGTCCTGGACCTTGGGTCTCGGTCGTAGCCCACTTGGACTCTTCATCCTGGACCTGGTCGGCCGTACCCTAGACCTGGCCTCTCTGGTCAGCCGTATCCTTCTCAGACCTGGACGGACTCTTTGTCCTAGACCTTGGGTCTCGGTCGTAGGCTGGTTGGACTCTTCCTCTGGGACCTGGCATCTATGGTCGGCCGTAACCTTCTCAGACCTGGTCATACTCTAAATCCTAGACCTTGGGTCTCGGTCGTAGCCTGGTTGGACTCTTCGTCTTCGACCTGCTCGACCGTACCCTGGACCTGTCCGCTCTGGTCAGCCATAACCTTTTCAGACCTTGTCAGACTCTTCATCCTGGACCTTGGGTCTCGGTCGTAGCCTGGTTGGACTCTTCGTCTTGGACCTGGCATCTATGGTCGGCCGTTACCTTCTCAAACCTAGTCGGACTCTTCGTCCTGGACCTTGGGTCTCGGTCATAACCTGGTTGGACTCTTCGTCCTGGACCTTAGGTCTCGGTCGTACCCTAGAGTTGGCCTCTCTGATCGGCTGTAACCTTCTCGAACTTGGTCGACACTTTGTCCTGAACCCTGGGTCTTGGTTGTAGCCTGGTTGGAGCCTTCGTCCTGGACCTAGTTTGCTATAGACTGGACTTGGCCTCTCTGGTCGGCCGTAACCTTCTCAGACCGGGTCAGACTCCTCGTCCTAGACCTTGGGTCTCGGTCGTAGCCTGGTTGGACTCTTCGTCCTGGACCTACTCGGCCGTACCCTAGACCTGGCCTCTCTGGTCAGCCGCAACCTTCTCAGACCTGGTCGGACTCCTCGTCCTGGACCTTGGGTCTCGGTCGTAGCCCACTTGGACTCTTCATCCTGGACCTGGTCGGCCGTACCCTAGACCTGGCCTCTCTGGTCAGCCGTATCCTTCTCGGACCTGGACGGACTCTTTGTCCTAGACCTTGGGTCTCAGTCGTAGGCTGGTTGGACTCTTCCTCTGGGACCTGGCATCTATGGTCGGTCGTAACCTTCTCAGACCTGGTCATACTCTAAATCCTAGACCTTGGGTCTCGGTCGTAGCCTGGATGGACTCTTCGTCTTGGACCTGCTTGGCCGTACCCTAGACCTGTCCGCTCTGGTCAACCATAACCTTTTCAGACCTTGTCGGACTCTTCATCCTGGACCTTGGGTCTCGGTCGGCCGTTACCTTCTCAAACCTTACGGCTGTTACCTTGTCGGACTAGACAGCCTGGTGGGACTCTTCGTCTTGGACCTGGCATCTATGGTCGGCCGTTACCTTCTCAAACCTAGTCGGACTCTTCGTCCTGGACCTTGGGTCTCGGTCGTAACCTGGTTGGACTCTTCGTCTTGGACCCGGTCGGCCGTAGCCTATACCTAGCCTCTCTGGTCTGCCGAAACATTCTCAGACCAGGTTGGACTCTTCATCCTGGACCTTGGGTCTCGGTCGTAGCCTGGTTAGACTCTTTTTCTTGCACCTGGTAGGCCGTAGCCTGGACTCAGACTTTGTTGGATTCTTTGTCCTGGACCTTCGGCCTTGATCGTCGCCTGGTGCGACTCATCGTCTTGAATCTAGTCAGCCGTAGCCTGGACTTGGCCTCTCTGGTCAGCCGTAACCTTCTCGGACCTGGTCAGACTCTTCGTCCTGGACCTTAGGTCTCGGTCGTAGCCTGGTTGGACTCTTCATCCTGGACCTGGTCGATTGTAGCCTAGACCTGGCCTCTCTGGTTGGCCGTAACCTTCTCGGACCTGGTCAGACTCTTCGTCCTAGACCTTGGGTCTCGGTCTTAGCCTGGTTGATCTTTCGTCCTGGACCTGCTCGGTCGTAGCCTAGACTTGGCCTCTCTGGTCAGTCGTTACCTCCTCGGACCTGGTTGGACACTTCATCCTGGACCTTGGGTCTCGGTCGTAGCCTGGTTGGACTCATCATCCTGGACCAGCTCGTCCATACCTTAGACCTGGCCTCTCTTGTCGACAGTAACCTTCTCAGACCTGGTCGACCTCTTCGTCTTGGACCTTGGGTGTCATTCGTAGCCTGGTTGGACTCTTCGTCCTGGACATGGTCAGTCGTGGCATAGACCTGGCCTCTCTCGTCGGCCGTAAACTTCTCAGACCTGGTCAGACACGTCGTCCTTTACCATGGGTCTCGGTCGTAGCTTGGTTGGACTCTTCATCTTGGACCTGCTCGACCGTACCCTAGACCTGGCTTCTTTGGTAGGCCATAACCTTCTAGGACCTAGTCAGACTCTTCGTCCTAGACCTTGGGTCTTGGTCGTAGCCTGGTTGGAATCTTTATGTTTTACCTGCTCGATCGTGCCCTAGACCTCTCCTCTCTGTTCGTCCGTAACCTTCTCGGACCAGGTCGGACACTTCGTCCTAGACCTTGGGTCTCGATCGTAGCCTGGTTGGACTCTTCGTCCGAGACGTGGTCGATCGTAGCACAAACTTGGCCTCTCTAGTCTGTCGTAACCTTCTCGGACCTGGTCGGACTCTTCGTCCTGGACCTTGGGTCTCGATCGTAGCTTGGTTGGACTCATCGTCCAGGACCAGCTCGTCCGTACCATGGACCTGGCCTCTCTGGTCGACAGTAACCTTCTCAAACATGGTCAACCTCTTCGTCTTGGACCTTGGGTGTCAGTCGTAGCCTGGTTGGACTCTTCGTCCTGGATGTGGTCGGCTATTGCCTGGACCTGGCCTCTCTGGTCGGCCGTAACCTTCTCGCACCTGGTCGGACTCTTCCGCCTAGACCTATGGTCTAGGTCGTAGCTTGGTTGGACTCATCATCCTGGACCTGCTCGTCTTTACCTCAGACCTGGCCTTTCTGGTCGGCTATAACCTTCTCAGACCTGGTCAGACTCTTCGTCTTCGATCTTGGGTCCCGGTCGTAGCCTCATTGGACTCTTCGTCATGGAGCTGGTCGGCCATAGCTTGGACCTGGCCTCTCCAGTCGGCCGTAACCTTCTCTGACCTGGTCGGACACTTTGTCCTAGACCTTGGGTCTCAGTCGTAGCCTAGTTGGACTCTTCATCCTGGTCATGGTCGGCCGAAGCTTGGACCTAGCCTCTCTAGCCAGTCGTAACGTTCTTGGACCTGGTCAGACTCTTCGTCCTGGACCTTCGGTCTCGATTGTAGCCTAGTTGGGCTCTTCATCCTGGATCTGGTCGATCGTTGCCTGGACCTGGCCTTCTCTTATCGGCCGTAACCTTCTCGGACTTGGTCAGACTTTTCGTCCTGGACCTTGGGTCTTGGTCGTAGCCTAGTTGGACTCTTCGTCTTGGACCTGCTCGGCTGTAGCCTGGACCTAGCCTCTCTGGTCAGCCGTAACCTTCTTGGACCTGGTCGAACTCTTCGTCCTGGACCTTGGGTCTCGGTCGTAGCCTGGTTGGACTCTTTGTCTTGGACCTGCTCGGTCATACCCTAGACCTGGCCTCTCTGGTCGGCCGTAACCTTCTCGAACTTGGTCGACACTTCGTCCTGAACCTTGGGTCTCGGTCGTAGCCTGGTTGGACTCTTCGTCTTGGACCTAGTCTGTTGTAGCCTGGACCTGGCCTCTCTAGTCAGCCGTAACCTTCTTGGACCTGGTCAGACTCTTCGTCCTGGACCTTAGGTCTCGGTCGTAGCCTGGTTGGACTCTTCATCCTGGACCTGGTCAGCCGTAGCCTGGACCTGGCCTCTCTGGTCGGCCGTAACCTTCTCGGACCTAGTCAGACTCTTTGAACTAGACCTTGGGTCTTGGTCGAAGCCTGGTTGGACTCTTCATCCTGGACCTGCACATTCGTACCCTAGACCTGGCCTCTCTAGTTGGCCGTAACCTTCTCGAACTTGGTCGGACACTTCATTCTGGACCTTGGGTCTCTCTGGTTGGCCAAAACCATCTCGGACAGAGTCAGACTCTTCGCCCTTGACCTTGTGTCTCGTTCGTAGCCTGGACATGGCCTCTCTGGCCAGCCGTAACTTTCTCAAACCTGGTCGGACACTTCTTCCTAGACCTTGGGTCTCTTTGGTTGGCCGTAACCTTCCCGGACCTGGTCAGACTATTCATCCTGGACCTTGGGTCTCGGTCGCAGCCTACTCAGCCGTACCCTAGACCTGGCCTCTCTGGTCGGCCGTAACCGACTTAGACCTGGTCAGACACTTCTTCCTGGACCTTCGGTCTCGGTCGTAGCCTTGTTGGACTCTTCGCCCAGGACCTAGTCGGCCGTACCCAAGACCTGGCCTCATTGGTTGGCTGTAACCTTCTCAAACCTGGTCGGACACTTCGACCTAGACCTTGGGTCCCTCTAGTCGGCCGTAACCTTCTCGGACCTAGTTGGACTTTTTGTGCTGGACCTCCAGCCTCGATCGTATTCTGGTGGGACTCTTCGACCAGGACTTGGTTGGCTGTAGCCTGGACCTGGCCTCTCTGCTCGGTCGTAACCTTCTCAGACCTGGTCAGAATCTTCTTTCTAGACATTGGGTCTCAGTCGTAGCCTGGTTGGACTCTTCGTCCTGGACCTAGTCAGCAGTAGCCTGGACCTAGCCTCTCTAGTCGGCCATAACCTTCTCGGACCTGGTCGGACTCTTCGTCCTGGACCTTGGGTCTCGGTCGTAGCCTGGTTGGACTCTTCGTCTTGGACCTGGTCGGTCGTAGCCTGGACCTGGCCTCTCTCGTAGGCCCTAACCTTCTCGGACCTAGTCGGACTCTTCATCCTGGACCTTAGGACTCAGTCCTAGCCTGGTTGGACTCTTCGTCTTGGAATTGGCATCTATGGTCGGCCGTAACCTTCTCAGACCTAGTCGAACTCTTCGACCTTGGGTCTCAATCGCAGCCTGGTTGGACTCTTCGTCTTGGACTTGGTCGGCCGTAGCCTAGACCTGGCCTCTCTGGTCCGCCGTAACCTTCTTGAAACTGGTTGCACTCTTTGTCCTGGACCTTGGGTCTCGGTCGTAGTCTAGTTGGAATCTTCATCCTGGACCTGGTCGGCCGTAGCCTGGACCTGGCCTCTCTGTTCGGGCCGTAACCTTCTCAGACCTGGTCAGAATCTTCATCCTGGACCATGGGTCTCGGCCATAGCCTGGTTGGACTCATCGTCCTAGACCTGGCCACTCTGGTCGTCCATAACTTTCCCTGTCCTGGTCAAAATCTTCATCCTGAACCTTGGGTCTCGGTCGTAGCCTGGTTGGACTCATCGTCTTAGACCAACTCGTCCGAAACTTGGACCTGGGCTCTCTGGTCGGCCGCAACCTTCTCGGACCTGGTTAGAATCTTCATCTTGGACCTTGGGTGTCAGTCGTAGCCTAGTTGGACTCTTCGTCCTGGATGTGGTCGGTTGTAGCCTGGACTTGGCCTCTCTGGTAGACAGTAACCTTCTCGGACCTGGTCGGACTCTTCGTCCTGGACCTATGGTCTAGGTCGTAACCTGGTTGGACTCATCATCCTGGACCTGCTCGTCTGTACCTCAGACCTGGCCTTTCTGGTCGGCTATAACCTTCTCAGACATGGTCGGACTCTTCATCTTGGATCTTGGGTCTCGGTCATAGCCTCGTTGGACTCTTCGTCATGGAGCTGGTCTGCCATAGCTTCGACCTGGCCTCTCCGGTCGGCCGTAACCTTCTCTGACCTGGCCGGACACTTTGTCCTAGACCTTGGGTCTCGGTCATAGCCTAGTTGGACACTTCATCCTGGACATGGTCAGCCAAAGCCTGGACCTAGCCTCTCTGGCCAGTTGTAACCTTCTCGGACTTGGTCGGACTCTTCGTCCTGGACCTTGGGTCTCGATTGTAGCCTGGTTGGGCTCTTCGTCCTGGATCTGGTCGATCGTAGCCTGGACCTGGCCTTCTCTGGTAGGCCGTAACCTTCTCGGACTTGGTCAGACTCTTCGTCCTAGACCTTGGGTCTTGGTCGTAGCCTAGTTGGACTCTTCGTCTTGGACCTGCTCGGCCGTAGCCTGGACCTAGCCCTTTTGGTCGGCCGTAAAGTTCTTGGACCTGGTCGGACTCTTCATCCTGGACCTTGGGTCTCGGTCGTAGCCTGGTTGGACTCTTCATCTTGGACTTGCTCGATCGTACCCTAGACCTGGCCTCTCTGGTCTGCTGTAACCTTCTCGAACCTGGTCGACACTTGATCCTGAACCTTGGGTATTGGTTGTAGCCTGGTTGGACTCTTCATCCTGGACCTAGTTTATTGTAGCCTGGACTTGGCCTCTTTGGTCAGCCGTAACCTTCTCGGACCTGGTCAGACTCCTTGTCCTCGACCTTGAGTCTTGGTCGTAGCCTGGTTGGACTCTTCATCTTAGACCTGCTCGGTCGTACCCTAAACCTGGCCTCTCTGATCGGCCATAACCTTCTCAGACCTGGTCGGAATCTTCATCTGGGCCTTGGCTCTCAATCGTAGCTTGGTTGGACTCTTCGCCCTGGACCTGCTCGGCTGTACCCTAGACCTGGCCTCTCTGGTTGGCCGTAACCTTCTCAAACCTGGTCGAACACCTCAGCCTAGACCTTGGGTCTCTTTGGTAGGCCGTAACCTTCTCGGACCTAGTCGAACTCTTTGTCCTGGACCTTCGGCCTCGATCGTAGCCTGGTGGGACACTTCGACCAAGACCAGGTCGGCCGTAGTCTAGACCTGGCCTCTCTGGTCGGTAGTAACCTTCTCAGAACCTGGTCGGAGTCATCTTTCTTGACATTGGGTCACAGTTGTAGACTGGTTGGACAATTCATCCTGGACCTGCTCGGTCGTAGCCTAGACCTGCCCTCTCTGGTCGGCCGTAACCTTCTCAGACCTTGTCGGACTCTTCATCCGGGACATTGGGTCTCGGTCCTAGCCTGGTTGGACTCTTTGTCCTGGACCTGCTTGGCCGTAGCCTGGACCTGGCCTCTCTGGTCGGTCGTAACCTTCTCAATCCTGGTTGGACTCTTTGTCCTGGACTGTGGGTCTTGGTCGTAGCCTGGTTGGACTCTTCGCCTTAAACCTGGTCGGTTGTAGCCTAGACCTGGCCTCTTTGGTCGGACCTAACCTTCTCAGACCTGGTCTGACTCTTCGTCCTGGACCTTGGGTCTCGGTCGTGGCCTGGCTGTACTCTTCATCCTGGACTTGGCATCTATAGTCGGCCATAACCTTCTCGGACCCAATCGTACTCTTCATCTTGGACCTTGGGTCTCAGTTGTAGCCTGGTTGGACTCTTCATCTTGGACCCGGTCAGCCGTAGCCTAGACCTGGCCTCTCTGGTCTGCCGTTACCTTCTCGGACCTGGTTGGGCTCTTTGTCCAGGACCTTGGGTCTCGGTCGTAGTCTAGTTGGACTCTTTGTCCTAGACCTACTCAGCCATAGCCTAGACTGGCCTCTCTGGTCAGCCGTAACCTTATCAGACCTAGTCGTACTCTTTGTCCGGGACCTTTGGCTTTGATCGTATCCTAGTGGGACTCTTCGTTCAGGACCTAGTCGGCCGTAGCCTGGACTTGGCCTCTCTTTTCAGCCGTAACCTTCTTGGACCTGGTCAGAATCTTCATCCTGGACCTTGGGTCTTGGTCGTAGTCTGGTTGGACACTTCCTCCTGGCCATAGCTTGGACCTGGCCTCTCTAGTCGGCCGTAACCATCTCGGACCTGGTCAGACTCTTCATCCTGGACCTTGGGTCACGGTCATAGCTTGCTAGGACTCTTCGTCTTGGACTTGGTCGGTCGTAGCCTGGACCTGCCCTCTCTGGTCGAATGTAACCGTCTCGGACCTAGTCGGACTCTTCGTCCTGGACCTAGGGTCTCGGTTGTAGCCTGGTTGGACTCTTTGTCCTGCAGTTGGCATCTATGGACAGTCATAACCTTCTCGAACCTAGTCAGACTCTTTGTCTAGGACCTTTGGTCTTGGTCGTAGCTTGGTTGGACTCTTAGTCTTGGACCTGGTCGGCCGTATCCGAGACCTGGCCTCTCTGGTCTGCCGTAACCTTTTTGGACCTGTTTGAACGCTTCGTCCTAGACCTTGGGTCTTGGTTGTAGCCTGGTTGGACTCTTCATCCTGGACCTGGTCGGCCGTATCCTGGCCCTGTCCTCTCTGGTCGGCCGTAACCTTCTCTGACCTAGTCGGAGTCTTTGCCCTGGACCTTTGGCCTCAATTGTAGCATGGTGGGGCTCTTCGACCAGGACCTGGTTGGCCGTAGCCTAGACCTGGCCTCTCTGAATGACTGTAACCTTCTCGGACCAGGTCAAAATCTTCGTCCTAGACCTTGGGTCATGGTCGTAGCCTGGTTGGACTCTTCATCTTGGACCTGGTCGGCCGCAGCCTTCTCAGACCTAGTCGGACACTTTGTCCTAGACCATTGGCCCCAATCGTAGCCTGGTGGGACTCTTCGACCAGGAACTGGTTGGCTGTAGCCTGGACCTGGCCTCTCTAGTCGGCCGTAACCTTCTCAGACCAAGTCAAAATCTTCGTCCTGGACCTTGGGTCTCGTCGTAGCCAGGTTGGACTCTTCGCCTTGGACCTGCTCAGCCGTAGCCTGGACCTGGCCTCTCTGGTCGGCCATAACCTTCGTAGACCTGCTCTGACTCTTCGTCGTGGACCTCGGGTCTCGGTTGTAGCCTGGTTGGACTCTTCATCTTGGACCTGGTTGGTTGTAGCTGGACCTGGCCTCTCTGGTCGGTTGTAACCTTCTCAGACCTGGTCGGACTCTTAGTGCTGGACCTTGGGTCTCGGTCGTAGCCTGGTTGTGCTTTTCTTCCTGGACCTAGCATCTATGGTCGGCTGTAACCTTCTCGGACATGGTCAAAATCTTCGTCTTGTACCTCGGGTCTTGGTCGTAGCCAGGTTGGACTCTTCGCCCTTGACCCACTCGGCCATAGCCTGGACCTGGCCTCTCAGGTCAGTCGGAACCTTCTCAGACCTGGTTGGACTCTTCATCCTGGACCTTGGGTCTCGGTCGTAGTCTGGTTGGACTCTCCGTCTTGGACCTGGTCAGCTATAGCCTGGACCTGGGCTCTTTGGTCAGCCGTAACGTTCTCAGACTTGGTCGGACTCTTAGTCCTGCACCTTGGGTCTTAGTCGTAGCCTGGTTGTACTCTTCGTCTTGGACCTGGCATCTATGGTCGGCCGTAACCTTGTCAGACCAGGTCAGACTCTTCATCTAGGACCTTGGGTCTTGGTCGTAGCCTGGTTATACTCTTCGTCCTGCACCTGGCATCAATGGTCGACCGCAACCTTCACGGACCTGGTCGAAATCTTCGTCTTGGACCTTGGGTCTCGGTCGTAGCCTGGTTGGACTTTCATCCTAGACCTGCTCGACCGTAGCTTGGACCTGGCCTCTAATGTCGGTCGTAACCTTCTTGGCCCTGGTCGGACTCTTCATCCTGGACTTCGGGTCTCGGTCGTAGCCTGGTTGGACACTTCGTCTTGGACCTGGTCGGTTGTAGCCTGGACCTGGCCTCTTTGGTCAGCCGTAACCTTCTTAGACCTGGTCAGACTATTCGTCCTAGACCTTGGGTCTCGGTCGTAGCCTGGTTGTACTCTTCATCCTAGCCTGGTTATGGTTGGCCATAACCTTCTCACACCTAGTCAAACTCATTGCCTTGGACCTTGGCTCTCGGTTGTAGCCTGGATGGACTCTTCATCTTGGACCTGCTCGGTCGAGGCCTAGACCTGGCCACTCTGGTCCACCGTAACCTACTCTGACCTGGTTGAACTCTTTGTCCTGGACCTTGGGTCTTGGTCGTAGTCTAGTTGGACTCTTCATCTTGGACCTGGTCGGCCATAGCCTAGACTAGCCTCTCTTGTCGGCCGTAACCTTCTCGGACCTAGTCGGACTCTTTGTCCTGGACCTTCGGCCTCGATAGTAGCTTGGTGAGACTCTTTGACTAGGACCTGGTCGGCCGTGGCCTGGACCTGGCCTCTCTGTTCACCCGTAACCATCTCACACCTGGTTGGAATCTTCATCCTGGACCTTGGGTCTCGGTCGTAGGCTGGTTGGACACTTCGTCCTTGACCTGATCGGCTGTAGCTTGGACCTGGCCTCTCTGGTCTACCATAACCTTCTCGGCCCTTGTCGAAGTCTTCATCCTGGACCTTGGGTCTCGTCGTAGCCTGGTTGGACTCTTCATCGTTGACTTGGTCGGTCGTAGCCTAGACTTGGCCTCTCTAGTCGGCCGTAACCTTCTCAGACCTGCTCGGACTCTTCATCGTGGACCTCGGGTCTCGGTTGTAGCCTGGTTGGACTCTTCGTCTTGGACTTGGTCGGTTGTAACTGGACCTGGCCTCTATGGTCGGCTATAACCATCTCAGATTTGGTCGGACTCTTAGTGCTTGACCTTGGGTCTCGGTCGTAGCCTGGTTGTGCTTTTCATCCTCGACCTGGTATCTATGGCCGGCCGTAACCTTCTCGAAAATGGTCAGAATCTTTGTCTTGTACCTTGGGTCTTGGTCGTAGCCTGGTTGGACTCTTCGTCCTTGACCCACTCGGCCGTAGCCTGGACCTGGCCTCCCTGGTCGGTCGGAACCTTCTCGGACCTGGTTGGACTCTTCGTCCTGGACCTTGGGTCTCGGTCGTAGCCTGGTTGGACTCTTCGTCTTGGACCTGGTTAGTTGTAGCCTGGACCTGGCCTCTTTGGTCGGCCGTAACCTTCTCAGACTTGGTCGGACTCTTAGTCCTGCACCTTGGGTCTTAGTCGTAGCCTGGTTGTACTCTGCGTGCTGGACCTGGCATCTATGGTCGACCGTAACCTTCTAGGACCTAGTCGAACTCTTCGTCCAGGACCTTGGGTCTCGGTAGTAGCCTGGTTGTACTCTTCGTCCTGGAGTTGGCCTCAATGGTCAGCCGCAACCTTCTCAGACCTGGTCGGACTCTTCGTCCTGGACCTTGGGTCTCGGTCGTAGCCTGGTTTGACTCTTTGTCCTGGACCTGCTCGGCCGTAGCCTGGACCTGGCCTCTCTTGTCGGTCGTAACCTTCTTGACCCTAGTTGGACTCTTCGTCCTGGACCGTGGGTCTCGGTCGTAGCCTAGTTGGACACTTCATCTTGGACCTGTTCGGTTGTAGCCTGGACCTGGCCTCTTTGGTCGGCCGTAACCTTCTCAGACCTGGTCGGACTCTTCGTCCTAGACCTTGGGTCTCGGTCGTAGCCTGGTTATACTCTTCATCCTAGACCTGTCATCTATGGTTGGCCATAACCTTCTCAGACCTAGTCAAACTCTTTGCCTTGCACCTTGGCTCTCGGTTGTAGCCTGGATGGACTCTTCGTCTTGGACCTGCTCGGCAGAGGCCTAGACCTGGCCACTCTGGTCCACTGTAACCTACTCTGACCTGGTTGAACTCTTTGTCCTGGACCTTGGGTCTTGGTCATTGTCTAGTTGGACTCTTCGTCCTAGACCTGGTCGGCCATAGCCTAGACTGGCCTCTCTGGTCGGCCGTAACCTTCTCGGACCTAGTCAGACTCTTTGTCCTGGGCCTTCGGCCTCGATAGTAGCCTGGTGAGACTCTTCGACCAGGACCTGGTCGGTCGTAGCCTGGACCTGGCCTCTCTGTTCAGCCGTAACCTTCTCAAACTTGGTTGGAATCTTCATCCTGGACCTTGGGTCTCGGTCGTAGCTTGGTTGGACACTTCGTCCTGGACCTGCTTGGCCGTACCTTGGACTTGGCCTCTCTGGTCGGCCGTAACCTTCTCAGACCTGGTCGGACTCTTCGTCCTGGACCTTGGGTCTTGGTCGTAGCCTGGTTGGACTCTTCATCTTCGACTTGGTCGGTCGTAGCCTGGACCTGGCCTCTCTGGTCAGTCGTAACCTTCTCGGACCTAGTTGGACTCTTCATCCTAAACCTTGGGTCTCGTTCGTAGCCTGGTTGGACTCTTTGTCCTAGAGCTGGCATCTATGGATAGCTGTAACCTTCTTAGACCTAGTTGGACTCTTTGTCTGGGACCTTGGGTCTCGGTCGTAGCTTGGTTGGACTCTTCGTCCTGGACCACGAGTCTCAGCCGTAGCCTGGTTGGACTCTTCATCTTGGACCTGGTCGGTTGTAGCTGGACTTGGCCTCTCTGGTCGACCGTAACCTTCTCAGACCTGGTCGGACTCTTTGTCCTAGACCTTGGGTCTCGGTCGTAGCCTGGTTGTACTCTTCGTCCTAGACCTGGCATCTATGGTCAGCCACAACCTTCTCGGACATGGTCAGAATCTTTGTCTTGGAACTTGGGTCTAGGTCGTGGCCTGGTTGGACTCTTTGTCCTGGACCTGCTCAGCCCTAGCCTGGACCTGGCCTCTCTGGTCGGTCGTAACCTTCTCGGACGTAGTCAGACTCTTCGTCCTGGACCTTGGGTCTTGGTCGTTGCTTGGTTGGACTCTTCGTCTTGGTCCTAGTGGGTTGTAGCCTTGACCTGGCCTCTTTGGTCAGCCGTAACCTTCCCCCACCTGGTCAGACTCTTCGTCCTAGACCTTGGGCCTGGTCGTAGCCTGGTTGTACTCTTCGTCCTGGACCTAGCATTTATGGTCGGCCATAACCTACTCGAACCTAGTCAGACTCTTCGTCTTGGACCTTGGGTCTTGGTCATAGCCTGGTTGGACTCTTCGTCATGGACCTGGTCAGCCGTAGCCTAGACCTAGCTTCTCTGGTCTGCCAAAACCTTCTCAGACCTGGTTGGACTCTTCGTCTTGGACCTTGGGTCTCGGTCGTAGTCTAGTTGGACTATTCGTCCTAGACCTGGTCGGCCAGAGACTAGACCTGGCCTCTCTTGTCGGCTGTAATCCTCTCAGACCTAGTCGGACTCTTTGTCCTGGACTTTCAGCCTCGATCGTAGCCTGGTGGGACTCTTCGACCAGGACCTAGTTGGCCGTAACTTGGACCTGGCCTCTTTGTTTGGCAGTAACCTTCTCGGACCTAGTCAAAATACTCATCTTGGACCTTGGGTCTCGGTCGTAGGCTGGTTGGACACTTCGTCCTGGACCTGGTCGGCCGTAGCCTGGACCTGGCCTCTCTGGTCGGCCGTAATCTTCTCGGACCTGGTCGGACTCTTCGTCCTGGACCTTGGGTCTCGGTCGTAGCCTGGTTGGACTCTTCATCCTGGACCTGGTCAGCCATAGCCTGGACCAGGCCGTCTCTGGTCGGCCCTAACCTTCTCAGACCTGGTTGGCCTCTTCTTCCTGGACCTTGGGTCTCGGTCGTAGCCTGGTTAGACTCTTTTCCTAGACCAGGTCGGCCATAGCCTAGACCTGGCCTCTCTAGTAGGCCATAAGCTTCTCAGAGTGGGTCGGACCCTTCGTCGTAGACCCTGGGTCTTGGTCGTAGCCTGGTTGGACTCATCGTCCTGGACCTAGTCGGCTGTAGCCTGGACTTGGCCTTTCTGGTCGTCGTAACTTTCTTGCACCTGGTCAGACTCTTTGTCCTGGACCTTGGGCCTCAGTCGTAGCCTGGTTGGACTCTTTGTCCTGGACCTGCTCGGCCTTAGCCTAGACCTGGCCTCTTTGGTCGGTCGTAACCTTCTCAAACCTGGTTTGACTCTTCGTCCTGGACCTTGGGTCTTAGTCGTAGCCTAGTTGGACTCTTTCTCCTAAACCTAGTGGGCTGTAGCCTGGACCTGGCCTCTCTTGTCGGTCGTAACCTTCTTGGCCCTAGTCAGACTCTTCGTCCTAGACCTTGGGTCTAGGTCGTAGCCTAGTTGGACACTTCGTCTTGGACCTGTTCGGTTGTAGCCTGGACCTGGCCTCTTTGGTCGGCCGTAACCTTCTCAGACCTGGTCGGACTCTTCGTCCTAGACCTTGGGTCTCGGTCGTAGCCTGGTTGTACTCTTCATCCTAGACCTGTCATCTATGGTTGGCCATAACCTTCTCAAACCTAGTCAAACTCTTTGCCTTGGACTTTGGCTCTCGGTTGTAGCCTGGATGGACTCTTCGTCTTGGACCTGCTCGGCCGAGGCCTAGACCTGGCCACTCTGGTCCACCGTAACCTACTCTGACTCGGTTGAACTCTTTGTCCTGGACCTTGGGTCTTGGTCGTAGTCTAGTTGGACTCTTCGTCCTGGACCTGGTCGGCCATAGCCTAGACTAGCCTCTCTGGTCGGCCGTAACCTTCTCGGACCTAGTTGGACTCTTTGTCTTGGGCCTTCGGCCTCGATAGTAGCCTGGTGAGACTCTTCGACCAGGACCTGGTCGGTCGTAGCCTGGACCTGGCCTCTCTGTTCAGCCGTAACCTTCTCAAACTTGGTTGGAATCTTCATCCTGGACCTTGGGTCTCGGTCGTAGCTTGGTTGGACACTTCGTCCTGGACCTGCTTGGCCGTACCTTGGACTTGGCCTCTCTGGTCGGCCGTAACCTTCTCAGACCTGGTCGGACTCTTCGTCCTGGACCTTGGGTCTTGGTCGTAGCCTGGTTGGACTCTTCATCTTTGACTTGGTCGGTCGTAGCCTGGACCTGGCCTTTCTGGTCGGTCGTAACCTTCTCGGACCTAGTCAGACTCTTCATCCTGAACCTTGGGTCTCGGTCGTAGACTGGTTGGACTCTTCGTCCTAGAGCTGGCATCTATGGATAGCTGTAACCTTCTTAGACCTAGTCGGACTCTTTGTCTAGGACCTTGGGTCTCGGTCGTAGCTTGGTTGGACTCTTCGTCCTGGACCACGAGTCTCAGCCGTAGCCTGGTTGGACTCTTCATCTTGGACCTGGTCGGTTGTAGCTGGACTTGGCCTCTCTGGTCGACCGTAACCTTCTCAGACCGGGTCGGACTCTTCGTCCTAGACCTTGGGTCTCGGTCGTAGCCTGGTTGTACTCTTCGTCCTAGACCTGGCATCTATGGTCAGCCATAACCTTCTCGGACATGGTCAGAATCTTCGTCTTGGAACTTGGGTCTAGATCGTCGCCTGGTTGGACTCTTTGTCCTGGACCTGCTCGGCCGTAGCCTGGACCTGGCCTCTCTAGTCGGTCGTAACTTTCTCGGACCTAGTCGGACTCTTTGTCCTGGACCTTGGGTCTTGGTCGTTGCCTGGTTGGACTCTTCGTCTTGGTCCTGGTCGGTTGTAGCCTTGACCTGGCCTCTTTGGTCGGCCGTAACCTTCCCGCACCTGGTCAGACTCTTCGTCCTAGACCTTGGGCCTCGGTCGTAGCCTGGTTGTACTCTTCGTCCTGGACCTAGCATTTATGGTTGGCCATAACCTACTCGAACCTAGTCAGACTCTTCATCTTGGACCTTGGGTCTCGGTCATAGCCTGGTTGGACTCTTCATCTTGGACCTGGTCAGCCGTAGCCTAGACCTGGCTTCTCTGGTCTGCCATAACCTTCTCAGACCTGGTTGGACTCTTCGCCTTGGACCTTGGGTCTCGGTCGTAGTCTAGTTGGACTATTCGTCCTAGACCTGGTCGACCAGAGACTAGACCTGGCCTCTCTGGTCGGCTGTAACCCTCTCAGACCTAGTCGGACTCTTTGTCCTGGACCTTCGGCCTCGATCGTAGCCTGGTGGGACTCTTCGACCAGGACTTGGTTGGCCGTGGCTTGGACCTGGCCTCTTTGTTTGGCAGTAACCTTCTCGGACCTAGTCGAAATACTCATCTTGGACCTTGGGTCTCGGTCGTAGGCTGGTTGGACACTTCGTCCTGGACCTGCTCGGCCGTAGCTTGGACCTGGCCTCTCTGGTAGGTCGTAACCTTCTCGGACCTGGTCAGACTCTTCGTCCTAGACCTTGGGTCTCAGTCGTAGCCTGGTTGGACTCTTCGCCTTGGACCTGGTCGGTCGTAGCCTGGACCTGGCCTCTCTGGTCGGCCGTAACCTTCTCGGACCTGGTCAGACTCTTCATCCTGGACCTTGGGTCTCGGTCGTAGCCTGGTTGGACTCTTCGTCCTGGACCTGGTCAGCCGTAGCCTGGACCAGGCCATCTCTGGTCGGCCCTAACCTTCTCAGACCTGGTTGGCCTCTTCTTCCTGGACCTTGGGTCTCGGTCGTAGCCTGGTTAGACTCTTTTTCCTAGACCTGGTCAGCCATAGCCTAGACCTAGCCTCTCTTGTAGGCCATAACCTTCTCAGAGTGGGCCAGACCCTTCGTCGTAGACCCTGGGTCTCGGTCGTAGCCTGGTTGGACTCATCGTCCTGGACCTGGTCGGCTGTAGCCTGGACTTGGCCTTTCTGGTCGGTCGTAACTTTCTTGCACCTGGTCAGACTCTTTGTCCTGGACCTTGGGCCTCAGTCGTAGCCTGGTTGGACTCTTTGTCCTGGACCTGCTCGGCCTTAGCCTAGACCTGGCCTCTTTGGTCGGTCGTAACCTTCTCGAACCTGGTCTGACTCTTCGTCCTGGACCTTGGGTCTTAGTCGTAGCCTAGTTGGACTCTTTCTCCTAAACCTAGTGGGCCGTAGCCTGAACTTGGCCTCTCTAGTCGGCTGTCACCTTCTCGGACCTGGTCGGACACTTCGTCCTGGACCTTGGGCCTTAGTCGTAGCCTGGTTGGACTCTTTGTTCTAGACCTGGTCGGCAGTTGCCTGGACTTGGCCTCTCTGGTAGGCCCTAACCTATCTTGGACCTTGGGTCTTAGTCGTTGCCTAGTTGGCCTCTTCGTCCTAGACATGGCCTCTCTGGTCGACCGTAAGCTTCTAGGACCTGGTCGGACTCTTCGTCCTTGACTTTGGGACTCGGTCGTAGCCTTATTAGACTCTTAGTCTTGGACCTAGATGGCCGTTGCCTGAACCTGGCCTCTCTGCTCGGCCGTAACCTTCTCGGACCTGGTTGGACTCATAGTCCTGGACCTGGTAGGTCGTATCTTGCACCTGGACTTCTCTGGTCGGCCGTACCCTTCTCAAACCTGGTTAGACTCTTCCTCCTAGACCTTGGGTCTCGTTTGTAGCCAGGTTAGACTCTTTGCCCTGGACCTGGCCTCTCTAGTCGACCGTACCCTTCTCGGACCTGGTAGGACTCTTTGTCCTAGACCTTGGGCCTCGATCGTAGCCTGGTTGGACTCTTCGTCCTGGGCCTGGTCGGCTGTAACCTTCTCGGACCTGGTTGGACTCTTTATCCTGGACTTTGGGCCTCGATCATAGCCTGGTTGGACTCTTCATCCTGGGCCTGGTCAGTTGTACCCTTCTCGGACCTGGTTGGACTCTTTATCTTGGGTCTTGGGTCTCAGTCGTAGCCTGGTTGGACTCTTCGTCCTGGACCTGGCCTCTCTGGTCAGCCGTAACCTTCTCAGACCTGGTCGGACTCTTTGTCCTGGACCTTAGGCCTCGGTCGTAGCCTAGTTCGACTCCTCCTCCTGGACCTGGTCGGTCGTAGTTTTGACCTGGACTCTTTGGATGGCCGTAACCTTCTCGGACCTGGTCGGACTCTTCTTCCTGGACCTTGGGTTTTAGTCATAACCTAGTTGGACTCTTTGTCCTAGACCTGGACGGCCGTAGCCTGGACCTGGCCTCTCTAGTCGGCCGTAACCTTCTCAGACCTGGTCGGACTCTTCGTCCGGGACCTTGGGTCTCGGTCGTAGCCTGGTAGGACTCTTCGTCCTAGACCTGGTCGGCCGTAGCCTGGACCTGTCCTCTCTGGTCAGCCGTAACCTTCTCGGACAAGGTTGGACTCTTAGTCTAGGACCTTAGGTCTTAGTTGTAGCCTGGTTGGACTCTTCATCTTGGACCTGGTCCGTCGTAGCCTGGACCTGGCCTCTCTGGTCGGTCGTAACGTTCTCGGACCTGGTTGAACTCTTCATCCTAGACGTTGGGTCTTGGTCGTAGCCTGGTTGGACTCTTCGCCCCGGACCTGGTCGGTCGTAGCCTAGACCTGGCCTCTCTAGTCGGCCATAACCTTCTCGGACCTGGTCAAACTCTTCGTCCTAGACTTTAGGTCTCCGTCGTTGCCTGGTAGGACTCTTCGTCTTGGACCTAGTCGGCCGTAGCCTGGACCTGGCCTCACTAGCAGGCCGTAACCTTCTCGGATGGGGTCTGACCCTTTGTACTGGACCTTGGGTCTCGGTCTTAGCCTGGTTGGACTCTTTGTCCTTGACCTAATCTTCCGTAGCCTGGACCTGGCCTCTCTGGCTGGCCATAACATTCTCAGACCTAGTCGGACTCTTCGTCCTAGAGCTTTGGTCTCGATCACAGCCTGGTTGGACTCTTCGTCCTAGACCTGGTCGGTCGTAGCCTGGACCTGGCCTCTCTGGTCGGCCAAAACCTTCTCAGACCCAGTCGAACTCTACATCTTGGACCTTGGGTCTTGCTCGTAGCCTGGTTGGACTCTTCATCCTGGAGCTTGTAGCCGTAGCTGGGACCTGGCCTCTCTGGTCTGCCGTAACCTTCTCGAACCTTGTCGGACTCTTCGTCTTGGTCCTTAGGTCTCGGCTGTAGCCTGGTTGGACTCTTCCTCCTAGACCAGGTTTACCGTAGCCTAGACCTGGCCTCTCTGGTCGGCCGTAACCTTCTCGGACCTGCTCGAACTCTTTGTCCTGGACCTTGGGCTTGGGTCGTAGCCTGGTTGGACTCTTCTTCCTAGACCTGGTTGGCCGTAGCTTGGACCTGGCCTCTCTAGTCGGCCGTAACCATCTCGGACCTGGTTGGACTCTTCGTCCCAGACCTTGGGTCTCGATCATAGCCTAGTTGGACTATTCATCTTGGGCCTGGTCGGCCGTAGTCGAGACCTGGCCTCTCTGGTCGGTCGTAACCTTCTTAGACCTAGTAAGACTTTTTGTCTTGGTCCTTGGGTCTTGGTCATAGCCTGGTTGGACTCTTTGTCTTGGACCTGGTCGGCTGTAGCTCGGACCTGGCCTGTCAGGTCGGCCATAACCTTCTCAGACCTGGTAGGACTCTTCGCCCTGGACCTTCGGTCTCGGTCATAGCCTGGTTGGACTCTTCATCATGGACCTTCGGTCTCGATCATAGCCTGGTTGGGCTCTTCATCCTGGACCTGGTCTTCCGTAACCTGGACTTGGCCTCTCTGGTTGACCGTAACCTTCTCGGACCTGGTCGAACTCTTCGTCGTAGACCTTAGGTCTCAGTCGTAGCCTGGTTGGACTCTTCGTCGTAGATCTAGTCTGCCATAGCCTGGACCTGGCCTCCTCTGGTCGGCTGTAACCTTCTCGAACCTGGTTGGACTCTTCATCTTGGACCTTGGGTCTTGGTCGTAGCCTAGTTGGACTCTTCGTCCTGGACCTGGCCTCTCATGTCGGCCGTAACCTTCTCGGGCATGGTCGGACTCTTCGTCCTAGACCTAGTAAGTCTAGCCCAGACCTGGCCTCTCTGGTCGACCGTAACCTTCTCGGACCTGGTCAGACTCTTCGCCCTAGAGTTGCGATCATGGTCGTAGCCTGGCTGGACTCTTCGTCCTGGACCAGGTCAGCCGTAGCCTAGACCTAGCCTCTCTGGTCAGCCATAACCTTCTCAGACCTGGTCGAAATCTTCGTCAAAGACCTTCGGTCTCGGCCGTTGCCTGGTTGGACTCTTCATCTTGGACCTGGTCGGTTGTAGCTGGACCTGGCCTCTCTCGTCGGCCGTAACCTTCTCGGACCTGGTCGAACTCTTCATCCTGAACCTTGGGACTCGGTCGTAGCCTGGTTGTACTCTTCGTCCTAGACCTGGCATCTATGGTTGGCTGTACCCTTCTCAGACCTAGTCAGACTCTTTGTCCTGGACCTTGGGCCTCGGTCGTAGGCTAGTTGGACTCTTCGTCCTGGACCTGGTCGGATGTAGCCTAGACCTGGCCTCTCTGGTCGGACGTAACCTTCTTGGACCTGGTCAGATTCTTCTTCCTAGACCTTGGCTCTCAGTCGTAGCCTGGTTGGACTCTTTGTCCTAGACCAGGACGGCTGTAGCTTGGACCTGGCCTCTCTGGTTAGTCGTAACCATCTCGGACCTAGTCGGACTCTTTGTCCAAGACCTTGGGTCTCGGTCTTAGCCTGGTTGGACTCTTCGTCTTGGATCTAGTCGGTCGTAGCCTGGTGCTAGCCTCTCTGGTCCGCCGTAACCTTCTCGGACCTGGTTGGACTTTTCATCCTGGACCTTGGGTCTCAGTCATAGCCTAGTTGGACTCTTCATCTTGGACCTGGTCGGTCGTAGCTTAGACCTGGCCTCTCTGGTCGGCCGTAACCTTCTTGGACCTAGTCAGACTCTTCGTCCTAGACCTTGGGTCTTGGTCGTAGCCTTATTATGCTAGGCCTTGGGTCTCGGTCATAGCCTGGTTGGACTCTTCTTCCTGGAGCTGGCGAACATGGACGGCCATAACCTTCTCAGACCTAGTTGGACTCTTTGTCTTGGACCTTGGGTCTCAGTCGTCGCTTGGTTGGACTCTTCATCTTGGATTTGGTCGGCCGTAGCCTAGACTGGCCTCTCTGGTCCATCGTAACCTTCTCGGACCTGTTTGAACTCTTCGTCCTGGACCATGGGTCTAGGTCGTAGCTTGGTTGGACTCTTCATTCAGGACCTGGTCAGTCGTAGCATGGACCTAGCCTCTTTGGTCGGCTGTAACCTTTTCAGACCTATTCGAACTCTTTGTCTTGGACCTTCGGCCTCAATCATTGCCTGGTGGGACTCTTTGACCAGGACCTGGTCGGCCGTAGCCTGGACCTGGACTCTCTGGTTGGCCGTAACCTTCTCAGACCTGGTCAGAGTCTTTGTCCTAGACCTTGGGTCTCGGTCGTAGCCTGGTTGGACTCTTCGTCCTCGACCTGCTTGGCCGTAGGCTGGTTGGACTCTTCATCTTGGACCTAGTCGGTTGTAGCTGGACCTGGCCTCTAAAGTCGGCCGTAACCTTCTTAGATCTGGTCAGAATCTTCGTCTTCGACCTTGGGTCTTGGTCGTAGCCTAGTTGGACTCTTTGTCTTAGACCTGATCGGCCGTAGCCTAGACCTGGCCTCTCTGGTCTGCCGTAACCATCTCGGACCTGTTTGAACTCTTCGTCCTGGACCTTGGGTCTCGGTCATAGCTTGGTTGGACTCTTCATCCAGGACCTGGTCAGTCGTAGCCTGGACCAGGCCTCTCTGGTCGGCCGTAACCTTTTCGGACCTATTCGAACTCTTTGTCTTGGACCTTCGGCCTCAATCATAGCCTGGTGGGACTCTTTGACCAGGACTTGGTCGGCCGTAGCCTGGACCTGGACTCTCTGGTCGGCTGTAACCTTCTCAGAGCTGGTCAGAATGTTCGTCCTAGACCTTGGGTCTCGGTCGTAGCCTGGTTGGACTCTCCGTCCTGGACCTGCTCAGTCGTAGGCTGGTTGGACTCTTCGTCTTAGACCTAGTCGGTTGTAGCTGGACCTGGACTCTGACGTCGGCCGTAACCTTCTCAGACCTGGTTAGAATCTTCGTCTTCGACCTTGGGTCTTGGTCGTAGCCTGGTTGGACTCTTCGTCCTAGACCTTAGGTCTCGGTCGTAGCCTGGTTGGACTCTTCATCTTGGACCTGGTAGGTTGTAGCCAAGACCTGGCCTCTTTGGTCGGCCGTAACCTTCTCAGACCTAGTCGAACTCTTTGTCCTGGACCTTGGGTCTCGGTCGTAGCCTGGTTGTACTCTTCGTCCTAGACCTGGCATCTATGGTCGGCTGTAACCTTCTCGGACTTAGTCGGACTCTTCGTCTTGGACCATGGGTCTCGGTCATAGCCTGGTTGGACTCTTCATCCTGGACCTGTTCGGCCGTACCCTAGACCTGGCCTCTCTGGTTAGCCGTAGCCTTCTCAGACCTGGTCGTACACTTTGTCCGGGACCATGGGTCTCGGTCGTAGCCTGGTTGGACTCTTCATCCTGGACTTGGTTGCCCGTACCCTGGACCTGGCCTCTCTGGTCGGCTGTAACCTTCTTGGACCTGGTCAGACACTTCGTCCTGGACCTTGGGCCTCGTTCATAGCCTGGTTGGACTACTCGTCCAGGACCTGGTTGGCCGTAGCTGAGACATGGCCTCTCTGGTTGGCCGTAACCTTCTCCAACCTGGTTGGACACTTCATCTAGGACCTTGGGTCTCTCTAGTCGTTCGTAACCTTCTCGGACCTGGTTGGACTCTTCGTCCTGGACCTTGTGTTTCAGTCGTAGCCTGGTTGGACTCCTCGTCCTAGGCCTGGTCGGTCGTACCCTCGACCTGGCCTCTCTGGTCTGCTGTAACCTTCTCAAACCTGGTTAGACACTTCGTCCCAGACCTTGGGTCTCCCTGGCCAGCTGTAACCTTCTCGGACCTAGTCGAACTCTTTGTCTTGGACCTTCGGCCTCGATTATAGCCTAGTGGGACTCTTCGTCCTGGACCTGTTAGGCCGTAGCCTGGACCTGGCCTCTCTGGTCAGCCGTAACCTTCTCAGACCTGGTCAGAATCTTTGTCCTTGACTTTGCGTCTCTATCGTTGCCTGGTTGGACTCTTCGTCCAAGACCTACTCGGTCGTAGCCTGGACCTGGCCTCTCTGGCCAGCCTTAACCTTCTCAGACCTGGTCGAAATCTTCATCTTAGACCTTGCGCCTCGGTCGTAGCCTTGTTGGACTCTTCATCCTGGACCTAGTCGGTTGTAGCCTAGACCTAGCCTTCTCTGGTCGGCCGTAACATTCTCGGACCTGGTTGGGCTCTTCGTCCAAGGCCTTGGGTCTTGGTCATAGCCTGGTTGGACTCTTTGTCCTAGACCTAGTCGGCCGTAGCCTAGACCTAGCCTCTCTGGTCAGCTGTAACCTTCTCGGACCTGGTCGAACTCTTCGTCCTAGACCTTGGGTCTCGGTTGTAGCCTGGTTGGACTCTTCGTATTGGACCTGGTCGGTCGTAGCCTAGACCTGGCCTCTTTGGTCGGCGGTAACCTTCTCGGACCTGGTTGAACTCTTCGTCTAGGACCTTGGGTCTCGGTCGTAGCCTAGACCTGGCCTCTCTGGTAGGCCGTAACCTTCTCGGACCTAGTTGGACTCTTCGTCCTGGACCTTGGGTCTCAGTCATAGGCTGGTTGGACTCTTCGTCCTAGAGCAGGCATCTCTGCTCGGCCGTAACCTTCTCAAAACTGGTCAAGCTCTTCGTCCTGGACCTTGGGTCTCGGTCGAAGCCTGGTTGGACTCTTCGTCTCAGACCTGGTCGGTCATAGCCTAGACCTGGCCTCCCCGGTCGGCCGTAACCTTCTCAGACCTGGTCGGACTATTCATCCAGGACCTTGGGTCTCGGTCATAGCCTGGACCTGGCCTCTCTGGTCAGCCGTAACCTTCTCGGACCTGGTCGGACTCTTCGTCCTGGACCTTGGGTCTCGGTCGTAGCCAGGTTGTACTCTTCGTCCTTGAGCTAGCATCTCTAGTCGGCCGTAACCTTCTCGGACCTGGTCGGACTCTTCGTCTTGGACCTTAGATCTTGGTCGTAGCCTGGTGGGACTCTTTGTACTAGACCTAGTCGGTCGTAGCCTGGACCTGGCCTCTCTGGAAGGTCGTAACCTTCTCGGACCTGGTTCGAATCATCGTCCTAGACCTTGGGTCACAGTCGTAGCCTGGTTCGACTCTTCGTCCTAGACCTGGTCGGTCGAAGCCTAGACCTGGCCTCTTTGGTCGGCCGTAACCCTCTTAGTCTAGGTCAGACTCTTTGTCTTGGACCTTGGGTCTCGGTCGTAGGCTTGTTGGACTCTTCTTCTTGGACCTGGTCGGTCGTAGCCTGGACCTGGCCTATCTGGTTGGTCGTAACCTTCTCGGACCTAGTCAGACTTTTTGTCCTAGACCTTTGGTCTCAGTCGTAGCCCGGTTGGACTCTTTGTCCTGGACCTAGGATCTCAGGTCGGCCGTAACCTTCTCGGACCTAGTCAGACTCTTCGTCCTGGACCTTGGGTCTCGGTCGTAGCCTAGTTGGACTCTTCGTCCTGAACTTGGTCGGCTGTAGCCTGGACTTGGCCTCTTTGGTCGGCCGTAACCTTCTCGTACATGGTTGGAATCTTCGTCCTGGACCTTGGGTCTCGGTCGTAGCCAGGTTGGACTCTTCATCCAGGACCTGGTCGGCCGTAGCCTTGTCCTGGCCTCTTTGGTCGGCCGTAACCTTCTCAGACCTGGTCGAACTCTTCGTCCTAGTGTTGGAATTAACACATGAAACGCAGCGGAAGGAACGGATCGTTGACAAACAAAAATTTTCTGAAAACTTTGTTCATTGGGAATAGATATATAATTTTAATTATAGAAAGCTTTAGGAATTTTTTACTAACCTTTTGAAGACTATCAGGGTATCCTAGCTTTCCTCTTTGACACCACGATCTTTCAAACCAGGCCTCCACACCAATGGAAAGACGAGTGGGCGTCAAACTGCAAGAATTAATTTTCCTTACACTTTTCTGAATCTGCTATGTACTCAACACATGAGATAGCAGACCTTTTTCTTTAGAGAAGAACTCTCAGTTTTTCTCTCTAAAAATTATGTGAATAAAAAATTCTTCTGAGATAACTGTTATCTCTCCTTTTTATATCTGAGCCATTAGTAATTTTTTTTCCCTTTTCTTTTTCTTTTTCTTTTTCTTCTTTCTTTGTTTCCCGAATCATTGATCCGGTCTCACAAACACATACACATATGCATATATAAGTCACCGTGAAAGGAAGTTTACCTTCTTTTTTTTTTTTTTTTTGGGAACCGAATCACTAATTCGGTTCCTTTTATATACATATATATATAAGGGAAACGTGACTTTCACATTTCCTTCTTTTTTTTTATAATATTATATTAATATATATATATTAATATATTATAAAATCTTATATATATATATATAAAAAGATTTGGTTCAAAACCATATATATATATAAATCTTAATTCAAAAATAAATCACATTTATTTAAGAATAGATTTTAACAATAATCAATTAATTAACTAATGCTCAGTTAAATGTGATAACATTTATCACATTACATTATGTGTCACAGAGAACATTTTTCTGTGTCACGTTAATAATTCAAGTGTGAAAAACTTAATTCAGAATTCAATAATTCCAAATTAAACATGTATAATTCATTCTATGCAAAAATCCAATATAGTGTTACAGAGGTGGTATTGGGGACCTATGGACCTATAACCCAAGCTCCAATAAATTTGACATTTAATCAATCTCTTTAATTAATGTGCCAAATTTATTAGTTTCAGTGTTACTCCACTAAAAACCTGAAACTGAACTCTTGAGATTATAGTGAAATTACTCAAAGAAAATTAACGAGTAGTCCATTGTTATAATCATTACATATAAGTCAGTCCGCCATAAATAGTTCATAATAAGAGCTAAGTTCAATTTCCGTTCACCTCTCTTATTACATCTTTATCCTTGAGTTCCAATAATTCTCTAATGAACAATTAATTCATAATCTTATTATGAACGAGCGCTCTATTGTTCAAACCTTGAATTATCACTCAAGAGAACTATTTTTCTAACTTCCACAGGGAAGGAATGGATTCCATATCTATATAATATTATTCCCAGCTATTTATTACTTTATATTTCCAAGATGCTAAGTTATAATCTGTGATTAGACAAATCTTATCATGCAAGTCAAAAAACATAATGTAATAAATAGGAGTCTAATAAATACTCAGGATTAAGACTGTCAAATATATGATAATCTTAGTGATAAATTTGAATACTCTATTTGTAACGGATGATTATTGGAGATTCATAATTTATCTGGTCCAGTCCTATATAATCTCATTATATAAAGTACCTCCAATCCAATGTCTCTACATTAATAGTCCGGATAATGACTATTTCATTTTAGATGAGATTGGACCGTACTTGTAATTTTTAATTAAAGATCCCAAACTTTAATTAATTATTACGGACTATTTAGATTATTATCTATAAATTTTATCCCTAAGCAAATAACACTTATATGCTAAATTTATAGTCACATAAATAATCATAGAATTTTGTTGATGTTTATAAATGTATTCATAATACATATAATCAACCAAAATAATAATAAATGTCATTTTATTTATTTATTAACAATATGTACAATGTCACAGCTTTTAGGGCACCAAACCCAACAATCTCCCACTTGCCCTAAAGCAGGTGAGACATGTTTCTAAGACCTAAGCCTTCCAAGTGTCCCTCAAAGCTCTTTGCAGGTAACGTCTTGGTGAAAGGGTTGGCAAGGTTGTTTTCCGACGCTATCTTCACAACTTCCACATCGCCTCGATGCACTATCTCTCTAATCAAATGATATTTTCTTTCTATATGCTTTCATCTTTTGTGTCTTCTAGGTTCTCTTGAATTTTCCACTGCACCACTGTTGTCACAATACAGTGTGAGTGGTTTATCCATGCCTGGAACTACTTCCAAATCATTTAAGAACTTACCGAGCCAAACAGCTTCTGTGAAGCAGCCACATATTCTGCTTCCATAGTTGAATCAGCAATACAAGATTGTTTGATGTTTCTCCAAACTATGGCTCCACCACTGAAAGTAAACACTGATCCAGACGTAGATTTACGTGTGTCTTTGTCTGATTGAAAATCAGAATCAATGTATCCAATGGGAATCAAATTCTCACCAGAATAAACTAGCATATAGTTTCTCGTTCTCCTAAGATACTTGAGAATATGTTTAACCGCTACCCAATGATCTAATCCTGGGTTGGATTGATGCCGACTGACTATACCCACCGCATAGCAAATGTCAGGTCTTGTACACAACATGGCATACATTAGACTTCCCCTTCGGCAGATGCATAGGGTACCCGTCTCATATTTTCTTCCTCTTGAGGTGTCTTAGGACACTGCTCTTTTGAAAGATAAACTCCATGACGTGTAGGCAAATTACCTTTCTTGGAGTTTTGCATCGAAAATCTGATAAGCACCTTATCGATATACATGCCTAAGACAGCGCCAACAGTTTGTTCTCACGATCTCTTATGAGTTGGATTCCAATAACATAACTTGCTTCTCCTAAATCTTTCATTTGGAAATTGCTGACGAGCCATTTCTTTGCATCAGATAATACGCCTACATCATTCCCAATGAGTAGGATATCATCTACATAAAGAACCAAGAATACCACCTTCTTATCTTTGATGTACTTGTAAACACAAGGTTCATCAATATTTTGATCGAAACCATAAGATTTGATCGCTTCATCAAATCCCAGGTTCCAAGATCTTGAAGCTTGCTTGAGTCCATAGATGGACCTCTGCAACTTGCAAACTTTTTGCTCTTGACCTTTGACTACAAACCCTTCTGGTTGCACCATATAGATGCTTTCCTCAAGATAGCCATTAAAAAAGGCAGTCTTGACATCCATTTGCCATATCTCATAATCAAGACAAGCAGCAATGGATAAAAGAATCCGAATGGATTTAAGCATAGCTACAGGCGAGAAAGTTTCTTCATAGTCAACTCCCTCCTTTTGGGTATAACCCTTTGCCACAAGCCTAGCTTTGAAAGTCTCAACTTTCCCATCCACTCCTCTTTTCTTCTTGTAAATCCATTTGCACCCTATGGGTTTTATCCCTTCAGGTAGGTCTACAAGATCCCAGACTGAATTGGAATACATGGACTCCATTTCAAGGTTCATAGCCTCCAGCCATTTTTCCTTCTTAGAAACTTCCATTGCATCACGATATGTCAATGGATCATCTTCCCCATTATCAGAGATAGCAACATTTGCTTCTCCAAGTTCCCTGTAGCGAGCAGGTGGTCTCACAACCCTCCTATTACGTCGAGGTGGTATGACATTCTGATAGGGAGATGTGGTCTCCTCATTTTGTCCTTCGACAACAGTTGTCGGTTGCAGTCTGATCTGATCAGAAAGTAACTCTTCAAGTACAACTTTGCTACGAGGTTTATAGTTTGTCATATAATCATTCTCGAGAAAAGTAGCATTTGTCGATACAAATACTTTCTTTTCCTGTGGATTATAAAACAAACCTCCCCTCGTTCCCTTTGGGTATCCCACAAATAAGCATACTTCAGAACGTGGTTCCAACTTCCCAGTCTTACCTTTTAGCACATGTGCTGGACACCCCCATATACGGATATGTCGCATACTAGGTTTGCGACCATTCCATAACTCTAAAGGTGTTTTTGAAATAGACTTAGATGGAACTATGTTTAGAAGATATACTGCAGTTTGTAGTGCATATCCCCAAAATGAAATGGGTAATGATGAGTAGCTGAGCATGGATCTCACCATATCAAGCAACGTTCTATTTCTTCTCTCTGCAACACCATTTTGTTGTGGTGTTCCAGGTGCGGTGAGTTGTGATAGAATACCATGTTCTATCATATAGTCCTTGAATTTAGTATCAAGGTATTCCCCTCCTCGATCAGATCGAAGACTCTTCACCGTCTTTCCTAATTGCTTTTCAGCTTCTGCTTGGAATTCTTTGAACTTTCCAAAAGTTTCAGATTTCCTTTGCATTAGGTATATGTAACCATACCTTGAATAATCGTCAATAGATGTGACGAAATATTCGTAACCACCACGTGCTTGTACATTCATTGGACCACAGACGTCTGAATGTATTAGCTCAAGTGGTTCCTTGGCCCTTTCGCCTTTTGCAGAGAAAGACCTCTTAGTCATTTTACCTTCAAGACAAGATTCACAAACCGGTAGAAAACTAACTTTTAGCTCTTTTAAAGGACCTTCCTTTACCAATGTGTTAATTCTGTCAAGGTTGACGTGACCTAATCTAAGGTGCCATAGGTATGTTTCATTATTAGAAGAAATCTTTTGCTTCTTGGGTTTAGGTTGTTCAACTTTGAACATTTCGGTATTGAGCAGTGCTTTTTCGTTGGGCCTTAAGGTGTAAAGCCCATTTTCCAGATGCGCAGAACAAATATCCAAACCATTTCTAGAAATATTAACATAATTATTATTAAAAGAAACATTAAACATTTGTTCAAACAACCTGGAAACAGAAATCAAATTTCTACAAAAACAAGGAATGTAATAAACATTGTCTAATATTAAAAACTTATTTCTAAAATAAAGTTTAACAACTCCCACTGCTCTTGCCGAAACAACCTCTCCCGTTCCCACTCTCATCGTTTGTTCCCCATCGGCAAGCTCCCTTGAAGAACTAAGCATCTGCAAAGAAGAACAAACATGGTTAGTTGCCCCTGAATCAATTATCCAAGGTGAAGTATCATCTTCAACTAAACAAGCTTCTAAAACGAGTAAATCTGATTTACCGTTGTTCTTCTTTTCTTTGAGCTCCTGAAGATACTTCTTGCAGTTTCTCTTCCAGTGCCCAACTATGCCGCAGTGGAAACATTTTCCTTTAGGCTTCTTTTGGTTTGAGCTCTTTTTGTTGTTGTTGCTTTTGTTCTTCTTAGGATGCCCTCCATTCTTAGACTTACCACTTCCTTCAGTCCCCTTCCTCTTCTTATTCTTTTGGGCAGAAGAGGAGGGTTGAGCTTCTGCAACATTTGCCTCAGCTTCTTTAGTCTTTTCTTTCGAAATAGACTCGAAGGTTTGAAGCTCATTAAGCAACTCAGTCATGTTATATTTCAGCTTGTTCATGAAATAGTTGCTTTTGAACTGAAGGAACGCAGGGGAGAGAGTTTCCAAAATCATCCCCACCTGTGTGGCTTCATCTATCATAGCCCCGTTGACCTCAGCCTCATGGAGATAGTTAACCATGTTGAGAACATGTTCTCTGATCGAAATCCCTGCCTTCATTTTTGCATTCATTACTACCTTAACGGCTTCGTGGCGTGCCTTTTCAGAAGGTTTACCAAACATGTCTTGCAGAGACTACATTATCTCATAAGCGGTCTCCATGCTTTCGTGCTTCATCCTAAGCACGTCAGACATCCAACCAAAAGAAAACAGCGGGCCTTATTATTCGCCTCGATCCAATGATCATATGCTTCCCGTATATTACGAGGAGCATTTTAGCAGGCTTTGGAGGACATTCCTCTGTCAAGACAAACTTGTAACTTTCACAAATTAGTACAATGTTCATGTTACTCTTCCACTTGAAAAAATTATCTCCGGTTAATTTTTCATTTGAGAGAATTGCGATGATTGGATTAGACATTGTTGTTGTAATAAATAAATAAAATAGCATAAATTAAAATGGTTGCATAAACATCATAAATATATGTTTTGGAATAGTAAACGTGATGCATGATGCATATGAAAAACACAAAATATTTTACTAATTACACGATTATTCAATTTTAATAAATAAAGTGCCGCCGTAGGGTAGGTCAAATTATTTATGAATTGAATTGAGACATTATCAATTAATAAATATATTCAAAATATCTCATATTTTCTATATTTATTAATAACCATTTATTTTGGTCAAGATATAATTAACAATTTAATTATGTCTTTATGAGTGTAACCCACTATTTTGGATTTTAACAACTCAACTCAAAATTGCCGCCATAGGGTAGGTCAATTTTGAAATACATTATAAAATCCTATCTCAAGGAAGCCAACCTTGATATTGATTTAAATGGACACCCTCCGTAGGGAGGACGAAATCAAAGCATCGCGAGGCGCCACCTAAATCTCACGGTGTTGTACTAATAGTGGAGACCGCAGGTTATATTGTCATATTACCTTCTCCCACTCATTATTTTAAAAGATGTGTTTTATCTTATAAAACATCATATGTTTCATAATTCTAGTAGATAAAAACAATTTTTAATTACTAGATTATATTATGTGTTAATAGAATCTCATTCTATTTACACTTAAATAAATTAGCAGATTTTCTAAAAATCTAAATTATTATGAACTATCTAAGTTACCGAATATTAAACAATTTAAAATTAGATAACTTAGAATTAATGTGAATTTTACCAAGTCTTAACTATTAAAACTAAATTCACATTATTTGGTTGTTTACTAAATTAAGATTCTATAAAACTAACACAATTAATTTAATCTCATTAAATTAATGCTAACACATATTAAATCATTTTATAAACTCCTTTATAAAAAATAATATGCTAAGTGTATGCATGTCATGTTACAATAACTATAAGTGGGCACTTTCCTAGATGACATGTTATCATGCATGAACATGTTATCACAATCATCACATGAAAATAAAAATGAAAATAAACAATGAATTTTTGACCGGGTCCTTTTGGATAATTAAAATTACAACCCAAAAAAGATAAAAAATTAAAAAATAAAATTACAGGGGTCTTCTTGTAATTTATACATAATTTCCTGCTCCAATTTTGTAGTCTTCATCAAGTGGTTTATTGTGCAACAATTTGCTGGATTACCTTTGAAATTTGATAGGCCCAAAGTTCTCAACTGGGCCAAAAAATCCAATGGACATCTTTTTCTTCATCGCTCCACGTGTTGCAAATGAATGAGAGGAGAGAAGAGAAAATAATAATAATAATAATAAATTACAAAAATCCTATACCCCTTTATGGGTTTACACAGATTGATCTAATAAAACTGAAAATAAAATTATTAATCCAAAAGGACCATATAATTAACGACCAAAAATCCTTTCATTAAACAACCATTCATCACATGAATAAAAATTAACAAAGATGCAAAGTGCCCACAAACATGCATCAAAAACATGATATCATCAAAATAAAATCATGTTTAATTAAAATTCTATATGCTATAACCCGCTCTGATGCCATTTGTTGGAATTAAAACATGAAACGCAGCGGAAGGAACGGATCGATGACAAACAAAAATTTTCTGAAAACTTTGTTCATCGGGAATAGATATATAATTTTAATTATAGAAAGCTTTAGGATTTTTTACTAACCTTTTGAAGACTATCAGGGTATCCTAGCTTTCCTCTTTGACACCACGATCTTTCAAACCAGGCCTCCACACCAATGGAAAGACGAGTGGGTGTCAAACTGCAAGAATTAATTTTCCTTACACTTGTCTGAACCTGCTATGTACTCAACACATGAGATAGCAGACCTTTTTCTTTAGAGAAGAACTCTCAGTTTTTCTCTCTAAAAATCATGTGAATAAAAAATTCTTCTGAGATAACTGTTATCTCTCCTTTTTATATCTGAGCCATTAGTATTTTTTTTTCCCTTTTCTTTTTCTTTTTCTTTTTCTTCTTTCTTTGTTTCCCGAATCATTGATCCGGTCTCACAAACACATACACATATGCATATATAAGTCACCGTGAAAGGAAGTTTACCTCTTTTTTTTTTTGGGAACCGAATCACTGATTCGGTTCCTTTTATATATATATAAGGGAAACGTGACTTTCACGTTTCCTTTTTTTTTTTTTTTAATAATATTATATTAATATATTATAAAATCTTATATATATATATATAAAAAGATTTGGTTCAAACCATATATATATATAAATCTCAATTCAAAAATAAATCATATTTATTTAAGAATAGATTTTAACAATAATTAATTAATTAACTAATGCTCAGTTAAATGTGATAATATTTATCAAATTACATTATGTGTCACAAAGAACATTTTTCTGTGTCACGTTAATAATTCAAGTGTGAAAAACTTAATTCAGAATTCAATAATTCCGAATTAAACATGTATAATTCATTCTATGCAAAAATCCAATATAGTGTTACAGAGGTGGTATTGGGGACCTATGGACCTATAACCCAAGCTCCAATAAATTTGACATTTAATCAAACTCTTTAATTAATGTGCCAAATTTATTAGTTTTAGTGTTACTCCACTAAAAACCTGAAACTGAACTCTTGAGATTATAGTGAAATTACTCAAAGAAAATTAACGAGTAGTCCATTGATATAATCATTACATATAAGTTAGTCCGCCATAAATAGTTCATAATAAGAGCTAAGTTCAATTTCCGTTCACCTCTCTTATTACATCTTTATCCTTGACTTCCAATAATTCTCTAATGAACAATTAATTCATAATCTTATTATGAACGAGCGCTCTATTGTTCAAACCTTGAATTATCACTCAAGAGAACAATTTTTCTAACTTCCATAGGGAAGGAATGGATTCTATATCTGTATAATATTATTCCCAGTCATTTATTACTTTATGTTTCCAAGATGCTAAGTTATAATCTGTGCTTAGACAAATCTTACCATGCAAGTCAAAAAACATAATGTAATAAATAGGAGTCTAATAAATACTCAGGATTAAGACTATCAAATATATGATCATCTTAGTGATAAATTTGAATACTCTATTTGTAACGGATGATTATTAGAGATTCATAATTTATCTGGTCCAGTCCTATATAATCTCATTATATAAAGTACCTCCAATCCAATGTCTCTACATTAATAGTCCGGATAATGACTATTTCATTTTAGATGAGATTGGACCGTACTTGTAATTTTTAATTAAAGATCCCAAACTTTAATTAATTATTACGGACTATTTAGATTATTGTCTATAAATTTTATCCCTAAGCAAATAACACTTATATGCTAAATTTATAGTCACATAAATAATCATGGAACTTTCTTGATGTTTATAAATGTATTCATAATACATATAATCAACCAAAATAATAATAAATGTCATTTTATTTATTTATTAACAATATGTACAATGTCACAGCTTTTAGGGCACTAAACCCAACACCTAGACCTTGCGTCTCGGTCGTAGCATGGTTGGACTCTTTGTCTTAGACCTAGTCGGTCGTAGCCTAGACTTGGCATCTTTGGTCGGCCATAGCCTAGACCAGGCGTCTCTGGTCGACCGTAATCTTCTTGTACCTGGTCGGACTCTTTGTCCTAGACCTAGCATCTCTGGTCGGCCGTAACCTTCTTGGACCTGGTCGGACTCTTCGTCTTGGACCTTGGGTCTGGGTCGTAGCCTGGTTGTACTCTTCGTCTTGGACCTGGTCAGCCGTAGCCTGGAAGTGGCCTTCTCTGGTCAGCCGTAACCTTCTCAGACCTGGTCGGACTCTTTGTCCTGGACCTTAGGTCTTGGTCATAGCCTAGTTGAACTCTTCCTCCTGGACTTGGCATCTCTGGTCAGCTGTAACCATCGCGGACTTGGTTAGGCTCTTCGTCTTGGACATTGGGTCTCGGTCGTAGCTTGGTTGGACTTTTCCTCTTGGACCTGGTCGGCCGTAGCCTAGACCTGGCCTCTCTGGTCGGCCGTAACCTTCTCAGACTTGGTTGGACTCTTTGTCTTGGACCTTGGGTCTCAGTCGTAGCCTAGTTGGACCCTTCTTCCTGGACCTGGTTGTTCGTAGCCTGGACCTGGCCTCTCTGGTCGGATGTAACCTTCTCGGACCTGGTTGGACTCTTCGCCTGGACCTTTGGTCTAGGTCGTAGCCTGGTTGGACTCTTCATCCTTGACCGAGTCGGCCGTAGCCTAGATCTGGCCTCTCTAGTTGCCTGTATCCTTCTCGGACCTGGTCGAACTCTTCGTCCTAGACCTTGGGTCTCGTTTGTAGCCTGGTTGGACTCTTCGTCCTGGACCTGGTCGACCGTTGCCTGGACCTGGCCTCTTTGGTCAGATGTAACCTTCTCGGACCTCATCGGACTCTTTGTCCTGGACCTTCGGTCTCGGTCGTAGCCTAGTTGGACTCTTCTTCCTAGACCTGGTCAGTCGTAGCCTGGACCTGGCCTCTTTGGTTAGACGTAACCTTCTCGGACCTCATCGGACTCTTTGTCTGGGACTTGGTCGCCGTAGCCTAGACCAGGCCTCTCTGGCCTGCCGTAATGTTCTTAGACCTGGTCAGAATCTTTGAACTGGACCTTGGGTCTAGGTCATAGCCTGGGTGAACTCTTCGTCCTGGACCTGGTCGGTCGTAGCCTAGACCTGGCCTCTCTGGTCGGCCGTAACCTTCTTGGACCTCGTTGAAATCATCATCCTAGACCTTGGGTCTCGGTCTTAGCGTCGTTGGACTCTTCGTCCTGGATCTGGTCGGCCGTAGCCTAGACCTGGCCTCTCTGGTCGGCCGTAACCTTCTCGGACCTGGTCGAACTCTTTGTCCAAGACCTTGGGTCTCAGTCGTAGCCTGGTTGGACTCTTCCTCCTAGACCTGGCCTCTCTGGTCGACCGTAACCTTCTCAGACCTGGTCGGACTCTTCGTCCTAGACTTAGCATCTTTGGTCGGTCGTAACCTTCTCGGACCTGGTCGGACTCTTAGTCCTAGAACTTGGGTCTTGGTCGTAGCTTGGTTGGACTCTTTGTCTTGGACTTGGTCGGCCGTAGCCTAGACTTGGCTTCTCTGGTTGGTCATAACCTTCTCGGACCAGGTCAGACTCTTTGTCTTGGACCTTGGGTCTCGGTTGTAGCCTGGTTGGACTCTTCTTCCTGGACCTGGTCGGTCGTAGCCTGGACCTGGCCTCTCTGGTTGGCCGTAACCATCTCGGACCTGGTCGAAATCTTCATCCTGGACCTTGGGTCTCGGTCGTAGCCTGGTTGGACTCTTCATCCTAGACCTGGCATCTTTGGTCGCCGTAACCTTCTCGGACCTGGTCGAACTCTTCGTCCTAGGCCTTGGGTCTCGGTCGTAGCCTGGTTGGACTCTTCGTCTTGGACCTAGTCGTCCGTAGCCTAGACCTGGCCTCTCTGGTCGGCCGTAACCTTCTCGGACCTGGTTGGACTCTTCATCTTGGACCTTGGGTCTCGGTCGTAGCCTGGTTGGACTCTTCTTCCTGGACCTGGTCGGTCGTAGCCTAGACCTAGCCTCTCTGGTCAGCCGTAACCTTCTTGGACCTGGTTGGAATCTTCTTCCTGTACCTTGGGTCTCGGTCGTAGCCTGGTTGGACTCTTCGTCTTTGACCTGGTCGGTCGTAGCCTGGACCTGGCCTCTCTAGTCTGCCGTAACCTATTCGGACCTGGTCGGACACTTCGTCCTGGACCTTGGGTCACGGTCGTAGCTGTAACACCCACCTATTTTTATGTAATGAATCATGTTAAGTTAGTAACGACGTTAATGATTTTTTAATAATAATTTGTGTTATTTGTAAAGATATATGATTTTTAATGTTACTAACTTTTATGTCATGTTTTATGACAGGTGACGACCACATGGAATCGTTGTGTTCAAGTGTTCATGATTATTTTAATGTATGTTTAATTATGATGCAATGATGTATGAATGTTTTAATATTTGGCATTTGAGGACAGTTCGGCAGGCCAAACTTTTAAGTTCGATAGGCCAAAAATTCTGCCAAAGACCGACATGACGAATATGGTGGAACCGACAAGCCGAAGAGGAAAATCGGTAGGCCGAACACGGCTGACGAGCAGTCAGTAGAAATCTCTCCAAACTTCTGGCTGAGATAATTATGATAAATGAGTGATTAATTGTGATTAATTGGCATATTAATGCAATGTTTTATCAGTTAAGGAAAATTAAAAGGTTTGACTTCGCATTGATTTGTGTTATTTTAAATGGTTTCCTATTTTAAGAGGGCAAAATATGGTAAGATGTGATGATTTGTTTTACTTTTTTCTCCCCTTCCTTCATGCCTTGGGCTGTCAAACAGTCAGAAATTTGGACTTAATGGAGACTAATGAATTTCTTTATGCTTGTTACGTTAAAATTTTAACGACTCTTTTCCTCACATGTTATTTTCTCCTCTCATCCACTATCTAAGACATTTTTTCTGATTTTCTCTCTCTCTTCTCTTCTTCACGCATTCCATTTCTTCTCTCTCGAAAATTCTTTGCAAGAAAATTTAAAGAAAAAAGTCATATTTTGTTGGTAGAATTCAAGAATTTAAGAAGAAATTTCAAGGTAAGAACTTTTCCGGTGATTTGAAAAGAATTCTCCTCCTCAATTTGTCCACAATATCTCTCTCGGTGTTGTATTTTTGCCTTGATGTTTTTAATATGATGCTCATGTATGTATTGTGTGATGTTTTTCCAAGTTTCATGTTATTTCGGTGTTTTTATAAAAAACATGAATTTTCTATCTTCTACCTCTCACAGTAAAATATTACTGTTTAACTTTGATGCAAGAAAATGTAATGTTATTCAAGAGGTAAAGGAATGATGTTTTTCATAAGGTTGTCAAGAATGTGCATGTATAATGTACGATGAATGTATTTTATGTTATGGTGAGTATATTTTATGTTATGAGATTTCTATGAGAAAATTGTTTTAACAATGTTATTTCTGGATTTTGTTTAGGAAATGCTATATATATGTTTAAATGATTTTATGATAATGAAATAATTTTACGCATGATAATAAGATGTTTTTATGAATTTTAAAATGTATGTGTTTTAAATTATTAGAAAACGTTTTCAAAAGATGTTCATGTTTGTAATGTATGGTTTGGTTTTAACATGTCTAAGGTAATTTTTATGATTTAAGAAAATGATGATAACATGTTTATGTGATGATAATTTTATGTTTTGATAATTGGGGTTATGAGTTATGTATGTTAAGAATGTTATATGAATAGATGATATATGTATGGATGATTTACGTTATTATGAAAAGTGTTAATATTATTGTATTTTAAATGGATAAATGGCATGAACACTCAAAGGAAAGAGCACTTCGAGACGGCGGCGTTGTCACCAAATCACGTTAAGGTTAAGTAAGCTAACGTTAAGGTAAGTACATTCTCGCCTGCAACATGACTCGTTTTTACAAGGTTTGATGTTATATTCACATGTTATTCGTGATGATTTTATGGTTATTTTCCTTAAAGGATTTCTTATGAAGGATTTTCATGATTTAAAGTTATGCATGTATGATGATGACATGATTTAAAGTATAAAAAATTTTGTATATATATGTATCACCTAATAAGTGTTGCACACCAATGTTATGAAATGATATGTTATGATGTCATGTTTGGTTTTTGATTAGCTACCCTTCTCCTCTCATGACGGCACGCCTACAATGATGTTCATGGTGCAACACTTGGGCCCTAAAGATAAAATGTAAGATGTTTTAAAATCGTCAATGGGATGAAATATATGTTTTTATGACATTGTGCTTGAGGCACTTTTATGATATGATGACAATGATGAAGATGATGTTTATGTAATGTTTCAAATTGTGAGAATTATATGTGCTTACTAGGCATTAGCTAATCATGTTTTATGTCATGTGCAGATAAGGGTAAGAAAATCATAGAATAGGCAGAGGACATGGGACCGGCGTGTTGAGCATAAGCACGATGAATTGTAACTGGAAGCACGCCAAGAAGACCGTTCGTTATATTTTAAATTAAGTTTATATTTTGAACAAATTTTTTTTATGACTAGATATTTAAGGATTCTTGAACTATGTTTTATATTTTATTTCATTATTTTAAGTATTATGAACTTCCGCATTTTAATGAAAGGATGGTTTTGTTTTACAAAACAAGTTTTCCAAGGATTTTTGGCTCGGTCGGCCTGCCGAACATCTTGGTCGGCCTGTCGATGTCTAAAAGTTTGGCCTGCCGATTACGTTTTCGGTCTGCCGGACGATGATGAGTTTTTAACCCAGGTTTGCAAAGTCTTTGCTGGCCTGCCGGTTGAGAAACTCCGGCCTGTCGATCATCTTCGACCTGCCGAAGTCCCAAGTTCGGCCTGCCGAACTGTGGGAATAAGTAAACTTTAAATGATATGATGATTAATTAAATATTATGTGGTGTTTTTATAAGTCTTGATTTTACAAATTGATATATTTAGTCTATTAAAATAAGTTCATGAGTAATTTAAGTATATTTGAATTATTTATTGTATGGTATAAGTTAAGCAATGTGATTTAAACAACGTTATGAATAAGAAAAGAAAAACATATATGTACGAATGGATCCTGGTTAAGTATGATGAATAAAAAAAGAAAAACATATATGTACGAATGGATCCTGGTTAAGTATGTTCAATTACTTTTATAGTTAAAAGTATCGTTTAAGTTTTGTATTCATATATATGTTTAAAGTTCAATTATGTATGAATGTAAGAATGTAACGATATCTGTGACGTCCAATTTAAGGGGCGTTGCAGGCTTTGGTATCAGAGCGATTTTTCGATTACAATTCATATCGCCACACGTCGATCCAAGTTCTCCAAGTAAGTATGTTATGAAGTTAGATGTATTGATGCAAGTATGATGATAAGATTAAGGTTTAAATGTTTAATGATTAATGATCTAGTAGTGAAAACCTGTCTCATAATTGGAAGATTATTTCTAAATCCTAATTCTTTTAGGAAAATTTACGATGGACGGTCATCGAAGAATGCAGACATGCACCCAAACAAACGAAAGACTCATGACGATGATTGCTGAGTTGCAGAGACAACTTGAGGACCAAAGAAGGGAAATTGCTGCCTTGAGGACTAATGGCCAGAATAATGACCGACGAGGAAATGATGTGCCTCCTCCTCCTCCGCAGCCACAAGTAAACGAAGTCCC
>CM046331.1:4961599-5146080 GCA_025403435.1 Artocarpus heterophyllus | reverse complement strand
GACCATAGATGCCAGGTCTAGGACGAAGAGTACAACCAGGCTACGACCGAGACCCAAGGTCTAGGACGAAGAGTCCGACCAGTCTGAGAAGGTTACGGTCGACCAGAGAGGCCAGTCCAGCTACAACCGACCAGGTCCAAGATGAAGAGTCCAACCAGGCTACGGCTGAGACTCGAGGACTAGGACGAAGAGTCCAACCAGGCTTGGACCGAGACCCAAGGTCCCAGACAAAGAGTCCGACTAGGTCTAAGGAAGGTTACAGCTATCCATAGATGCCAGCTCTAGGATGAAGAGTCCAACCAGGCAACGAACGAGACCCAAGGTCCAGGATGAAGAGTCCGACTAGGTCCGAGAAGGTTACGGCCGACCAGAGAGGCCAGGTCCAGGCTACGACTGACCAAGTCAAAGATGAAGAGTCCAACCAGGCTACGACCAAGACCCAAGGTCCAGGACGAAGAGTCCGACCAGGTCTGAGAAGGTTACGACCGACCAAAGAGGCCAGGTCCAAGCTACGACCAAGCAGGTCCAGGATGAAGTGTCCAACCAAGCTACGACCGAGACCCAAGGTCTAGGATGAAGATTCCAACCAAGTTCGAGAAGGTACGGCTGAACAAAGAGGCCAGGTCCAGGCTACGGCCGACCAGGTCCAGGTCGAAGAGTCTCACCAGGCTACTATCGAGGCCGAAGGCCCAAGACAAAGAGTTAGACTAGGTCCGAGAAGGTTACGGCCGACCAGAGAGGCCAGTCTAGGCTATGGCCGACCAGGTCCAGGACGAAGAGTCCAACTAGACTACGACCAAGACCCAAGGGTCCAGGATAAAGAGTTCAAACCAGGTCAGAGTAGGTTACAGTGGACCAGAGTGGCCAGGTCTAGGCCTCTGCCGAGCAGGTCCAAGACGAAGAGTCCATCCAGGCTACAACCGAGAGCCAAGGTGCAAGGCAAAGAGTTTGACTAGGTCTGAGAAGGTTATGGCCAACCATAGATGACAGGCTCGGATGAAGAGTATAACCAGGCTACGACCGAGACCCAAGGTCTAGGACGAAGAGTCCGACCAGGTCTAAGAAGGTTACGGCTGACCAAAGAGGCCAGGTCCAGGCTACAACCGAACAGGTCCAAGACGAAGTGTCCAACTAGGCTACGACCGAGACCCACGGTCCAGGACGAAGAGTCCAACTAGGGTCAAGAAGGTTACGACCGACAAGAGAGGCCAGGTCCAGGCTACGGCCGAGCAGGTCCAGGACAAAGAGTCCAACCAGGCTACGACCGAGACCCAAGGTCCAAGACGAAGATTCCGCCCAGGTCTGAGAAGGTTGCGGCTGACCATTGAGGCCAAGTCCAGGACGAAGAGTACAACCAGGCTACGACCGAGACCCAAGGTCCTGGACGAAGAGTCCGACCAGGTCCTAGAAGGTTACGGTTGACCATAGATGCCAGGTCCAGCACGAAGAGTACAACCAGGCTACGACTAAGACCCAAGGTGTAGGAGTAAGAGTCTGACCAAGTCTGAGAAGGTTACGGCCGACCAAAGAGGCCAGGTCCAGGCTACAACTGACCAGGTCCAAGACGAAGAGTCCAACCAGGCTACGACCGAGACCCAAGGTCCAGGACGAAGAGTCCAACCAGGTCTGAGAAGGTTACGACCGACCAGGGAGGCCAGGTCCAGGCTACGGCCGAGTGGGTCAAGGATGAAGAGTCCAACCAGGCTACAACCAAGACCCAAGGTACAAGACAAAGATTCTGAACATTTTCGAGAAGGTTACGGCCGGCCATAGATACCAGGTCTAGGACGAAAAGCACAACCAGGCTACGACCGAGACCCAAGGTCAAGCACTAAGAGTCAGACCAGGTCTGAGATGGTTATAGCCGACCATAGAGGCCAGGTCCAGTTACAACCGGCCAGGTCCAAGACGAAGAGTCCAACCAGGCTACAACCAAGACCCGAGGTCCACGATGAAGAGTCCGAGCAGGTCTGAGAAGGTTACGGTCGACCAGAGATGCCAGGTCCAGGCTACGACCGACCAAGTCAACGATGAAGAGTCCAACCAGGCTACGACGAGACCCAAGGTCCAGGATGAAGATTTCGACAAGGGCCGAGAAGGTTATGGTAGACCAGAGAGGCCAGGTCCAAGCTACAGCCGAGCAGGTCAAGGACGAAGTGTCCAACCAGGGTACGACCGAGACCCAAGGTCCAGGATGAAGATTCCAACCAGGTGTGAGATGGTTACGGGTGAACAGAGAGGCCAGGTCCAGGCCACGGTCGACCAGGTCGTAGTCAAAGAGTCTCACCAAGCTACTATCGAGGCCGAAGGTCCAGGACAAAGAGTCCGACTAGGTCCGAGAAGGTTACGGCCGACAAGAGAGGCCAGTCTAGGCTATGGCCGACCAGGTCCAAGATGAAGAGTCCAACTAGACTACGACCAAGACCCAAGGTCTAGGACAAAGAGTTCAACCAGGTCAGAGTAGGTTACGGTGGACCAGAGTGGCCAGGTCTAGGCCTCGGCCAAGCAGGTCCAAGACGAAGAGTCCATCCAGGCTACAACCAAGAGCCAAGGTCCAAGGCAATGAGTTTGACTAGGTGTGAGAAGGTTATGGCCAACCATAGATGACAGGTCTAGGATGAAGAGTACAACCAGGCTACGACCGAGACCCAAGGTCTAGGACGAATAGTCTGACCAGGTCTAAGAAGGTTACGGCTGACCAAAGAGGCCAGGTCCAGGCTACAACCGACCAGGTCCAAGACGAAGTGTCCAACCAGGCTTCGACCGAGACCCGAAGTCCAGGACGAAGAGTCCGACCAGGGCCAAGAAGGTTACGACCGACATTAGAGGCCAGGTCCAGGCTACAGTCGAGCAGGTCCAGGATGAAGAGTCCAACCAGGCTACGACCGAGACCCAAGGTCCAAGACGAAGATTTCGACCAGGTCCGTGAAGGTTGCGGTCGACCATTGATGCCAGGTCCAGGACGAAGAGTATAACCAGGCTACGACCAAGACCCAAGGTCCTAGATGAAGAGTCCGACCTGGTCTGACAAGGTTACGGCCGACCATAGATTCCAGGTCCAAGACGAAGAGTACAACCAGGCTACGACTAAGACCCAAGGTGCAGGACTAAGAGTCTGACCAAGTCTGAGAACGTTACGGCTGACCAAAGAGCCCAGGTCCAGGCTACAGCTTACCAGGTCCAAGACGGAGAGTCCAACCAGACTATGACCGAGACCCAAGGTCCAGGATGAAGAGTCCAACCAGGTCTGAGAAGGTTCCGACCGACCTGAGAGGCCAGGTCCAGGCTATGGCCGAGTGGGTCAAGGGCGAAGAGTCCAACCTGGCTACGACCAAGACCTGAGGTACAAGACGAAGATTTTGACCATGTCCGAGAAGGTTACGACCGAGACCCAAGGTCCAGCACTAAGAGTCCGACCAGGTCTGAGAAGGTTACAACCGACCAAAGAGGCCAGGTCCAGCTACAACCAACCAGGTCCAAGATGAAGAGTCCAACCAGGCTACCACCGAGACCCGAGGTCCACGACGAAGAGTCAGAGCAGGTCTACGAAGGTTATGGCCGACCAGAGAGGCCAGGTCCAGGCTACGGCTGAGCAGGTCCAAGGCGAAGTGTCCAACCTGGCTACGATGAGACCCAAGGTCCAGGACGAAGATTTCGACTTGGTCCGAGAAGGTTACGGCCGACCAGAGAGACCAGGTCCAGGCTACAGCCAACCAGTTCCTGGTCGAAGAGTCCCACCAGGCTACGATTGGGGCCAATGGTCTAGGACAAAGTGTCCGACTAGGTCTGAGAAGGTTGCGGCCGACCAGGTCCAAGATGAAGAGTCCAACCAGGCTACGACCACGACCCAAGGTCTAGGACGAAGATTTTGACCTGGTCCGAGAAGGTTACAGTCATTCAGAGAGGCCAGGTCTAGGCTACGGCCAACCAGGTCCTGGTCGAAGAGCCCCACCATGCTACAATTGAGGCCAAAGGTCCAGGGCAAAGACTCCGACTAGGTCAGAGAAGGTTACGGCCGACCAGAGAGGACAGGGCCAGGCTACGGCCGACCAGGTCCAGGATGAAGAGTCCAACCAGGCTACAACCAAGACCCAAGGTCTAGGACGAAGCGTTCAAACAGGTCCAAAAAGGTTACGGTAGACCAGAGAGGCCAGGTCTCGGATACGGCCGACCAGGTCCAAGACTAAGAGTCCAACCAAGCTACGACCAAAACCAAAGGTCCTAGACAAAGAGTCTGAGTAGGTCCGAGAAGGTTATGACTGTCCATAGATGCCAACTGTAGGACAAAGAGTCCAACCAGGCTACAACCGAGACCCAAGGTCCAGGACGAAGAGTCTGACTAGGTCCGAGACGGTTACATCCGACCAGAGAGGGCAGGTCCAGGCTATGACCTACCAAGTCCAAGACGAAGAGTCCTAGCAGGCTATGACCGTGACCCAAGGTCCAGGACGAAGAGTTCGACCAGGTCCGAGATGGTTACGGCCGACTAGAGAGGCCAGGTCCAAGCTATGGCCAGGAGGAAGAGTCCAACCAGACTACGACTAAGACCCAAGGTCCAGGATGAAGATTCTGACCAGGTCCAAGAAGGTTACGGCTGAACAGAGAGGCCAAGTCCAGGCTACGGCCGACTAGGTCCTGAACGAAGAGTCCCACTAGGATACGATCAAGGCCAAAGGTCCCGGACAAAGAGTAGGACTAGGTCTGATAAGGTTACGGCTAACCAGAGAGGCCAGTCTAGGCTATGGCTGAGTAGGTCTAGGACAAAGAGTCCAACTAGACTACGACCGAGACCCAAGGTCCTGGACAAAGAGCCCAACCAGGTCCGAGAAGGTAACGGCAGACCAGAGAGGCCAGGTCTAGGCTACGGCTGACCAGGTCCAAGACGAAGAGTCCAACCAGGCTACGACTGAGACCCAAGGTCCAAGATGAAGAGTGCGACTGGGTCCGAGAAGGTTATGGCCGACTATAGATGCCAAGTCCAGGATGAAGAGTACAGCAAGGCCACGACCGAGACCCAAGGTCCAGGACGAAGAGTCAGACCAGGTCCGAGAAGGTTAGGTCTGACCAAAGAGGCCAGGTCTAGGCTACAACCAACCAGGTTTAAGGCGAAGAGTCCAACCAGGCTACGACCGAGACCCACAGTCCAGGACAAAGAGTCCAACCAGGATTGAGAAGGTTACGACCGACCAGAGAGGCCAGGTCCAGGCTACGGCCGAGCAGGTCCAGGACAAAGAGTCCAACCAGGCTACGACCGAGACCCAATGTCCCGGACGAAGAGTCCGACAAGGTCTGAGAAGGTTACGGCCGACCAGAGAGGGCAAGTCTAGGCTACTACCGAGCAGGTCCAGGATGAATTGTCCAACCAGTCTACAACTGTGACCCAATGTCCAGAAAGATGACTCCGACCAGGTCCGAGAAGGTTACTACCGACCAGAGAGGCCAGGTCTAGACTACGGCTGACCTGGTCTTGGTCGAAGAGTCCCACCAGGCTACGATCGAGGTCGAAGGTCCAGGACAAAGAGTCCGACTAGGTCCGAGAAGGTTACGGCCTACCAAAGAGACCCAAGGTCTAGGCTAAAGTGTTCGACCAGGTTTGAGAAGGTTACGGCCAACCAAAGAGGCCAGGTCTAGGGTACAGCCGAGCAGGTCCAGGACGAAGAGTCCAACCAAGCTACGACTGAGAGCCAAGGTCCAGATGAAGATTCCGACCAGGTCTGAGAAGCTTATGGCCGATCAGAGAGGCCAGGTTTAGGGTACGACCGAGCAGGTCTAAGACGAAGAGTCCAACCAGGCTACGACCAAGACCCAAGGTCGAGGACAAGGAGTCTGACCAGGTCCGAGAAGGTTACGGCTGACCAAAGAGGCCAAGTCCAGGCTACAACAAACTAGGTCCAGGATGAAGAGTCCAACCAGGCTACAACCAAGACCCAAGGTTCAGGACGAAGTGTCGACCAGGTTCGAGAAGGTTACAGCAGACCAGAGAGGCCAGGTCTAGGGTACGATCGAGCAAGTCCAAGATGAAGAGTCCAACCGGGCTATGACCGAGACCCAAGGTCCAGGACGAAGAGTCCGACCAAGTCGAAGAACTTTACGGCCGACCAGAGGGGCTAGGTCCAGGCTACGGCCGAGCAGGTCCAAGACGAAGAGTCCAACTAGGCTACGACCAAGACCCAAGGTCTAGGACGAAGAGTCTGACCAAGTCCGAGAAGGTTACGGCCTACCAGAGAAGGCCAGGTCCAGGCTACGATCGACCAGATCCAGGACGAAGAGCCCAACCAGGCTACAATCGAGACCCAAGGTCCAGGACGAAGAGTCCGACCAAGTCCGAGAAGGTTACGACTGGCCAGAGAGGCTAGGTCCAGGCTTTGGCCGACCATGTCCAGGATGAAGAGTCCAACTAGGCTATGACCGAGACCCAAGGTCTAGGACAAAGTGTCCGGCTAGGTCAGAGAAGGTTACGGCCGACCGGAGAGGCCAGGTCGAAGCTATGGCAGACCAGCTCCATGACGAAGAGTCCAACGAGGCTATGACCGAGACCCAAGATCCAAGATGAAGAGTCTGACCAGGTCTGAGAAGGTTATAGCCGACCAGAAAGGCCAGGTCTGAGGTACAAACGAGCAGGTCCAGGATGATGAGTCCAACCAGGTTACGACCTAGACCATAGGTCCAGGACGAAGAGTCCGACCAGGTCTGAGAAGGTTACTGTCGACCAGAGAGGCCAAGTCCAGGCTACAGCCGACCACATCCAGGACGAAGAGTCCAACCAGGCTACGACTGACACCCAAGGTCCAAGACGAAGATTCTAACCAGGTCTGAGAAGGTTGCGGCCGACCAGAGAGCCCAGGTCCAAGTTACGGACGAGTTGGTCCAGGACGATGAGTCCAACCAGGCTACGACCGAGACCCAAGGTCCAGGATGAAGATTTTGACCAGGACAGAGAAAGTTATGGATGACCAGAGTGGCCAGGTCTAGGACGATGAGTCCAACCAGGCTATGACCGAGACCCATGGTCCGGGATGAAGATTCTGACAAGGTCTGAGAAGGTTACGGCCCGAACAGAGAGGCCAGGTCCAGGCTACGGCCGACCAGGTCCAGGATGAAGATTCCAACTAGACTACGACCGAGACCCAAGGTCCAGGACAAAGAGTGCAACCAGTTTCAAGAAGGTTACGGCGGACCAGAGAGGCCAGGTCTAGGCTACGGCCGACCAAGTCCAAGACGAAGAGTCCAACCAGGCTGCGATTGAGACCCAAGGTCGAAGAGTTCGACTAGGTCTGAGAAGGTTACGGCCGACCATAGATGCCAATTCCAAGACGAAGAGTCCAACCAGGCTAGGACCGAGTCCTAAGGTCCAGGACGAAGAGTCCGACTAGGTCCGAGAAGGTTAGGGCCTACGAGAGAGGACAGGTCCAGGTGATGACCGACCAGGTCCAAGACGAAGAGTCCCACCAGGCTACGACCGAGACCCAAGGTCCAGGACGAAGAGTCCGACCAGGTCCGAGAAGGTTATGGCCGACTAGAGAGGCTAGGTCCAGGCTACGGCTGAGTAGGTCCAGGATGAAGTGTCCAACCAGGCTACGACCGAGACCCAATGTCTAGAAAGAAGATTCTGACCAGGTCTGAGAAGGTTATGACCGAGCAGAGAGGCCAGGTCCAGGCTACAGCCGACCAAGTCCTGGTCGAAGAGTCCCACCAGAATACGATCGAGGCTGAAGGTCCGAGAAGGTTACGGTCGACTAGAGGGACCCAAGGTCTAGGTCGAAGTTTCCGACCAGGTTTGAGAAGGTTACGGCCAACCAATGAGGCCAGGTCTTGGGTACGGCCGACTAGGTCCTGGGCGAAGAGTCCAACTAGGCTACGACCGAGACCGAAGGTCCAGGAAGAAGTGTCGAACCAGGTCTAAGTCGGTTACGGCTGACCAGAGAGGCCAGGTCTAGGGTACAGCTGAGTAGGCTGTGACCGAGACCCAAGGTCCAGGACGAATAGTCTGACCAGGTCCGGGAAGGTTACGGCCAACCAAAGAGACCCAAGGTATAGGAAGAAGTGTCCGACCAGGTTTGAGAAAGTTACGGCTGGCCAGAGAGGCCATGTCCAGGCCACGAACGAGACACAAGGTCAAGGGCGAAGAGTCTGACTCTGTCCGAGATGGTTTCGGCCAACCAGAGAGACCCAAGGTCCAGAATGAAGTGTCCGACCAAGTTCCAGAAGGTTACGGCCAACTAGAGAGGCCAGGTCTAGGGTACGAATGAGCAGGTCCAGGATGAAGAGTCCAACCAGGCTTCGACCGAGACCCAAGGTCTAGTTCAAAGAGTCTGACTACGTCCGAGAAGGTTACGGCCGACTAGAGGGGCCAGGTCCAGGCTACGGACGACCAAGTCCAGGATGAAGAGTCCAACCTGGCTACGACCGAGACCTAAGGTCCAGGACGAAGAGTCTGACCAGGTCTGAGAAGGTTACGGCCGACTAGAGAGGCCAAGTCCAGGCTACAACAAACTAGGTCCAGGACAAAGAGTCCAACCAGGCTACAACTGAGACCCAAGGTTCAGGACGAAGTGTCGACCAAGTTCGAGAAGGTTACGGCCAACTAGAGAGGCCAGGTCTAGGGTACGACCGAGCAGGTCCAAGACAAAGAGTCCAACCAGGCTACGATCGAGACCCAAGGTCCAGGACGAAGAGTTCGACCAGGTCCAAGAACTTTACAGCTGACCAGAGAGGCTAGGTCCAGGCTACAGCCGAGCAGGTCCAAGACGAAGAGTCCAACTAGGCTACGACCAAGACCCAAGGTCTAGGACGAAAAGTCTGACCAAGTCCGAGAAGGTTACGGCCGATAAGAGAAGGCCAGGTCCAGGCAACGATCGACCAGATCCAGGATGAAGAGCCCAACTAGGCTACAAACGAGACCGAAGGTCCAGGACGAAGAGTCCGACCAGGTCCGAGAATGTTACGACTGGCCAGAGAGGCTAGGTCCAAGCTTCGGCCGACCAGGTCCAGGATGAAGAGTCCAACTAGGCTACGACCGAGACCGAAGGTCTAGGACAAAGTGTCCGACCAGGTCAGAGAAGGTTACGGCCGACCGGAGAGGCCAGGTCCAAGCTATGGCCGACCAGCTCCATGACGAAGAGTCCAATGAGGCTACGACCGGGACCCAAGATCCAAGACGAAGAGTCCGACCAGGTCTGAGAAGGTTATAGCCGACCAGAAAGGCCAGGTCTGAGGTAAAGACGAGCAGGTCCAGGATGATGAGTCCAACCAAGCTACGACCTAGACCATAGGTCTAGGAGGAAGAGTCCGACCAGGTCCGAGAAGGTTACGGCTGACCAGAGAGGCCAGGTCCGGGCAATAGCCAACCACGTCCAGGACAAAGAGTCCAACCAGGCTACGACTGACACCCAAGGTCCAAGACGAAGAGGTCGATCATGTCTGAGAAGGTTACTGTCGACCAGAGAGGCCAGGTCCATGGTACGGACGAGCTGGTCCTGGACGATGAGTCCAACCAAGCTACGATCGAGACCCAAGGTCCAGGGCGAAGAGTCCGACCAGGTCCGAGAAGGTTACGATAGACGAGAGAGGCCAAGTTTGTGCTACGATCGACCACGTCTCGGACGAAGAGTCCAACCAGGCTACGATCGAGACCCAAGGTCTAGGATGAAGTGTCTGACCTGGTCCGAGAAGGTTACGGATGAACAGAGAGGAAAGGTCTAGGGCACGATCGAGCAGGTAAAACATAAAGATTCCAACCAGGCTACGACCAAGACCCAAGGTCCAGGACGAAGAGTCTGACTAGGTCCTAGAAGGTTATGGCCGACCGAAGAAGCCAGGTCTAGGGTACGGTCGAGCAGGTCCAAGATGAAGAGTCCAACCAAGCTACGACCGAGACCCATGGTAATGGATGACGTGTCCGACCAGGTCTGAGAAGTTTACGGCCGACCAGAGAGGCCAGGTCTATGCCACGACCGACCATGTCCAGGATGAAGAGTCCAACCAGGCTACGAATGACACCCAAGGTCCAAGACGAAGAGGTCGACCAGGTCTGAGAAGGTTACTGTCGACCAGAGAGGCCAGGTCCAAGGTATGGATGAGCTGGTCCAGGATGATGAGTCCAACCAGGCTACGACCGAGACCCAAGGTCCAGGATGAAGTGTCCGACCAGGTCCGAGGAGGTAACGACTGACCAGAGAGGCCAAGTCTAGGCTACGACCGAGCAGGTCCAGGACGAAGAGATCAACCAGGCTATGACCGAGACCCAAGGTATCGGACGAAGAGTCTGACCAGGTCTGAGAAGGTTACGGCCAACCAGAGAGGCCAGGTCCAGGCTACGATCGACCAAGTCCAGGATGAAGAGTCCAACCTGTCTACGACCGAGACCTAAGGTCCAGGACGAAGAGTCTGACCAGGTCCGAGAAGGTTACGGCCGACCAGAGAGGCCAAGTCCAGGCTACGGCTGACTAGATCCAAGACGATGAGTCGCACCAGGCGACGATCAAGGCCGAAGGTCCAGGACAAAGAATCCAACAAAGTCCGAGTCCAGGCTACGGCCTACCAGGTGCAAGAAAAAGAGTCTAACCAGGCTACGACCGAGACCCAAGGTCCAGGATGAAGAGTCCAACCTGGTCTGAGAATGTTTCGACAGACCAGAGATGCTAGGTATAGGCTACGGCCGACCGGGTCCAAGACGAAGAGTCAAACCAGGTTACGACCGAGACACAAGGTCCAGGACGAAGAGTCCGACTAGGTTTGAGAAGGTAACGGCCGACCATAGATGCCAGGTCCAAGACGAAGAGTCCAACCAGGCTGAAGAGTCCGACAAGGTAACGGCCGTAAGGTTTGAGAAGGTAACGGCCGACTGAGACCCAAGGTCCAGGATGAAGAGTCCGACAAGGTCCGAAAAGGTTATGGTTGACCAGAGCGGACAGGTCCAGGGTACGGCCAAGCAGGTCGAAGACGAAGAGTCCATCCAGGCTACGACCGAGACCCAAGGTCTAGGATTTAGAGTATGACCAGGTCTGAGAAGGTTACGGCCGACCATAGATGCCAGGTCCCAGAGGAAGAGTCCAACCAGCCTACGACCGAGACCCAAGGTCCAGGACAAAGAGTTCGTCCAGGTCCGAGAAGGATACGGCTGACCAGAGAGGCCAGGTCTAGGGTACGGCCGACCAGGTCCAGGATGAAGAGTCCAAGTGGGCTACGACCGAGACCCAAGGTCCAGGACAAGGAGTCCGACCAGGTCCGAGAAGGTTGCGGCTGACCAGAGAGGCCAGGTCTCGGGTACGGCCGAGTAGGTCCAGGACGAAGAGTCCAACCAGGCTACGACCGAGACCCAAGGTCTAGGACGAGGAGTCTGACCCGGTCTGAGAAGGTTACGGCCGACCAGAGAGGCCAAGTCCAGTCTACACCAAACTAGGTCCAGGATGAAGAGTCCAACCAGGCTACAACCGAGACCCAGGGTTCAGGACAAAGTGACGACCAAGTTCGAGAAGGTTACGGTCGATCAGAGAGGCCAACTCTAGGGTACGATCGAGCAGGTCCAAGACGAAGAGTCCAACCGGGCTATGAACGAGACCCAAGGTCCAGGACGAAGAGTCCGACCAGGTCCAAGAACTTTACGGTCGACCAGAGAGGCTAGGTCTAGGCTACGGCTGAGCAGGTCTAAGACAAAGAGTCCAACTAGGCTACAACCAAGACCCAAGGTCTAGGACGAAGAGTCCGACCAAGTTTGAGAAGGTTACGGCCGACTAGAGAAGGCCAGGTCCAGGCTACGATCGACCAGCTCCAGGACGAAGAGCCCAACCAGGCTACAATAGAGACCCAAGGTCCTGGACGAAGAGTCAGACCAGGTCCAAGAAGGTTAAGACTGGCCAGAGAGGCTAGGTCAAGGCTTCGGCCGACCAGGTCCAGGATGAAGAGTCCAACTAGGCTACGACCGAGACCCAAGGTCTAGGACAAAGTGTCCGACCAGGTCAGAGAAGGTTACGACTGACCAGAGAGGCCAGGTCCAAGCTATGGCCGACCAACTCCATGATGAAGAGTCCAACGAGGCTACGACCGGGACCGAAGATCCAAGGCTAAGAGTCTGACCAGGTCTGAGAAGGTTATAGCCGACCAGAAAGGCCAGGTCTGAGGTACAGACGAGCAGGTCCAGGACGATGAGTCCAACTAGGCTATGACCTAGACCACAGGTCCAGGACGAAGAGTCCGACCAGGTCAGAGAACGTTACGGCCGACCAGAGAGGCCAGGTCCAGGCTACAGCTGACCACGTCCAGGACGAAGAGTCCAACCAGGCTATGACTGACACCCAAGGTCTAAGACGAAGAGGTCGACCAGGTCTGAGAAGGTTAGTGTCGACCAGAGAGGCCAGGTCCAAGGTGCGGATGAGATGGTCCAGGATGATGAGTCCAACCAGGCTACGACTGAGACCCAAGGCCCAGGACGAAGAGTCCTACCAGGTCCGAGAAGGTTACGACTGACCAGAGAGGCCAGGTTCGGGCTACGACCGACCACGTCCAGGACGAAGAGTCCAACTAGGCTACGATCGAGACCCAGGGTCTAGGGCGAAGTGTCCGACCCGGTCCGAGAAGGTTACGGACGAACAGAGAGGCGAGGTCTAGGGTACGGTAGAGCAGGTACAAGATGAAGAGTCCAACCAGGCTACGACTAAGGCCCAAGGTCCAGGACGAAGTGTCCGACCAGGTCTGAGAAGGTTACGGATGACCAGAGAGGCCAGGTCCAGGCCACGACTGACCACGTCCAGGACGAAGAGTCCAACCAGGCTATGACCGAGACCCAAGGTCAAGGACGAAGCGTCCGACTAGGTCCAAGAAGGTTATGGCCGACCAATGAGGCCAGGTCTAGGGTACGTTCGAGCAGGTCCAAGATGAAGAGTCCAACCAAGCTACGACAGAGACCCAAGGTCAAGGACAAAGTGTCCGACCAGGTCCAAGAAGGTTACAGCCAACCAGAAGGGCCAGGTCTAGGCCACGACTGACCATGTCCAGGACGAAGAGTCCAACCAGGTTACGACTGACACCCAAGGTCCAAGATGAAGAGGTCGACCAGGTCTGAAAAGGTTACAGTCGACCAAAGAGGCCAGGTCCAAGGTACGGACGAGCTGGTCCGAGACGATGAGTCCAATCAGGCTACAACCGACACCCAAGGTCCAGGACGAAGAGTTTGACCAGGTCTGAGAAGGTTATGACCGACCAGAGAGGCTAAGTTCAGGCTATGACCGACCACATCTAGGACGAAGAGTCCAACCAGGCTACGACCGAGACCCAAGTTCTAGGATGAAGTGTCCGACCTGGTCCGAGAAGGTTACGGACGAACAGAGAGGCAGGGTCTAGGGTACGATCGAGCAGGTACAAGATGAAGAGTCCAACCAGGCTACGACCGAGACCCAAGGTCCAGGACGAAGTGTCCGACCTGGTTCAAGAAGGTTACGGACGACCAGAGAGTATAGGTCCAGGCCACGACCGACCACGTCCAAGACGAAGAGCCCAACTAGGCTACGACTGAGACCCAAGGTCCAGGACAAAGTGTCCGACTAGGTCCTAGAAGGTTACGGTCGACCAGAGAGGCCAGGTCTACGGTACGGTCGACCAGGTCTAGGATGAAGACTCCAACCAGGCTAATACCGAGACCCAAGGTCCAGGATGAGGAGCCTGACTAGGTCCGAGAAGGTTACGACCGACCAGAGAGGCCAAGTCCAGTCCACAGCAAACTAAGTCCAGGACGAAGAGTCCGACCACGTTACAACTGAGACCCAAGGTTCAGGACGAAGTGTCGACCAAGTTTGAGAAGGTTACGGCGGACCAGAGAGGCCAGGTCTAGGGTACGACCGAGCAGGTCTAAGTTGAAGAGTCCAACCGGGCTACGTCTGAGACCCAAGGTCTAGGACGAAGAGTCCGACCAGGTCGAAGAACTTTACGGCCAACCAGAGAGGCTAGGCCCAGGCTACGGTCAAAAAGGTCCAAGACGAAGAGTCCAACAAGGCTACGACCAAGACCCAAGGTCTAGGACGAAGAGTCCGACCAAGTCCGAGAAGGTTACGGCCGACCAGAGAACGCCAGGTCCAGGCAACGATCGACCAGATCCAGGACAAAGAGCCCAACCAGGCTACAATTGAGCCCCAAGGTCCAGGACGAAGAGTTTGACCAGGTCCGAGAAGGTTACGACTGGCCAGAGAGGCTAGGTCCAAGCTTCGGCCGACCAGGTCCGGGATGAAGAGTCCAACCAGGCTACGGCCGACCGGAGAGGCCAGGTCCAATCTATGGCCGGCCAGCTCCATGACGAAGAGTCCAACGAGGCTACGACTGGGACCCAAGATCCAAGACGAAGAGTCCAACTAGGTCTGAGAAGGTTATAGCCGACCAGAAAGGCCAGGTCTGAGGTACATGCGAGCAGGTCCAGGACGATGAGTCCAACCAGGCTACGACCTAGACCATAGGTCCAGGACGAAGAGTCTGACCAGGTCCGAGAAGGTTGCGGCTGACCAGAGAGGCCAGGTCTAGGGTACTGCCGAGTAGGTCCAGGACGAAGAGTCCAACCAGGCTACGACCGAGACCCAAGGTCTAGGACGAGGAGTCTGACCCGGTCTGAGAAGGTTACGGCCGACCAGAGAGGCCAAGTCCAGTCTATAGCAAACTAGGTCCAGGACGAAGAGTCCAACCAAGCTACAACCGAGACCCAGGGTTCAGGACAAAGTGTCGACCAAGTTCGAGAAGGTTACAGCCGATCAGAGAGGCCAACTCTAGGGTACGACCGAGACCTAAGGTCCAGGACGAAGAGTCCAACCAGGTTACGACCGAGACCCAAGGTCCAGGACGAAGAGTCCGACTAGGTTTGAGAAGGTAACGGCCGACCATAGATGCCAGGTCCAAGATGAAGAGTCCAACCAGGCTACGACCGAGACCCAAGGTCCAGGATGAAGAGTCCGACAAGGTCCGAAAAGGTTATGGCTGACCAGAGCGGACAGGTCCAGGGTACGGCCGAGCAGGTCCAAGACGAAGAGTCCAACCAGGCTACGACCGAGACCCAAGGTCTAGGATTTAGAGTATGACCAGGTCTGAGAAGGTTACGGCCGACCATAGATGCCAGGTCCCAGAGGAAGAGTCCAACCAGCCTACGACCGAGACCCAAGGTCTAGGACAAAGAGTCCGTCCAGGTCCGAGAAGGATACGGCTGACCAGAGAGGCCAGGTCTAGGGTACGACCGACCAGGTCCAGGATGAAGAGTCCAAGTGGGCTACGACCGAGACCCAAGGTCCAGGACAAGGATTTCAACCAAGTCCGAGAAGGTTGCGGCTGACCAGAGAGGCCAGGTCTAGGGTACTGCCGAGTAGGTCCAGGACGAAGAGTCCAACCAGGCTACGACCGAGACCCAAGGTCTAGGACGAGGAGTCTGACCCGGTCTGAGAAGGTTACGGCCGACCAGAGAGGCCAAGTCTAGTCTACAGCAAACTAGGTCCAGGACGAAGAGTCCAACCAGGCTACAACCGAGACCCAAGGTTCAGGACAAAGTGACGACCAAGTTCGAGAAGGTTACGGCCGATCAGAGAGGCCAACTCTGGGGTACGATCGAGCAGGTCCAAGACGAAGAGTCCAACCGGGCTATGAACGAGACCCAAGGTCCAGGACGAAGAGTCCGACCAGGTCCAAGAACTTTACGGTCGACCAGAGAGGCTAGGTCTAGGCTACGGCTGAGCAGGTCCAAGACGAAGAGTCCAACTAGGCTACAACCAAGACCCAAGGTCTAGGACGAAGAGTCCGACCAAGTTTGAGAAGGTTACGGCCGACTAGAGAAGGCCAGGTCCAGGCTACGATCGACCAGCTCCAGGACGAAGAGCCCAACCAGGCTACCATAGAGACCCAAGGTCCTAGACGAAGAGTCAGACCAGGTCCAAGAAGGTTAAGACTGGCCAGAGAGGCTAGGTCAAGGCTTCGGCCGACCAGGTCCAGGATGAAGAGTCCAACTAGGCTACGACCGAGACCCAAGGTCTAGGACAAAGTGTCCGACCAGGTCAGAGAAGGTTACGACCAACCAGAGAGGCCAGGTCCAAGCTATGGCCGACCAACTCCATGACGAAGAGTCCAACGAGGCTACGACCAGGACCGAAGATCCAAGGCTAAGAGTTTGACCAGGTCTGAGAAGGTTATAGCCGACCAGAAAGGCCAGGTCTGAGGTACAGACGAGCAGGTCCAGGACGATGAGTCCAACTAGGCTATGACCTAGACCACAGGTCCAGGACGAAGAGTCTGACCGAGTCAGAGAACGTTACGGCCGACCAGAGAGGCCAGGTCCAGGCAACAGCTGACCACGTCCAGGACGAAGAGTCCAACCAGGCTATGACTGACACCCAAGGTCTAAGACGAAGAGGTCGACCAGGTCTGAGAAGGTTAGTGTCGACCAGAGAGGCCAGGTCCAAGGTGCGGATGAGATGGTCCAGGACGATGAGTCCAACCAGGCTACGACTGAGACCCAAGGCCCAGGACGAAGAGTCCAACCAGGTCCGAGAAGGTTACGACTGACCAGAGAGGCCAGGTTCGGGCTACGACCGACCACGTCTAGGATGAAGAGTCCAACTAGGCTACGATCGCGACCCAAGGTCTAGGGCGAAGTGTCTGACCCGGTCCGAGAAGGTTACGGACGAACAGAGAGGCGAGGTCTAGGGTACGGTAGAGCAGGTACAAGATGAAGAGTCCAACCAGGCTACGACTAAGGCCCAAGGTCCAGGATGAAGTGTCCTACCAGGTCCGAGAAGGTTACGGATGACCAGAGAGGCTAGGTCCAGGCCACGACTGACCACGTCCAGGATGAAGAGTCCAACCAGGCTACGACCGAGACCCAAGGTCAAGGACGAAGCGTCCGACTAGGTCCTAGAAGGTTACGGCCGACCAATGAGGCCTGGTCTAGGGTACGTTCGAGCAGGTCCAAGATGAAGAGTCCAACCAAGCTACGACAGAGACCCAAGGTCAAGGACAAAGTGTCCGACCAGGTCCAAGAAGGTTACAGCCAACCAGAAGGGCCAGGTCTAGGCCACGACTGACCATGTCCAGGACGAAGAGTCCAACCAGGTTACGACTGACACCCAAGGTCCAAGATGAAGAGGTCGACCAGGTCTGAAAAGGTTACAGTCGACCAAAGAGGCCAGGTCCAAGGTACGGACGAGCTGGTCCGAGACGATGAGTCCAACCAGGCTACAACCGACACCCAAGGTCCAGGACGAAGAGTTTGACCAGGTCCGAGAAGGTTACGACCGACCAGAGAGGCCAAGTTCAGGCTATGACCGACCACGTCTAGGACGAAGAGTCCAACCAGGCTACGACCAAGACCCAAGGTTACGGACTAACAGAGAGGCAGGGTCTAGGGTACGATCGAGCAGGTACAAGGCGAAGAGTCCAACCAGGCTACGACCGAGACCCAAGGTCCAGGATGAAGTGTCCGACCTGGTTCGAGAAGGTTACAGACGACCAGAGAGTATAGGTCCAGGCCACGACCGACCATGTCCAAGACGAAGAGCCCAACTAGGCTACGACTGAGACCCAAGGTCCAAGACAAAGTGTCCGACTAGGTCCTAGAAGGTTACGGTCGACCAGAGAGGCCAGGTCTACGGTACGGTCGACCAGGTCTAGGATGAAGACTCCAACCAGGCTAATACCGAGACCCAAGGTCCAGGATGAGGAGCCTGACTAGGTCCGAGAAGGTTACGACCGACCAGAGAGGCCAAGTCCAGTCCACAGCAAACTAAGTCCAGGACGAAGAGTCCGACCACGTTACAACTGAGACCCAAGGTTCAGGACGAAGTGTCGACCAAGTTTGAGAAGGTTACGGCGGACCAGAGAGGCCAGGTCTAGGGTACGACCGAGCAGGTCTAAGTTGAAGAGTCCAACCGGGCTACGTCTGAGACCCAAGGTCTAGGACGAAGAGTCCGACCAGGTCGAAGAACTTTACAACCAACCAGAGAGGCTAGGCCCAGGCTACGGTCGAAAAGGTCCAAGACGAAGAGTCCAACAAGGCTACGACCAAGACCAGAGGTCTAGGACGAAGAGTTCGACCAAGTCCGAGAAGGTTACGGCCAACCAGAGAACGCCAGGTCCAGGCAACGATCGACCAGATCCAGGACAAAGAGCCCAACCAGGCTACAATTGAGCCCCAAGGTCCAGGACGAAGAGTTTGACCAGGTCCGAGAAGGTTACGACTGGCCAGAGAGGCTAGGTCCAAGCTTCTGCCGACCAGGTCCAGGATGAAGAGTCCAACCAGGCTACGGCCGACCGGAGAGCCCAGGTCCAATCTATGGCCGGCCAGCTCCATGACGAAGAGTCCAACAAGGCTACGACTGGGACCCAAGATCCAAGACGAAGAGTCCAACTAGGTCTGAGAAGGTTATAGCCGACCAGAAAGGCCAGGTCTGAGGTACATGCGAGCAGGTCCAGGACGATGAGTCCAACCAGGCTACGACCTAGACCATAGGTCCAGGACGAAGAGTTCGACCAGGTCCGAGAAGGTTACGGCCGACCAGAGAGGCCAGGTCTAGGCTACAGCCGACCACATCCAGGATAAAAAGTCCGACCAGGCTACAACTGACACCCAAGGTCCAAGACGATGAGTCCAACGAAGCTACGACCGAGACCCAAGGTCCAGGACAAAGAGTCTGACAAGGTCCGAGAAGGTTACGACGGACCAGAGAGGCCAAGTTTGGGCTATGACTGACCACGTCCAGGACGAAGAGTCCAACCAGGCTACTAATGAGACCGAAGGTCTAGGATGAATTGTCCGACCCGGTCCGAGAAGGTTGTGGATGAGCAGAGAGGCCAGGTCCAGGCCACGACCGACCACGTCCAAGACGAAGAGTCCAACCAGGCTACGACTGACACCCAAGGTCCAAGACAAAGGGGTCGACCAGGTCTGAGATGGTTACTGTCGACCAAAGGGGCCAGGTCCAAGGTACGGACGAGCTGGTCCAGGAAGATGAGTCCAACCAGGCTACGACCGAGACCCAAGGTCCAGGACGAAGAGTCCGACCAGGTCTGAGAAGGTTACGACCGACCAGAGAGGCCAAGTTTGGGCTACGACCGACCACGTCCAGGATGAAGAGTCCAACCAGGCTACAACCAAGACCCGAGGTCTAGGATGAAGTGTCCAACCCGGTCCAAGAAGGTTACGGACGAACAAAGAGGCGGGGTCTAGGGTACGGTCGAGTAGGTACAAGACGAAGAGTCCAACCAGGCTATGATTGAGACCCAAGGTCCGGGATGAAGTGTCCGACCAGGTCCGAGAAGGTTACGGACGACCAGAGAGGCCAGGTCCAGGCCACGACCAACCAGGTCCAGGACGAAGAGTCCAACTTGGCTACGATCGAGACCCAAGGTCCAGGATAAAGTGTCCGACTAGGTCCTAGAAGGTTATGGCCAACCAGAGAGGCCAGGTCTACTGTACGGTCGAACAGGTCCAAGATGAAGAGTCCAACCAGGCTACGACCGAGACCCAAGGTCCAGGTCGAAGTGTCCGACCAGGTCCGAGAAGGTTACAGCCAACCAGAGAGGCCAAGTCCAGGCTACGGCCAACCAAAGAGACCCAATGTCTAGGACAAAATGCCTGACTAGGTCTGAGAGGGTTACGGCCGACCAGAGACGCAAAGTCCAGGCTACGAAAGATCAGGTCCAGGACGAAGAGTCCAACAAGGCTACGACCGAGACCCACGGTCTTAGACGAAGAGTCCGATCAGGTCTGAGAAGGTTACTGCTGACTAGAGAGGCCAGGTCCGAGAAGGTTACAATCAACCAGAGAAGGCAAGGTCCAGGCTACAGCCTACCAGGTCCATGATGAAGAGTCCAACCAGGCTATGACTGAGACCCAAGTTCCAAGATGAAGAGTCCTACCTGGTCCAAGAAGGTTGCGGCCGAGTAGAAAGGCCAGGTCTAGGCTACGGCCGACCAGGTCCAGGATGAAGAGTCCAACCAGGTCTGAGAAGGTTACGGCCGACCAGAGAGTCCAAGTCTAGGCTACGATCGAGACCCAAGGTCCTGGAGAAAGAGTTTGACCAGGTCCGAAATGGTTACGGCCGACTAGGGTGACCCAAGGTCTAGGACGAAGAGTCCAACCAGGTCTGAGAGGGTTACGGTCGACCAGTGAAGGCCAAGTCCAGGCTACGGTGGACTAGGTCCAAGGCAAAGAGTCCAACTAGGCTACGACCGAGACTCAAGGTCTAGGACAAAGAGTTTGACCTGGTCCAATAAGGTTACAGCCGACCAGAGAGAGCCAGGTCCAGGCAACAACCGACCATGTCCCGGATAAAGTGTCCAACTAGACTACGACCGAGACCCAAGGTCCAGGACTAAGTGTCCGACCAGGTCCGAGAAGGTTACAGCTGACTAGTGAGGCCAGGTCTAGGCTACCATCGACCAAGGCCAGGACGAAGAGTCAAACCAGGCAACGACCAAGACCCAAGGTCCAAGACGAAGTGTCCGACCAGGTCCGACAAGGTTACGACCGACCAGAGAGGTGAGGTCTAGGGTACGGTCGAGCAGGTCCAGGATGAAGAGTGCATCCAGACTACGACCGAGACCCAAGGTCCAGGGTGAAGATTTCGACCAGGTCCGAGAAGGTTACAGCCGACCAGAGAGGCTAGGTCTAGGCTACGGCCGACCAGCTCCATGATGAAGAGTCTAACGAGGCTACGACCGGGACCCAAGGTCCAGGACGAAGAGTCCAACTAGGTTTGAGAAGCTTACGGCCTACCAAAAAGGCCAGGTCCAAGGTACAGACAAGCAGGTCCAGGTCGATGAGTCCAACTAGGCTACGACCTAGACCATAGGTCAGGACAAAGACTCCAACCAGGTCCGAGAAGGTTACGGCCAGCCAGAGAGGCCCGGTCCAGGCTACAGCTGACCACGTGTTGGACGAAGAGTCCAACCAAGCTACGACTAAGACCCAAGGTCCAAGACGAAGAGGTCGACCAGGTCTGAGAAGGTTACTGTTGACTACAGAAGCCACGTCCAAGGTACGGACGAGCTGGTCCAGGACGATGAGTCCAACCAGGTTACGACCAACCAGGCTACGACTAAGACCCAAGGTCTAGGATGAAGTATCCGACCCAGTCCGAGAAGGTTACGGACGAACAGAGAGGCGGGGTCTAGGGTACGGTCGAGCAGGTACAAGATGAAGAGTCGAACTAGGCTACGACCGAGACCCAAGCTCCAGGATGATGTGTCCGACCAGGTCCAAGCTACGGACGACTAGGTCCAGGATGAAGAGTCCAACAAGGCTACGACCGAGACCCACGGTCTAGGACGAAGAGTCTGATCGGGTCTGGGAAGGTTACTGTCGACTAGAGAGGCCAGGTCCGAGAAGGTTGTGATCGACCAGAGAAGGCAAGGTCCAGGCTACGGCCTACCAAGTCCATGACGAAGAGTCCAACCAGGCTACGACCGAGACCCAAGTTCCAAGATGAAGAGTCCGGCCTGGTCCAAGAAGGTTGCGGCCGAGTAGAAAGGCTAGGTCTAGGCTACGGCCGACCAGGTCCAGGATGAAGAGTCCAACCATGTCTGAGAAGGTTACGGTTGACCAGAGAGTCCAAGTCCAGGCTACGGCCGACCAGAGAGTCCAAATCCAGGCTACGGCAGACTAGGTCCAGGACGAAGAGTCCAACCAGGCTATGATCGAGACCCAAGTTCCTGGAGAAAGAGTTTGACCAAGTCTGAGAAGGTTACGGCCGACCAGAGAGACCCAAGGTCTAGGACGAAGAGTCCAACCAGGTCTGAGAGGGTTACAGCCGACTAGTGAAGGCCAGGTCCAGGCTACGGTGGACCAGGTCCAAGACAAAGAGTCCAACCAGGCTACGACCGAGACCCAAGGTCTAGGATGAAGAGTTTGACCTGGTCCGATAAGGTTACAGCTGACCAGAGAGGGCCAGGTCCAGGCTACAGCCGACCATGTCCAGGATAAAGTGTCCAACTAGGCTACGACCGAGACCCAAGGTCCAGGACTAAGTGTTCGATCAGCTCGAAGAAGGTTACAACTGACTAGTGAGGCCATGTCTAGGCTACGATCAACCAAGTTCGGGACGAAGAGTCAAACCAGGCAATGACCAAGACTCAAGGTCCAGGACGAAGTGTCCGACCAGGTCCGACAAGGTTACGGCCGACCAGAGAGGCGAGGTCTAGGGTACGGTCGAGCAGGACCAGGACAAAGAGTCCATCCAGGCTACGACCGAGACCCAAGGTCCAGGGTGAAGAGTCCGACCAAGTCCGAGAAGGTTACAGTCGACCTGAGAGGTTAGGTCTGGGCTACGGTCGACCAGGTCCAAGACGATGAGTCCATCCAAGCTACGACCGAGACCAAAGAGTCCGACTAGGTCCGAGAAGGTTACGACCGACCAGAGATGCCTGGTCCAAGACGAAGAGTTTGACCTGGTCTGAAAAGGTTACGGTCGACCAGAAAAGCCAGGTCCAGGCTATAGCTGGCCACGTCCAAGATGAAGAGACCAACTAGCCTACGACTGAGAGCCAAGGTCCAGGACAAAGACTCCAACCAAGTTTGAGAAGGTTATGTTGGACCAGAGAAGGCCAGGTCCAAGCTATGACCGACCAGGTCCAAGACGAAGAGTCCAACTAGGCTACGACCAAGACCCAAGGTCTAGGACGAAGAGTTCGACCAGGTCTGAGAAGGTTACAGCCGACAAGAAAGGCCAGGCCTAGGACGAAGAGTCCAACCAAGCTACGACCTAGACCCAAGGTCCAAGATGAAGAGTCTGACCAGGTCGGAGAAGGTTACGGCCGACCAGAGAGGCCAGGTCTAGGCTACGGCCAACCAGGCCCAAGTCGAAGAGTCTAACCAGGCTACGACCGACGCCCAAGGTCTAGGACAAAGAGTCCAGCTAGGTCCGAGAAGGTTACGGCCGACCAGAGAGGCCTGGTCAAGGCTATGACCTACCAGGTCCAAGAGGAAGAGTCCAACAAGGCTATGATCAAGTCCCAAGGTCTAGGACGAAGAGTCTGACTAGGTCCTAGACGGTTACGGCCAACCAGAGAGGCCAGGTCTAGGCTACGATCGACTAGGTCTAAGACAAAGAGTCCAACTAGGCTACAACCGAGACACAAGGACCAGGACAAAGAGTCCGACCAGGTCCGAGAAGGTTACGGCTAACCAGATATGCCAGGTCTAGGACGAAGTGTCCGGCCAGGTCCAAGAAGGTTACGATCGACCAGAGAGGCCAGGTCTAGGCTATAGCTGACCAGGTCGAGGACGAAGAGTCCAACCAGCCTACGACCGGGAGCGAAGGTCCAGGACAAAGAGTCCAACCAGGTCCGAGAAGGTTACGTCTGACCAAAGAAGTCCAGTCGAAGCTACGGCCGAGTTGGTCTAGGACAAGGAGTCCAACCAGGCTACGACAGAGGCCTAAGGTCTAGGACGAAGAGTTTGACTAGGTCCGAGAAGGTTACGGCCGACTAGAGAGGCCAGGTCCATGCTGCGGCTGACTAGGTCCAAGACAAAGTGTCCAACCAGGCTACGATCAAGGCCCAAGGTCCGCGACGAAGATTCTGATGAGGTCTGAGAAGGTTACGGCCTACCAAAGAGGCCAGGTCCAGGCTACGACTGACCAGGCCCAGGACGAAGAGTCCAACCAGGCTACGACCTAGACCCAAGGTCTAAGATGAAGAGTCCGACCAGGTCAGAGAAGGTTACGGTCGACCAGAGAGGCCAAGCCTAGGCTACGACCGACCAGGTCCAAGTCGAAGAGTCCAACCAGGCTACAACCTAGACCCAAGGTCCAGGATGAAGAGTCCGACCAAGTCCAAGAAGGTTACAGCCGACCAGAGATGCCAGGTCCAGGATGAAGAGTCTAACCAGGCTATGACCAAGACCCAAGGTCCAAGACGAAGAGTTCGACCAGGTCTGAGAAGGTTACGACCGACCAGAGAGGCCTGGTCCAGGCTACAACCTACCAGGTCTAAGAGGAAGAGTCCAACAAGGCTACGAGCGAGTCCCAAAGTCCAGGACAAAGAGTCCAACTAGGTCCGAGATGGTTACGGCTGACAAGAGAGGCCAGGTCTAGGCTACAACCGATCAGGTCTAAGACAAAGAGTCCAACCAGGCTACGACCGAGACCCAAGGCCCAAGACGAAGAGTCCGACTAGGTACGAGAAGGTTACGGCCGACTAGATATGCCAAGTCCAAGACGTTGCATCCGACCAGGTCCAAGAAGGTTACGATCGACCAGAGAGGCCAAGTATAGGCTACAACCGACCAGGTCAAGGATGAAGAGTCCAACCAGCCTATGATCGAGAGCCGAGGTCTTGGACGAAGAGTCCAACTAGGTCAGAGAATGTTACGTCTGACCAGAGAAGGCTAGGTCCAAGCTATGGCCAAGCAAGTCCAGGACAAGGAGTCAAACCAGGCTACAACCGAGACCCAAGTTCTAGGACATAGAGTTCGACCAGGTCAAAGAAGGTTACGGCCAACCAGAGAGGCCAGGTCTAGGCTATGGCCGACCAAGTCCAGGTCGAAGAGTCCAACCAGGCTACAACCGATACCCAAGGTCCATGACGAAGATTTTGACTAGGTCCTAGAAGTTTAAGGCTGACCAGAGAGGCTAGGTCTAGGCTACGGTCGACCAGGTCCAGGACGAAGAGTCCAACAAGGCTACGACCAAGACCCACGGTCAAAGACGAAGAGTCTGACCAGGTCTGAGAAGGTTACAGCCGACCAGAGAGGCCAAGTCTAGGCTACGGCTGACCAAGTCGAAGACAAAGAGTCCAACCAGGCTACGACCAAGACCTAAGGTCCAGGACAAAGAGTTTGACTAGGTCCGAGAAGGTTACGGCCGACCAGAGATACCTGATCCAGGACGAAGAGTCCAACCACGCTACGACCGAGACCCAAGGTCCAAGATGAAAAGTTCAACCAGGTATAAGAAGGTTACGGCCGACTAGAGAGGCCAGCTCCAGGTTATGATTGACTAGGTTTGGGATTACAAGTCCAACCACGCTACTACCCAGACCCAAGGTCTAGGACAAAGAGTCCAACTAGGTCCGAGAAGGTTACGGCCTACTAGAGATGCCAGGTCTTGGACGAAGAGTCCAACTAGGCTACGACCAAGACCCAAGGCCTAGGACAAAGAGTTTGACCAGGTCCGAGAAGGTTACGGCCGACTAGAGAGGCCAGGTCTAGGCTACGGCCGACCAGGTCCAAGACGAAGAGTCCAACCAGGCTACAACTGAGACCCAAGGTCCAGGATGAAGAGTTCGACCAAGTCCAAGAAGGTTACGGCCGGCCAAAGATGCCAGGTCTAGGATAAAGAGTCCAACCAGGATACGACCAAGACCCAAGGTCGAGGACGAAGAGTCCGACCAGGTCTGAGAAGGTTACGGCCGACCAGAGATGTCTGGTCCAAGATGAAGAGTCGAACCAGGCTACGACCAAGACCCAAGGCCCAGGACGAAGAGTCCGAGCAGGTCTGATAAGATTACGGTCGACTAGAGAGGCTAGGTCCAGGCTACGACCGACCAAGTCCAAGGTGATGAGTCCAAGCCAGCTACGATAGAGACCTAAGGTCCAGGATGAAGAGTTCAACCAGGTCCAAGAAGGTTATGGCTGACCAGAGAGGCCAGGTCTAGGCTACAGCCGACCAGGACTAAGACGAAGAGTCCAACTAGGCTACGACCGAGACCCAAGATTCAGGACGAAGAGTCCAACCAGGTCTAAGAAGGTTACGACCGACCAGAGATGCCAGGTCTAGGTCGAAGAGTCCGAACAGGTCCGAGATGGTTACGGTCAACCAGAGAGGCCAGTTCCAGGCTACAGTTGACCAAGTCTAGGACGAAGAGTCCAACCAGCCTACGACCGAGAGCCAAGTTCCAAGGCGAAGAGTCCAACCAGGTCTGAGAAGGTTACGTTTGACCAGAGAGGGCCAGGTCCAAGCTATGGCCGAGCTGGTCCGGGACAAAGAGTCCAACCAGGCTACGACTGAGACCCAAGTTCTAGGACGAAGAGTTTGACCAGGTCCGACATGGTTACGGCTGACCAGGGAGGCCAGGTCCAGGCTACGGCCGACCAGGTCCAGGACGAAGAGTCCAACCAGGCTACGACCGAGAGCCAAGGTCCAGGACGAAGATTCTGACCAGGTCCAGGATGAAGAGTGTTGCACCATGAACATCATTGTAGGCGCGCCGTCATGAGAGGAGAAGGGTAGCTAATCCCAAACCAAACATTACATCAGAACATATCATTTCATAACATTGGTGTGCAACACTTATTAGGTGATACATATATATACATAATTTTTTATACTTTAAATCATGTCATCATCATTCATGCATAACTTCAAATCATGAAAATCCTTCATAAGAAATCCTTTAAGGAAAATAACCATAAAATCATCATGAATAATATGTGAATATAACATCAAACCTTGTAAAAATGAATCATGTTGCAGGTGAGAATGTACTTACCTTAACGCTAGCTTACTTAACCTTAACGTGATTTGGTGACGACGCCGTAGTCTCGAAGTGCTCTTTCCTTTGAGTGTCCATGCCATTTATCCATTTAAAATACAATAATATTAACACTTTTCATAATAGCGTGAATCATCTATACATATATCATCTAGTCATATAACATTCTTAACATACATAATTCATAACCCCAATTATCAAAACAAAAAATTATCATCACATAAACATGTTATCATCATTTTCTTAAATCATAAAAATTACCTTAGACATGTTAAAACCAAACCATACATTACAAACATGAACATCTTTTGAAAACGTTTTCTAATAATTTAAAACACATACATTTTAAAATTCATACAAACATCTTATTATCATGCGTAAAATTATTTAAACATATATATAGCATTTCCTAAACAAAATCCAGAAATAACATTGTTAAAAAAATTTTCTCATAGAAATCTCATAACATAAAATATACTCACCATAACATAAAATACATTCATCATACATTATACATGCACATTCTTGGCAACCTTCATGAAAAACATCATTCATTTACCTCTTGAATAAACATTACATTTTTCATGCATCAAAGTTAAACAGTAATATTTTACTGTGAGGGGTAGAAGATAGAAAATTCATGTTTTTCATAAAAACACTGAAATAACATGAAACTTTGAAAAACATCACACAATACATACATGAGCATCATATTAAAAACATCAAGGCAAAAATACAACACCTAGAGAGATATTGTAGATGAATTAAGGAGGAGAATTCTTTTCAAATCACCAGAAAAGTTCTTACCTTGAAATTTCTTCTTAAAATTCTTGAATTCTACCAACAAAATATGACTTTTTTCTTTAAATTTTCTTGCAGAGAATTTTCGAGAGAGAAGAAATGGAATGCGTGAAGAAGAGAAGAGAGAGAGAAAAAAAAAATGTCTCAGATAGTGAATGAGAGGAGAAAATAATGTGTGAGGAAAAGAGTCGTTAAAATTTTAACGTAACAAGCATAAAGAAATTCATTACTCTCCATTAAGCCAGAATTTTTGACTATTTGATAGCCCAAGGCGTGAAGGAAGGAGAGAAAAAAAGTCAAACAAATCATCACATCTTACCATATTTTGCCCTCTTAAAATACGAAACTATTTAAAATAACACAAATCAATGCGAAGTCAAACCTTTTAATTTTCCTTAACTGATAAAACATTCCATTAATATGCCAATTAGTTACAATTAATCACTCATTTATCGTAATTATCTCAGCCATAAGTTTGGAGAAATTTCTGCTGACTGCTCGTCAGCCATGTTTGGCTTGTCGATTTTCATCTTCAGCCTGCCGGTTCCACCATATTAAGCCTGCCAGTCTTTGGCAGACTTTTCACCCTGCCAAACTGTCCTTAAATGCCAAACATTAAAACATTTATACATCATTGCATCATAATTAAACATAGATTAAAATAATCATGAACACTTGAGCACAACGATTCCATGCGATCGTCACCTGTCATAAAACTTGACAAAAAAGTTAGTAACATTAAAAATCATATATCTTTACATATAACATAAATTATTAATAAAATATCATTAACGTCGTTACTAACTTAACGTGATTCATTACATAAAAATAGGTGGGTGTTACAAATCTCCCCACCTTATAAAAGTTTCGTCCTTGAAACTTAGAATAAATGCGGATACATAGATCTCATGTCATCTTCTCGTTTCCATGTAGCTTCTTCAATTTGATGATTTCGCCATTACACCTTGACCAACGGAATTTCTTTATTCCTCAAGGTCTTAGTTTTTCGATCGAGCATTTTCATTGGCTTTTCTTCATAACTTAAGTCTTCTAGTATCTCGATCACTTGCGGCTCAATCACATGTGTAGGGTCCGGAACTTTTTTCTTGAGCTTGGAGACATGAAATACATCGTGCATTACAGACATCTCAGAAGGGAACTTCAGTTGATAAGCTACTTTGCCTATTCGTTTCACAACTTCATAAGGACCGATGAATCTTAGACTTAACTTACTTTTCTTGCCAAGCCTCATAACTCCTTTCATTGGTGCAACTTTCAAAAAAACATAGTCGCTCACTACAAACTCTAAGGGCCTTCTTCTCTTGTCAGCATAACTCTTCTGATGGCTTTGTGCAGTCTCTATTCTTCTTCTTATTAACTTTATCATCTTAGAGGTTTCATTCACAAAATCTGTTCTTTCAGCATCGACGCTTTCCATTAGCTTCTTTTCACCAGCTTTGTGCCAACATATAGGCGATTTGCATTTTCGTCCATACAGAGCCTCATACGTTGCCATTTCAATTGTCGTCTAAAAGCTATTGTTGTTAGCAAACTCTGCTAATGGCAACATTTTACACCAGCTGGTCTTATAATGAGAGAACAAGCCCGTAGCATATCCTCTAAAATTAAGTTCGTCCTCTCCGTTTGACCGTCTGTCTGAGGATGAAAAGCTGTACTGAAATGTAGCTTGGTTCCTATTGTAGTCTGTACACTCTTCCAAAAATTAGATGTGAACCTGCCATCACGATCTGAGATGATTGACTTGGGAATTCCATGAAGTCGTACAATTTCTTTGACATAGAGTTCTGCTAACTGTTCCAGGGAGTAAGTGATCTTGATAGGAATGAAATGCGCCGTCTTAGTCAGTCGATCCACAACTACCCAAATTGCATCATATCCATTCGTAGTTTTGGGCAAGCCTGTAATGAAATCCATTGCTATATCCTCCCATTTCCATTCCGGTATTTGGATAGATTGCAGTTCACCACCAGGTCTCTGGTGTTCAGCCTTTACTTGCTGACATGTCATACATTTCTTCACATATTTTTCAACATCACGTTTCATTCCAGACCACCAGAAGTTACCCCTTAGATCATTGTACATCTTTGTTGTACCTGGATGAATTGAGTAAGGAGTGTCATGAATTTCCGCCAAGATCTTTTCCCTTAAATCATCAACATTGGGAACACATAAACGGCCCTTCAGATACAGAGTTTCGTCATTCGCAATACGAAACTCTTGACATTTCCCTTCTTTCATTTCTTGCTTGATTCTTGTAAGACTTACATCTTCATCTTGTTTTCTCTGAATTTCATCATACATCGTTGGAGCAAGAGAGAGTGCTGATAGCTAGCCTGCTATAAGTTCCAAACCGAAGTCTAGAATTTCCTTTCTTAAATGTGGAGACATTGCTTGCATTGACATCAATGTGGGAACTGAATTCCTACTTAGAGCATCAGCCACTCGGTTAGCTTTTCCAGGATGATAAAGGATTTCACAATCATAATCCTTCACCAACTCTAGCCATCTTCATTGTCTCATGTTCAGGTCTCTTTGCGTGAAGAAGTACTTCAAACTTTGATGATCAGAAAAGATCTTACATTGGACCCCATATAAATAGTGTCTCCATATCTCCAATGCAAAAACAACTGCTGCTAATTTGAGGTCATCAGTAGGATAGTTCTTTTCATAATCCTTCAGTTGTCTTGATGCATAAGCAATCACCCTTTCATTTTGCATCAATATAGCTCTGAGGCCCATCTTGGATGCATCACTATAAATAACAAACCCATCATTTCCTTCAGGAATTGCCAACACTAGAGCCGTCGTTAGCCTCTTCTTCAGTTCTTGGAAACTTTTCTCGCATGCATCTGTCCATTCATACTTTTTTCCTTTGCGAGTCAGGTTTGTAAGTGGAGCTGCTATCTTGGAGAAATCTTCTACGAATCTTCGATAATAACCTGCTAAACCCAAGAAGCTCCTTATTTCACTTGCATTCATCGGTTGCTTCTAGTTGAGAACGGCTTCTACTTTTGCAGGGTCAACCATAATTCCTTCCTTTTAAATAATATGCCCCAATAATGACACTTTATCTAGCCAAAACTTGCATTTGGAGAACTTTGCATAAAGCTGGTGTCTTCTTAAAGTCTCCAGCACAATTCTTAAATGCTCTTCATGTTCTTCTTGATTCTTAGAATAGACAAGAATATCATCGATAAATACAACAACAAATTTATCGAGGAAATCCTTGAATACCCTATTCATCAAATCCATAAAGGCAGCAGGTGCATTCGTCAGACCGAAAGGCATAACCACAAATTCATGGTGACCATACCTCGACCTGAAAGCAGTCTTGGGGATATCTCCTTCTTTAACCTTCAACTGGTGATATCCTGATCATAGATCAATCTTTGAGAATACCGATGCGCCCTTGAGCTAATCAAACAAATCATCAATTCGAGGCAATGGGTACTTGTTCTTGATTGTCACCTTGTTCAGCTCTCTGTAGTCAAAGTAGAGTCTCATAGTGCCATCCTTCTTCTTCACGAACAAGACTAGAGCTCCCCATGGTGAGTGACTTGGCCTAATGAAACCTTTGTCAAGTAACTCCTTTAATTGCGTGTGAAGCTCCTTTAACTCTACCGGGGCCATTCTGTAAGGCGCTTTTGAGATCGGATCGGTGCCAGGAGCGAGCTCAATCTCGAATTCAACTTCTCTTTCCAGCGGTAGACTCATCAGATCATCAGGAAACACATATGCGTATTCATGAACAACATGCACATCTTCAATTCTTGTCTTTCCTTCTTGGCTTTTGTCTACAACGTTCGCCAGATAGCCCATGCAACCACTTGCTAATAACTTCCTTGCTTTCATTGCCGATAGAAACATGTGGGGTTTCTTTCTGGTCTCACCAACATAAAAGAACTTCTGATCACCTTCAGGATGGAAAATCACCTTTCGTTTACGGCATTCGATAGCAACATTATACTTGCTCAGGAAATCCATCCCAAGAATCATGTCGTAGTCATGCATGTCGATCACAATAAGGTCGACGAATAGCTCCCTATCAGAAATCCATAGGGGTACTGTACGCAAACAGTGCGTAGATAATATCACTTTCCCGGAGGGTAGTGTTGTAGTGAATCCCTGTCTCATAGGCTCTAAACGAACCTCTAATTTCTTAGCATATGAAATAGATACAAAAGAATACGTGGCACCTGTAATAAAAAGAACATAAGCATCATTAGATAAGCTTGTTATTTGACCTGTGACCACATTGGAAGCTTCTACAGCCACTTGTTCTTTCGTCATGGCATAAATTCGGGCATTCGTCGTTGGGGATTCAAGTCTCCCTTGACTAATAAGTGGCCCTTCGAGGGAGGCTTGCATCTAATGAAGTTGGTCTTGAGGAGGAGCTCTCTGCGGGGCATTGGCATTCATCAGCTTGGGGCAATTCTTAACAAAGTGGTCTTCACACCCATAGATGAAACATTGGTTTGTCCCCAATCGGCATTCCCCTGGATGCTTCTTCCCACATTTAGCACATGGTTGAAATCGCCTGTTACTATTGTTAGGCTGGCCATCATTGTGCCTCTTGTTGTCTTGGCCCTGTTGGTTTTGAGGATTTCCCTTCCTCTTGTTATTCCTCTAGTTTTGTTGTTGTTGTTGTTGTTCCTGTGAGGAGGGCGGTTTTGGTTGTTTGCATTGCCAGCTTGTTGGCCAAGCTGAGGCTGGTTCCTTCTTAGCTTGGACAGATGAAACTCAGCACGTTGAGCTCTCATCACAACCTGCTCTTGAGTCCTTGGCGGACTTGCCCCATCAACGATCGCAGCAATATCTGGCCTAAGGGCTCTGATCAGTCTTCTGACCCTTTCACCTTCATCCATAACCATTCCTGGACATAAACGAGTAAGCTAGTCAAACTTGGTCACCACATCAGTGATTGTCATCTCCCCCTAGCGTAAGCTCTAGAACTCCTCATAATGCTTCCTCGTGACATTCATATGGAAGAACTTTGTGTTGAATTCATGAACAAAGTCAGCCCATGTCATCTCTTCAACATTTCTGCTCATTTCGATACCATCCCACCATATCCTGGCCTCCATAGTGAGGCAGTACGAGGCACAGAGGACCTTTTCATTGTCAGTGAAATCCATGAGTCTGAGGGTGGCTTCGATCGTCTTTAACCATCCTTGAGCTACCAGTGGATCCTTAGAACCTTTGAAATCTGCTGGCTTAACTCTCTTCCATCTAACCAGTAGGGGTTCCTGATAAGCCGCTCTTGGTTCAGCAGCAGGAGCAAGGACTTCGTTTACTTGTGGCTGCGGAGAAGGAGGAGGCACATCATTGCCATTGGTCCTCAAGGCAGCAATTTTCCTTCTTTGGTCCTCAAGTTGTCTCTGCAACTCAGCAATCATCATCATGAGTCTTTCGTTCGTTTAGGTGCGTGTCTGCATTCTTCGGTGATCGTCCATCGTAAATTTTCCTAAAAGAATTAGGATTTAGAAATAATCTTCCAATTATGAGACAGGTTTTCACTACTAGATCGTTAATCATTAAACATTTAAACCTTAATCTTATCATCATACTTGCATCAATACATCTAACTTCATAACATACTTACTTGGAGAACTTGGATCGACGTGTGGCGATATGAATTGTAATCAAAAAATCGTTCTAATACCAAAGCCTACAACGCCCCTTAAATCAGACATCACAGATATCGTTACATTCTTACATTCATACATAGTTGAACTTTAAACATATATATGAATACAAAACTTAAATGATACTTCTAATTGTAAAAGTAATTGAACATACTTAACCAGGATCCATTCATACATATATGTTTTTTTTTTATATTCATAACATTGTTTAAATCACATTGCTTAACTTATACCATACAATATATAATTCAAATATACTTAAATTACTAATGAACTTATTTTAATAGAATAAATATACCAAGTTGTAAAATCAGGACTTATAAAAACACCACATAATATCTCATTAATCATCATATCATTTAAAGTTTACTTATTCCCACAGTTTGGCAGGCCAAACTTGGGACTTCGGCAGGCCGAATATGATCGGCAGGCCGGAGTTTCTCAACCGGTAGGCTGGCAGAGACTTTGCAAACCTGCCTTAAAAACTCATCATCGTCCGGCAGACCAAAAACGTAATCGGCAGGCTGAACTTTTAGACATCGACAGATCGACCAAGCCAAAAATCCTCGGAAAACTTGTTTTGTAAAACGAAACCATCCTTTCATTAAAATGCGGAAGTTCATAATACTTAAAATAATGAAATAAAATATAAAACATAGTTCAAGAATCCTTTAAATATCTATCATAAAAAAAATTGTGTTCAAAATATGAAACTTAATTTAAAATAAAAACATATCATAAACATTGTCATCATATCATAAACATCATCTTCATCATTGTCATCATATCATAAAAGTGCCTCAAGCACAATTTCATAAAAACATATCTTTCATCCCATTGACCATTTTAAAACATCTTACATTTTATCTTTAGGGCCCAAGTGTTGCACCATGAACATCATTGTAGACACGCCGTCATGAGAGGAGAAGGGTAGCTAATCCCAAACCAAACATGACATCATAACATATCATTTCATAACATTGGTGTGCAACACTTATTAGGTGATACATATATATACATAATTTTTTATACTTTAAATCATGTCATCATCATACATGCATAACTTTAAATCATGAAAATCCTTCATAAGAAATCTTTTAAGGAAAATAACCATAAAATCATCACGAATAACATGTGAATATAACATCAAACCTCGTAAAAACGAGTCATGTTGCAGGTGAGAATGTACTTACCTTAACGCTAGCTTACTTAACCTTAACGTGATTTAGTGATGACGCCGCAGTCTCAAAGTGCTCTTTCCTTTGAGTGTTCATGCCATTTATCCATTTAAAATACAATAATATTAACACTTTTCATAATAGTGTAAATCATCCATACATATATCATCTATTCATATAACATTCTTAACATACATAATTCATAACCCCAATTATCAAAACATAAAATTATCATCACATAAACATGTTATCATCATTTTCTTAAATCATAAAAATTACCTTAGACATGTTAAAACCAAACCATACATTACAAACATGAACATCTTTTGAAAACGTTTTCTAATAATTTAAAACACATACATTTTAAAATTCATACAAATATCTTATTATCATGCTTAAAATTATTTCGTTAACATAAAATCATTTAAACATATATATAGCACTTCCTAAACAAAATCCAGGAATAACATTGTTAAAACAATTTTCTCATAGAAATCTCATAACATAAAATATACTCACCATAACATAAAATACATTCATCATACATTATACATGCACATTCTTAACAACCTTCATGAAAAACATCATTCATTTACCTCTTGAATAAACATTACATTTTTCATGCAACAAAGTTAAACAATAATATTTTACTATGAGGGGTAGAAGATAGAAAATTCATGTTTTTCATAAGAACACCGAAATAACATGAAACTTGGAAAAACATCACACAATACATACATGAGCATCATATTAAAAACATCAAGGCAAAAATACAACACCTAGAGAGATATTGTAGACGAATTGAGGAGGAGAATTCTTTTCAAATCACCGGAAAAGTTCTTACCTTGAAATTTCTTCTTAAAATTCTTGAATTCTACCAACAAAATATGACTTTTTTCTTTAAATTTTCTTGCAGAGAATTTTCGAGAGAGAAGAAATGGAATGCGTGAAGAAGAGAAGAGAGAGAGAAAATCAGAAAAAATGTCTTAGATAGTGAATGAGAGGAGAAAATAACGTGTGAGGAAAAGAGTCGTTAAACTTTTAACATAACAAGCATAAAGAAATTCATTACTCTCCATTAAGTCAGAATTTCTGTCTATTTGACAGCCCATGGCGTGAAGGAAGGAGAGAAAAAAAGTCAAACAAATCATCACATCTTACCATATTTTGCCCTCTTAAAATAGGAAACCATTTAAAATAACACAAATCAATGCGAAGTCAAACCTTTTAATTTTCCTTAACTGATAAAACATTCCATTAATATGCCAATAATTACAATTAATCACTCATTTATCGTAATTATCTCAGCCATAAGTTTGAAGAGATTTTTGCTGACTGCTCGTCAGCTGTGTAAGGCCTGCCAATTTTCCTCTTCCGCCTGCCGGTTCCACCATATTCGGCCTGCTGATTGTTCCCATCGGCCTGTCGGTCTTTGGCAGACTTTTTGACCTGGCCGAACTTAAAAGTCAGACCTGCCGACCTGTCTTTAAATGCCAAACATTAAAACATTCATACATCATTGCATCATAATTAAACAAACATTAAAATAATCATGAACACTTGAGCACAACGATTCAATGCGGTCGTCACCTGTCATAAAACTTGACATAAAAGTTAGTAACATTAAAAATGATATATCTTTACATATAACATAAATTATTAATAAAATATCACTAACGTCGTTACTAACTTAACATGATTCATTACATAAAAATAGGTGGGTGTTACAGCTACGACCGTGACCCAAGGTCCATGACGAAGAGTCCGACCAGGTCAGAAAAGGTTACGGTCGACCAGAGAGGCCAGGTCCAGGCTACGACTGACCAGGTCCAGAACGAAGAGCCCAACTAGGCTATGACTAAGACCCAAGGTACAGGACGAAGATTCCGACGAGGTCCGAGAAGGTTACAGTTGACCAGAGAGGCCAGGACAAGGCCACGACCGACCAGGTACAGGAAGAAGAGTCCAACCAGGCTACGACCGAGACCCAAGGTCCAAGACGAAGAGTCCGACCAGGTCCAAGAAGGTTACGGCCGACCAGAGAGGCCAGGTCTAGGCTACGGCCGACCAGGTCCAAGACGAAGAGTCCAACCAGGCTACGATTGAGACCCAACGTCCAGGATGAAGATTCTGACCAGGTCCGAGAAGGTTACGGCCGACCAGAGAGGCCAGGTCCAGGCTACGATCGACCAGGTCTAGGAAGAAGAGTCCAACCAGGCTACGACCGAGACCCAAGGTCCAAGACGAAGAGTCCGACCAGGTCCGAGAAGGTTACGGCCGGCCAGAGAGGCAAGGTCAAGGCTATGGCCAACCAGGTCCAAGGCGAAGAGTCCAACCAGGCTACGACCGAGACCCAAGGTCCAGGACGAAGAGTCCAACCAGGTCCAAGAAGGTGACAGCCGACCAGAGACCCTAGGTCCAAGACGAAGAGTCCGACCAGGTCAGAGAAGGTTACGATCGGCCAAAGAGGCCAGGTCTAGGCTACAACCGACCAGGTCCAAGATGAAGAGTCCAACCAGGCTATGACTGAGACCCAAGGTCTAGGACGAAGAGTTCGACCAGGTCTGAGAAGGTTACGGCCGACTAGAGAGGCCAGGTCCAGGCTACGACCGACCAGGTCCTGGACAAAGAGTCCAACCAGGCTACGTTCGAGGCCAAAGGTCCAGGACAAAGAGTCCGACAAGGTCCGAGAAGGATACGTCCGACCAAAGAGGCCAGGTCTAGGCTACGATCGACCAGGTCCAAGAAGAAGAGTCCAACTAGGCTACGAGCGAGACCCAAGGTCCAAGACAAAGAGTCCGACTAGGTCCGAGAAGGTTACGATCGACCAGAGAGGCCAGGTCTAGGCTATGGCCGACCAGGTCCAAGACGAAGAGTCCAACCAGGCTATGACTGAGACCCAAGGTCTAGGACGAAGAGTTTGACCAGGTCCAAGATGGCTACAGCCGACCAAGTTTGAGACGAAGAGTCCAACCACGTTAAGACCGAGACCCAAGGTGAAGGATGATAATTTCAACGTGGTCCGAGAAGGTTACGACCAACCAGAGAGGACAGGTCTAGGCTACGGCCGACCCGGTCTAAGACGAAGAGTCCAACCAGGCTACGACCGAGACCCAAGGTCCTGGATGAAGTGTTCGACCAGGTCCGAGAAGGTTACGGCTGACTAGAGGAGCCAGGCCCAGGCAACGACTAACCAGGTCCTAGATGAAGAGTCCAACCAGGCTATGACCGAGACGTAAGGTCCAAGGCGAAGAGTCCAACCAGGTCTGAGAAGGTTATGGCTGACCAAAGAAGGCCAAGTCCAGGCAACGGCCGACCAGGTCTAGGACAAAGAGTCAAACCTGGCTACGAACGAGACCCAAGGTCTAGGATGAAGAGTTCGACCAGGTCTGAGAATTATACAGGCGACCAGAGAGGCCAGGTCTAGGCTATGGCAGACTAGGTCCAAGACGAAGAGTCCAACCAGGCTACGACTGAGACCAAAGGTCCAGGACAAAGAGTCCAAGCAGGTCCGAGAAGGTTATGTCTCACCAGAGAGGCCAGGTCCAGGCAACGACCGACCAGGTCCAGGAAGAAGAGTCCAACCAAGCTACGACCGAGACCCAAGGTCCAAGATGAAGAGTCCGACCAGGTCCGAGAAGGTTATGGCCGACTAGAGAGGCCAGGTCTAGGCTATGGTCGACTAGGTCCAAGACGAAGAGTCCAACCAGGCTACGAACGAGACCCAAGGTCAAAGCCAAAGAGTCTGACCAGGTCTGCGATGGTTACGGCCGACCAGAGATGCCAGGTCTAGATGAAGAGTCCAACCAGGCTACGACCAAGACCCAAGGCCCAGGATAAAGGGTCCAACCAGGTTCGAGAAGGTTACGGCTGACCAGAGAAGGCCACGTCCAGGCTACGACAGACCAGGTCTAGGATGAAGAGTCCAACCAGGCTACGAACGAGACCCAAGGTCTAGGACGAAAAGTTGGACTAGGTCCGAGAAGGTTACAGTCGACTAGAGAGGCCAGGTCTAGGCAACGGCCGACTTGGTCCAAGACGAAGAGTCCAACCTGGCTACAACCAAGACCCAAGGTCCATGACAAAGAGTCCAACCATGTCCTAGATGGTTACGTCTGACCAGAGAAGAACAGGTCCAGGCTACGACCAAGAGCCAAGGTCTAGGACGAAGCGTTCGACCAGGTCAAAGATGGTTACGGCCGACCAGAGAGGCGAGGACCAGGCTATGGCCGACCAGGTCTTGGACAAAGAGTCCAACCAGGCTACGACCAAGACCCAAGGTCCAGGACGAAGATTCCTACCATGTTCGAGAAGGTTACGGCCGACCAGAGAGGCCAAGTCTAGGCTAAGACTGACCAGCTCTAGGACGAAGAGTCCAACCAGGCGATGACCAAGACCCAATGTCCAGGACAAAGAGTCCGACTAGGTCCAAGAAGGTTACAGCCGACCAAAAAGGCCAGGTTCAGACTACCGCCGACCAGGTCCTGGACAAAGAGTCCAACCAGGCTACGACCAAGACCCAAGGTCCAGGACGAACATTCCTACCATGTTTAAGAAGGTTACGGCCGACCAGAGAGGCCAAGTCTAGGCTAAGACTGACCAGCTCTAGGACGAAGAGTCCAACCAGGCGATGACCAAGACCCAATGTCCAGGACAAAGAGTCCGACTAGGTCCAAGAAGGTTATAGCCGACCAGAAAGGCCAGGTCTGGACTACGGCCGACCAGGTCCAGGACAAAGAGTCCAACCAGGCTACGATCGAGGCTGAAGGTCCAGGACAAAGAGTCCGACGAGGTCTGAGAAGGTTACGTCTGACCAAAGAGGCTTGGTCAAGGCTACGACCGACCAGGTCCAAGAAGAAGAGTCCAACTAGGCTACGAGCGAGACCCAAGGTCCAAGACAAAGAGTCCGACTAGGTCCGAGAAGGTTACGACCGACCAGAGAGGCCAGGTCTAGGCTATGGCCGACCAGGTCCAAGGCGAAGAGTCCAACCAGGCGATAACTGAGACCCAAGGTCTAGGACGAAGAGTTCGACCAGGTCCAAGAAGGTTACGGCCGACAAGGGAGGCCAGGTCCAGGCTACAGCAGACCAAGTCAGGGACGAAGAGTCCAACCACGCTAAGACCGAGACCCAAGGTGAAGGACGATGATTTCAACGAGGTCTGAGAAGGTTACGACTGACCAGAGAGGCCAGGTCTAGGCTACGGCCGACCCGGTCTAAGACGAAGAGTCCAACCTGGCTACGACCGAGACCCAAGGTCCTGGATGAAGTGTCTGACCAGGTTTGAGAAGGTTACAGCCAACCAGAGAGGCCTGGCCTAGGGTACGGCCGACCAAGTCTAAGACGAAGAGTCCAACCAGGCTACAAGCGAGACCGAAGGGCCAGGATGAAGAGTTCGACCAGGTCCGAGAAGGTTACGGCCGACTAGAGGAGCCAGGCCCAAGCAACGACTGACCAGGTCCAAGATGAAGAGTCCAACCAGGCTATGACTGAGACCTAAGGTCCAAGGTGAAGAGTCCGGCCAGGTCTGAGAAGGTTACGACCGACCAAAGAAGGCCAAGTCCAGGCAACGGCCGACCAGGTCCAGGACAAAGAGTCCAACCTGGCTACGAACGAGACCCAAGGTCTAGGACGAAGAGTTCGACCAGGTCCGAGAAGTATACAGGCGACCAGAGAGGCCAGGTCTAGGCTATGGCAGACTAGGTCCAGGACGAAGAGTCCGACCAGGCTACGATTGAGACCAAAGGTCCAGGACGAAGAGTCCAAGCAGGTCCGAGAAGGTTATGTCTGACCAAAGAGGCCAGGTCTAGGCTACGACCGACCAGGTCCAGGAAGAAGAGTCCAACCAAGCTACGACCGAGACCCAAGGTCCAAGACGAAGAGTCCAACCAGGTCCGAGAAGGTTATGGCCGACCAGAGAGGCCAGGTCTAGGCTATGGTCGACTAGGTCCAAGACGAAGAGTCCAACCAGGCTACGAACGAGACCCAAGGTCAAAGTCGAAGAGTCTGACCAGGTCTGCGATGGTTACGGCGGAACAGAGATGCCAAGTCTAGGACGAAGAGTCCAACCAGGCTACGACCAAGACCCAAGGCCTAGGATAAAGAATTTGACCAGGTCCGAGAAGGTTACGGCTGACCAGAGAAGGCCACGTCCAGGCTACGACCGACCAGGTCTAGGATGAAGAGTCCAACCAGGCTACGAACGAGACCCAAGGTCTAGGATGAAAGGTTGGACCAGGTCCGAGAAGGTTACGGCTGACTAGAGAGGCCAGGTGTAGGCTACGGTCGACTAGGTCCAGGACGAAGAGTCCAACCAGGCTACAACCGAGACCCAAGGTCCAAGATAAAGAGTCCAACCACGTCCTAGAAGGTTACATCCGACCAGAGAAGACCAGGTCCAGGCTACGACCGAGAGCCAAGGTTTAGGACGAAGCGTTCGACCAGGTCAAAGAAGGTTACGGCCGACCAAAGAGGTGAGGACCAGGCTATGAATTACCAGGTCCTAGACAAAGACTCCAACCAGGCTACGACCGAGACCCAAGGTCCAAGAGGAAGATTGCAACCATGTTCGAGAAGGTTATGGCCGACCAGAGAGGCCAGGTCCAGGCTATGACTGACCAGCTCAAGGACGAGGAGTCCAACCAGGCAACCACTAAGACCCAAGGTCCAGGACAAAGAGTCTGACCAGGTCTGAGAAGGTTACGGCCGACTAGAGAGGCCAGGTCTAGGCTACAACCGACTAGGTCCAGGACAAAGAGTCCAACCAGGCTACGATCGAGGCCGAAGGTCTAGGACAAAGAGTCCGATGAGGTCCGAGAAGGTTACGTCTGACCAAAGAGGCCAGGTCTAGGCTACGACCGACCAGGTTCAGGAAGAAGAGTCCAACTAGGCTACGAGCGAGACCCAAGGTCCAAGACAAAAAGTTCGACTAGGTCCAAGAAGGTTACGATAGGCCAGAGAGGCCAGGTCTAGGCTATGGCCGACCAGGTCCAAGACGAAGAGACCAACCAGGCTATAACTACGACCCAAGGTCTAGGACGAAGAGCTCGACCAGGTCCAAGAAGGTTACGGCCGACCAGGGAGGCCAGGTCAGGCTACGGCCGGCCAAGTCCAGGATGAAGAGTCCAACCATGCTAAGACCGAGACCCAAGGTGAAGGACAACGATTTCAACGAGGTCTGAGAAGGTTACGACCGACCAGAGAGGCCACGTCTAGGCTACGACCGACCCGGTCTAAGACGAAGAGTCCAACCAGGCTACGACTGAGACCCAAGGTCTAGGATGAAGTGTCCACCAGGTTTCAGAAGGTTACGGCCAAGCAGAGAGGCCTGGCCCAGGGTACGACCGACCATGTCTAAGACGAACAGTCCAACCAGGCTACGAGCGAGACCCAAGGTCCAAGACGAAGAGTTTGACCAGGTCCGAGAAGGTTACAACCGACTAGAGAAGCCAGGCCCAGGCAACGACTGACCAGGTCCAAGATGAAGAGTCCAACCAGGCTATGACCGAGACCTAAGGTGCAAGGCGAGGAGTCCAACCAGGTCTGAGAAGGTTACGGCCGACCAAAGAAGGCCAAGTCCAGGCAACAGCCGACCAGGTCTAGGACAAAGAGTCAAACCTGGCTACAAACGACACCAATGGTCTAGGACGAAGAGTTCGACCAGGTCCGAGAAGTATACAGGCGACCAGAGCGGCCAGGTCTAGGCTACGACAGACTAGGTCCAGGACGAAGAGTCCAACCAGGCTACGACTGAGACCAAAGGTCCAAGACGAAGAGTCCAAGCAGGTCCGAGAAGGTTATGTTCGACCAGAGAGGCTAGGTCCAGGCTACGACCGACCAGGTCTAGGAAGAAGAGTCCAACCAGGCTACAACCCAGACCCAAGGTTCAAGACGAAGAGTCCGACTAGGTCTGAGAATGTTACGGCAGGCCAGAGAGGTCAGGTCTAGGCTACGGTCGACCAGGTCCAAGACGAAGAGTCCAACCAGGCTACTACTGAGACCCAAGGTCCAAGTCGAAGAGTCTGACCAGGTCCGAGATGGTTATGGCCGACCAGAGATGCCAGGTCCAGGACGAAGAGTCCAACCAGGCTACGACCAAGACCCAAGGTCCAGGATAAAGAGTCCAACCAAGTCCGAGAAGGTTACGGCCGACCAGAAAAGGCCACGTCTAGGCTACGGCCGACCAGGTCTAGGAAGAAGAGTCCAACTAGGCTACGAACGAGACCCAAGGTCTTGGACGAAGAGTTCGACCAGGTACGAGAAGGTTACAGCTGACTAGGTCCAGGACGAAGAGTCCAACCAGGCCAGGCTACAGCCGACTAGGTCCAGGACGAAGAGTCCAACTAGGCTACAACCGAGACCCAAGGTCCAAGACGAAGAGTCCAACCATGCCCTAGAAGGTTACGTCCAACAAGAGAAGGCCAGGTCCAGGCAACGACCAAGAGCCAAGGTCTAGGATGAAACGTTCGACCAGGTCAAAGAAGGTTATGGCCGACTAGAGAAGCGAGGACCAGGCTATGGCCGACCAAGTCCTGGACAATGAGTCCAACCAGGCTACGACCGAGACTCAAGGTCCAGGATGAAGATTCCAACCATGTTCGAGAAGGTTACGGCCGACCAGAGAGGCCAGGTCTAGGCTATGACTGACCAGCTCCAGGACGAAGAGTCCAACTAGGCGACAACCAAGACCCAAGGTCCAGGACAAAGAGTCCGACCAGGTCCGAGAAGGTTATGGCCGACTAGAGAGGCCAAGTCCAGGCTACGGCCGACCAGGTTCAGGACAAAGAGTCCAACTAGGCTAAGATCGAGGCCGAAGGTCCAAGAGAAAGAGTCCGAGGAGGTCTGAGAAGGTTATGTCCGACCAAAGAGGCCAGGTCCAGGCTATGACCGACCAGGTCCAAGAAGAAGAGTCTAACTAGGCTATGAGTGAGACCCAAGGTCCAAGACAAAGAGTCTGACTAGGTCCAAGAAGGTTACGACCGACCAGAGAGGCCAGGTCTAGGCTATGGCCGACCAGGCCCAAGACGAAGAGTCCAACCAGGCTATAACTGAGACCCAAGGTCCAGGACTAAGAGTCTGACCAGGTCCGAGATGGTTACGGCCGACCAGAGATGCCAGGTCCTGGATGAAGAGTCTAACCAGGCAACGACCAAGACCCAAGGTCCAGGACAAATAGTCCGACCAGGTCCGAGAAGGTTACGGCCGACCAGAGAGGCCAGGTCCAGGCTATGACTGACCAGATCCAAGATGAAAAGTCCAACTAGGCTATGACCGAGACCCAAGTTCTAGGAGAAAGAGTCCGACCTGGTCCGAGAAGGTTACGGTCAACCAGAGAAGGCCAGGTCCAAGCTACAGCTGACCAGGTCCAGGACAAAGAGTCCAACTAGGCTATGAATGAGACCCAAGGTTTAGAACGAAGAGTTTGACCAGGTCTGAGAAGCTTATAGCCGACCAGAGAGGCCAGGTCTAGGCTACGATAGACTAGGTCCAAGAGGAAGAGTCCAACCAGGCTATGACCGAGACCCAAGGTCCAAGACAAAGAGTCCAACCAGGTCTGAAAAGGTTACGTTCGACATAAGAAGGCCAGGTCCAGGCTACGACCTACTTGGTCCGGCATGAAGAGTCCAACCAGGCTATGACCGAGACCCAAGGTCTAGGACGAAGAGTTCAAGTAGGTCAAAGAAGGTTACGGCCGACTAGAATGGCCAGGACCAGGCTACGGCCGACCAGGTCCTGGATGAAGAGTCCAACCAGGCTACGACTGAGACACAAGGTCCAGGACGAAGAGTCTGACCAGGTCTGAGATGGTTACGGCTGACCAGAGATGCCAGGTCCTGGATGAAGAGTCCAACTAGGTGACGACCAAGACCCAAGGTCCAGGACAAAGAGTCCGACCAGGTCCGAGAAGGTTACGACCGACAAGAGAGGCCAGGTCTAGGCTAGGACTAACCAGATCCGAGACAAAGAGTCCAACCAGGCTACGACCGTGACCCAAGTTCTATGATGAAGAGTTCGACCAGGTCTGAGAAGGTTACGGTTGACCAGAAAGCCCAGGTCCAGGCTACAGCTGACCAGGTCCAGGACGAAGAGTCCAACCAGGTTGCGAATGAGACCCAAGGTTTAGGACGAAGAGTTCGACCAAGTCCGAGAAGGTTATAGCCGACCAGAGAGGCCAGGTCTAGGCTACGACCGACTAGGTCTAGGATGAAGAGTCCAACCAGGCTACGACCGAGACCCACGGTCCAAGACGAAGAGTCGAACCAGGTCCGAGAAGGTTAAGTCTGACCAGAGAAGGCCAGGTCCAGGCTATGACCTACTACGTCCAACATGAAGAGTCCAACCAGGCTACGACCGAGACCCAAGGTCGAGGACGAAGAGTTCGATCAGGTTAGAGAAGGTTACGGCTGACCAGAAAGGCTAGGACCAGGCTACGACCGACCAGGTGCTGGACGAAGAGTCTAACAAGGCTACGACCGAGACCCAAGGTCCAGGATGAATATTCCAACCATGTCCGAGAAGATTACGGTCGACCAGAGAGGCCAGTCCAGGCTAAGGATGACCAGGTCCAGGATGAAGTGTCCCACCTGGCTACGATCGAGGCCGAAGGTCCAGGACATTGAGTCTGACTAGGTCCGAGAAGGTTAAGATCGACCAGAGAGACCCAAGGTCAAGGACGAAGTGTCCGACTAGGTTTGAGAAGATTACGGCCAACCAGATAGGCCAGGTCCAAGACAAAGAGTCCAACAAGGCTACGACCGAGACCCAAGGTCTAGGACAAAGAGTCTGACCAGGTCCGAGAGGGTTACGGCCGAGCAGAGAGGCCAAGTCTAGGCTACGACCGACCAGGTCTAAGACAAAGAGTCCAACCAGGCTACGAACGAGACCAGGCCAGGTCCAGGCTGCGGCCAACCAGGTCTATGACCAAGAGCCCCACCAGGCTACGACCGAGATCTAAGGTCCAAGACAAAGAGTTCGACTAGGTCCGGATGGTTACGACCAACCAGAGTTTCTAGATCCAAGATGAAGAATCCAACCAGGCTGCAACCAAGACCCAAGGCCTAGGACGAAGACTCTGACCAGGTCTGAGAAGGTTACGGCTGACCATAGAGGCTAAGTCCAAGCTATGACCGAGACCCAAGGTCCAGGATGAAGAGTCTGACCAGGTCCGAGATGGTTATGGCCGACCAGAGATGCCAGGTCCAGGACGAAGAGTCCAACCAGGCTACGACCAAGACCCAAGGTCCAGGATAAAGAGTCCAACCAGGTCTGAGAAGGTTACGGCCGACCAGAAAAGGCCACGTCTAGGCTACGGCCGACCAGGTCTAGGAAGAAGAGTCCAACTAGGCTACAAACGAGACCCAAGGTCTTGGATGAAGAGTTCAACCAGGTACGAGAAGGTTACAGCTGACTAGGTCCAGGACGAAGAGTCCAACCAGGCTAGGCTACAGCTGACTAGGTCCAGGACGAAGAGTCCAACCAGGCTACAACCGAGACCCAAGGTCCAAGACGAAGAGTCCAACCATGTCCTAGAAGGTTACGTCCGACAAGAGAAGGCCAGGTCCAGGCAACGACCGAGAGCCAAGGTCTAGGACGAAACGTTCGACCAGGTCAAAGAAGGTTATGGCCGACTAGAGAAGCGAGGACCAAGCTATGGCCGACCAAGTCCTGGACAATGAGTCCAACCAGGCTACGACCGAGACTCAAGGTCCAGGATGAAGATTCCAACCATGTTCGAGAAGGTTACGGCCGACCAGAGAGGCCAGGTCTAGGCTATGACTGACCAGCTCCAGGACGAAGAGTCCAACTAGGCGACAACCAAGACCCAAGGTCCAGGAGAAAGAGTCCGACCAGGTCCGAGAAGGTTATGGCCGACTAGAGAGGCCAAGTCCAGGCTACGGCCGACCAGGTTCAGGACAAAGAGTCCAACTAGGCTAAGATCGAGGCCGAAGGTCCAGGACAAAGAGTCCGACGAGGTCTGAGAAGGTTATGTCCGACCAAAGAGGCCAGGTCCAGGCTATGACCGACCAGGTCCAAGAAGAAGAGTCTAACGAGGCTATGAGTGAGACCCAAGGTCCAAGACAAAGAGTCTGACTAGGTCCAAGAAGGTTACGACCGACCAGAGAGGCCAGGTCTAGGCTATGGCCGACCAGGCCCAAGACGAAGAGTCCAACCAGGCTATAACTGAGACCCAAGGTCCAGGACTAAGAGTCTGACCAGGTCCGAGATGGTTACAGCCGACCAGAGATGCCAGGTCCTAGATGAAGAGTCCAACCAGGCTACGACCAAGACCCAAGGTCCAGGACAAAGAGTCCGACCAGGTCCGAGAAGGTTACGGCCGACTAGAGAGGCCAGGTCCAGGCTATGACTGACCAGATCCAAGATGAAAAGTCCAACTAGGCTATGACCGAGACCCAAGTTCTAGGAGAAAGAGTCCGACCTGGTCCGAGAAGGTTACGGTCAACCAGAGAAGGCCAGGTCCAAGCTACAGCCGACCAGGTCCAGGACAAAGAGTCCAACTAGGCTATGAATGAGACCCAAGGTTTAGAACGAAGAGTTTGACCAGGTCTGAGAAGCTTATAGCCGACCAGAGAGGCCAGGTCTAGGCTACGATAGACTAGGTCCAAGAGGAAGAGTCCAACCAGGCTATGACCGAGACCCAAGGTCCAAGACAAAGAGTCCAACCAGGTCTGAAAAGGTTACGTTCGACATAAGAAGGCCAGGTCCAGGCTACGACCTACTTGGTCCAGCATGAAGAGTCCAACCAGGCTATGACCGAGACCCAAGGTCTAGGACGAAGAGTTCAACTAGGTCAAAGAAGGTTACGGCCGACTAGAATGGCCAGGACCAGGCTACGGCCGACCAGGTCCTGGATGAAGAGTCCAACCAGGCTACGACTGAGACACAAGGTCCAGGACGAAGAGTCTGACCATGTCCGAGATGGTTACGGCTGACCAGAGATGCCAGGTCCTGGATGAAGAGTCCAACTAGGCGACGACCAAGACCCAAGGTCCAGGACAAAGAGTCCGACCAGGTCCGAGAAGGTTACGACCGACAAGAGAGGCCAGGTCCAGGCTAGGACTAACCAGATCCGAGACAAAGAGTCCAACCAGGCTACTACCGTGACCCAAGTTCTATGATGAAGAGTTCGACCAGGTCTGAGAAGGTTACGGTTGACCAGAAAGCCCAGGTCCAAGCTACAGCTGACCAGGTCCAGGACGAAGAGTCCAACCAGATTGCGAATGAGACCCAAGGTTTAGGACGAAGAGTTCGACCAAGTCTGAGAAGGTTATAGCCGACCAGAGAGGCCAGGTCTAGGCTACGACCGACTAGGTCTAGGACGAAGAGTCCAACCAGGCTACGACCGAGACCCACGGTCCAAGACGAAGAGTCCAACCAGGTCCGAGAAGGTTAAGTCTGACCAGAGAAGGCCAGGTCCAGGCTATGACCTACTACGTCCAACATGAAGAGTCCAACCAGGCTACGACCGAGACCCAAGGTCGAGGACGAAGAGTTCGATCAGGTTAGAGAAGGTTACGACTGACCAGAAAGGCTAGGACCAGGCTACGACCGACCAGGTCCTGGACGAAGAGTCTAACAAGGCTACGACCGAGACCCAAGGTCCAGGATGAATATTCCAACCATGTCCGAGAAGATTACGGTCGACCAGAGAGGCCAGTCCAGGCTACAGATGACCAGGTCCAGGATGAAGTGTCCGACCTGGCTACGATCGAGGCCGAAGGTCCAGGACATTGAGTCTGACTAGGTCCGAGAAGGTTAAGATCGACCAGAGAGACCCAAGGTCAAGGATGAAGTGTCCGACTAGGTTTGAGAAGATTACGGCCAACCAGATAGGCCAGGTCCAAGACAAAGAGTCCAACAAGGCTACGACCGAGACCCAAGGTCTAGGACAAAGAGTCTGACCAGGTCCGAGAGGGTTACGGCCGAGCAGAGAGGCCAAGTCTAGGCTACGACCGACCAGGTCTAAGACAAAGAGTCCAACCAGGCTACGAACGAGACCAGGCCAGGTCCAGGCTGCGGCCAACCAGGTCTATGACCAAGAGCCCCACCAGGCTACGACCGAGATCTAAGGTCCAAGACAAAGAGTTCGACTAGGTCTGAGATGGTTACGACCAACCAGAGTTTCTAGATCCAAGATGAAGAGTCCAACCAGGCTACAACCAAGACCCAAGGCCTAGGACGAAGACTCTGACCAGGTCTGAGAAGGTTACGGCTGACCAGAGAGGCTAAGTCCAAGCTATGACCGAGACCCAAGGTTCAGGATGAAGAGTCTGACCAGGTCCGAGAAGGTTACGGCCGACCAGAGAGGCCAGGTCCAGGCTACGACCGACCAGGTCTGACATGAAGAGTCCAACCAGGCTACGACCGAGACCCAAGGTCCAGGACGAAGAGCCGACCAGGTCCGAGAAGGTTACGGCCGAGCAAAGATGCCAGGACTAGGACGAAGAGTCCTCCCAGGTCTAGGCTACAGTCGACCAGGTTCAAGATGAAGAGTCTAACCAAGCTAGGACCGAGACCCAAGGTCCAAGACAAAGAGTCTGACTAGGTTCGAGAAGGTGACGGCCAGCTCCAGGCTACGACTAACTAGGTCCAGGGCAAAGAGTCAAACCAGGCTACGATCTAGACCCAAGTTCAAGAGGAAGATTCCAACCGGGTCTGAGAAGGTTACGATTGACCAGAGAGGCCAAGTCCAGGCTACGGCCGACCAGGTCTAGGACAAAGAGTCCCACCAGGCTACGACCGAGATCTAAGGTCCAACACGAAGAGTCCGACCAGGTCTGAGAACGTTACAGCCGACCAAAGTTGCTAGATCCAGGACGAAGAGTCCAACCAGGCTACGACCGAGACCCAAGGTCCAAGGCAAAGATTATGACTAGGTCCAAGAAGGTTACGGCCCACCATAGATACCAGTTCTAGGATGAAGAGTACAACTAGGCTACGACCGAGACCCAAGGTCCAGGACAAAGAGTCTAACCTAGTCCGAGAAGGTTACGGTCGACCAGAGAGGCCAGGTCCAGCTACAAACGACCAGGACCTAGATGAAGAGTCCAACGAGGCTACGACCGAGACCCAAGGTCCAAGACGAAGATTCCAACCAGGTCCTAGCAGGTTATGAACGACCAGAGAGGCCAGGTCAAGGCTATGGCCGACCAGGTCTAGGACAAAGAGTCCCACCAGGCTACAACCGAGATCTAAGGTCCAAGACGAAGATTCTGACCAGGTCTGAGAACGTTACGGCCGACCAGAGTTGCTAGATCCAGGACGAAGAGTCCAACCAGGCTACGACCAAGACCCAAGGTCTAGGTCGAAGAGTCCGACCAAGTCTGAGAAGGTTACGGCCAACCAGAGAGGCCAGGTCCAGGCTATGACCACCACCCAAGGTCCAGGATGAAGAGTCCGACCAGGTCCGAGAAGGCTACGACCGCCATGAGGGGCCAAGTCCAGGCTACGACCGACCAGGTCAGAGACAAAGAGTCCAACCAGGCTACGACCGAGACCCAAGGTCCAGGATGAAGAGCCCGACCAGGTACGAGAAGGTTACAGCCGAGGAGAGATGCCAGGTCTAGGACGAAGAGTCCAACTAGGCTACAACCGAGACCCAAGGTTTAGGATGAAGAGTCTGACTAGGTTTGAGAAGCTTACGGCCTACCAGAGAGGCCAAGTCAAGGCTACGACCGAGACCCAAGGTCCAGGACAAAGAGTCCGATCAAGTCTGAGAAGGTTACCGTCGACCAGAGAGGCCAGGTCTAGGCTACGCCCGGCCAGTTCCAAGACGAAGAGTCCAACCAGGCTACGACCGAGACCCAATGTCCAGGACGAACAGTCCGACTAGGTTCGAGATGGTTGCGGCCGACCATAGACGGCCAGGTCCAGGCTACGGTCGACTAGGTCCAGGACGGATAGTCCAACCAAGCTACGATCGAGACCTAAGGTCTAGGATGAAGAGTTTGACCAGATTCGGGAAGGTTATAGCCGACCAGAGAGGCCAGGTCTAGGCTACGGCTGACTAGGTCTAGGACGAAGAGTCCACCCAGGCTACGACCGAGACCCAAGGCCCAGGACAAAGAGCCCAACCAGGTCCGAGAAGGTTACGGCCGACTAGAGAAGGCCAGGTCCAGGCTACGGCCGACTAGGTCCAGGATGAAGAGTCCAACCAGGCTACGACCGAGACCTAAGGTCTAGGACAAAGAGTTCAACCAGGTCCGAGAAGGTTAAGGCCGACCAGAGAGGCCAGGTCTAGGCTACGGCCGAGTAGGTCGATGACGAAGAGTCCAACCAGGCTATGACCAAGACCCAAGGTCCAGGACGACAAGAACGACCAGGTCTGAGAAGGTTACGATCGGCCAGAGAGGCCATGTCCAAGCTACGGCCGACCAGGTCCAGGATGTTGAGTCCAACCAAGCTACGCTTGCGACCCAAGGTCTAGGACGATGAGTCCGACCAGGTCAAAGAAGGTTACGGCTAACCAGAGAGGCCAAGTCCAGGCTACGGCCGACCAGGTCCAGGACGAAGAGTCCCACCAGGCTACGATCGAGGCCAAAGGTACTGGACAAGGAGTCCGATGAGGTCTGAGAAGGTTACGGCCCACCAGAGAGGCCAGGTCCAAGCTACGGCCGACCAGGTCCCGGACGAAGAGTCCAACCAGGCTACGACCGAGACCCAAGGTCCAGGACGAAGAGTCCAACCAGGTCCGAGAAGGTTACGGCGGACCAGAGAGGCCAGGTCTAGGCAACGGCCGACCAGGTCCAAGACGAAGAGTCCAACCAGGCAACGATCGAGACCCACGGTCCAAGATAAAGAGTCCGACTAGGTCTGAGAAGGTTATGGCCGACCATAGATGCCAGGTCCAGGATGAACAGTACAACTAGGCTTTGAGTGAGACCCAAGGTCCAGGATGAAGAGTCCGACCAGGTTCAAGAAGGTTACGGCCGACCAAAGAGGCCAAGTCTAGGCTACAACCGACCAGGTCTAAGACGAAGAGTCAAACCAGGCTACGACCGAGACCCAAGGTCCAGGACGAAGAGCCCGACTAGGTCTGAGAAGGTTACGACCGACCAGAGAGGCCAGGTCCAGGCTACGGTCAAGTAGCTCTAGGACGAAGAGTCCAACCAGGCTACGACCGAGACCCAAGGTCCAAGACAAGGATTTTGACCAGTTTTGAGAAGGTTATGGCCGACCATAGATGCCAGGTCCAGGACGAAGAGTACAATCAGGCTACGATCGAGACCCAAGGTCCAAGATGAAGAGTTCGACCAGGTCCGAGAAGGTTACGGCTGACCAGAGAGGCTAGGTCCAGCTACAACCGACCAAGTCCAAGACAAAGAGTCCAACTAGGCTACGACTGAGACCCGAGGTCCACGACGAGGAGTTTGACCAAAGAGGCCAGGTCTAGGCTACGGCCAAGCAGGTCTAGGACGAAGAGTCCAACCAGGCTACGACCTAGACCAATGGTCCAGGATGAAGATTCTGGCCAGGTCTAAGAAGGTTACGGCCAACCAAAGAGTCCCACCAGGCTACGATTGAGGCCGAAGGTCTAGGACAAAGAGTCCGACTAGGTCTGAGAAGGTGACGACCGACTAGAGAGGCTAGGTCCAGGCTACGGCCAACGAGGCCCAGGATGAAAAGTCTAACCAGGCTACGACCGAGACCCAAGGTCTAGGACGTAGAGTTCAAATAGGTTCTAGAAGGTTACGACAGACTAGAGAGGCTAGGTCTAGGCTACGACTGACCAGGTCCAAGAAGAAGAGTCCAACCAAGCTACGACCGAGACCCAAGGTCCAAGACAAAGAGTCCGACTAGGTCCAAGAAGGTGACGGTCATCCATAGATGCCAGCTCCAGGACGAAGAGTCCAACCAGGTTACGACGGAGACCCAAGGTCCAAGACAAAGAGTTCGACCAGGTCCGAGAAGGTTACGGCCAACCAAAGAGGCCAGGTCCAAGCTACGGCCGAGCAGGTCCAGGACGAAGTGTCCAACCAGGCTACGACCGAGACCCAAGGTCTAGATGAAGATTTCAACCAGGTCTGAGAAGGTCACGGCCGAACAGAGAGGCCAGGTCCGGGTTACGGACGACCAGGTCCTGGTCGAAGAGTCCCACCCGGCTATGATCGAGGCTGAAGGTCTAGGACAAAGAGTCCGACTAGGTCTAAGAAGGTTACGGCCAATGAGAGAGGCCAGGTCTAGGCTACGGCCGGCCTGGTCCAGGATGAAGAGTCCAACTAGACTACGACCGTGGCCCAAGGTCCAAGACGAAGATTCTAACCAGGTCCGAGAAGCTTACGGTAGACCAGAGAGGCCAGGTCTAGGCTACGACTGACCAGGTCCAAGACGAAGAGTCCAACAAGGCTACGACTGAGACCCAAGGTCTAAGACGAAGAGTCTGACTAGGTCTGAGAAGGTTACGACCGACCATAGATGCCAGGTCCAGGACGAAAAGTACAACCAGGCTACGACCGAGACCCAAGGTCCTGGGCAAAGAGTCCGACCAGGTCACAAAAGGTTACGACCGGCCAAAGAGGCTAGGTCCAGGCTACAACCAACCAGGTCCAAGACAAAGAGTCCAACCAGGCTACGACCGAGACCCAAGGTCCAGGATGAAGAGTTCGACCAGGTCTGAGAAGGTTACGGCCGACCAAAGAAGGCCAGGTCCAGGCTACAGCCGAACAGGTCCAGGACGAAGAGTCCAACCAGGCTACGACCGAGACCCAAGGTACTGGGTGAATATTTTGACTAGGTCTATGAAGTGGGTAATGATGTGTAGCTGAGCACAGATCTCACCATATCAAGCAACGTTTGATTTCTTCTCTCTGCAACACCATTTTGTTGTGCTGTTCCTGGTGCAGTGAGTTATGATAAAATACCATGTTCTATCATATAATCCTTGAATTCAGTATCAAGTTATTTCCCTCCTTGATTAGATCAAAGACTCTTCACCATCTTTCCTAATTGCTTTTCAGCTTCCGCTTGGAATTCTTTGATGTTTCCAAAAGTTTCAGATTTCCTTTGCATTAGGTATATGTAACCATACCTTGAATAATCATCAATAAATGAGATGAAATATTCGTAACCACCACGTGCTTGTACATTCAATGGACCACAGACGTCCGAATGTATTAGCTCAAGTGGTTCCTTGGCCCTTTCGCCTTTTGCAGAGAAAGGCAACTTAGTCATTTTACCTTCAAGACAAGATTCACAAACCGGTAGAAAACTAACTTTTAGCTCTTTTAAAGGACCTTCCTTTACTAGTCTATTAATTCTGTCAAGGTTAACGTGACCTAATCTTGGGTGCCATAGGTATGTTTTATTATTAGAAGAAATCTTTTGCTTCTTGGGTTTTCGTTGTTCAACTTTGAACATTTCGGTATTGAGCAGTGATTTTTCATTGGGCCTTAAAGTGTAAAGCCCATTTTCCAGTTGCGCAAAACAAATATTCAAACCATTTCTAGAAATATTAACATAATTATTATTAAAAGAAATATTAAGCATTTGTTCAAACAATCTAGAAACATAAATCAAATTTCTATGAAAACAAGGAATGTAATAAACATTGTCCAAAATTAAAAAATTATTTCTAAAATAAAGTTTAACAACTCCCACTTCTCTTGCCGAAACAACCTCTCCCGTTCCCACTCTCATCGTTTGTTCCCTGTCGGCAAGCTCCCTTGAAGAACTAAGCATCTGCAAAGAAGAACAAACATGATTAGTTGCCCATGAATCAATTATCCAAGGTGAAGTATCATCTTCAACTAAACAAGCTTCTAAAACGAGTAAATCTGATTTACCGTTGTTCTTCTTTTCTTTGAGCTCCTAAAGATACTTCTTGCAGTTTCTCTTCCAGTGCCCAACTACGCTGTAGTGGAAACATTTTCCTTTAGGCTTTTTTGGTTTGAGCTCTTTTTGTTGTTGTTGCTTTTGTTCTTCTTAGGTTGCCCTCCATTCTTAGACTTACCACTTCCTTCAGTCCCCTTCCTCTTCTTATTCTTTTGAGCAGAAGAGGAGGGTTGAGCTTCTACAACATTTGCCTCAACTTCTTTAGTTTTTTCTTTCGAAATAGACTCAAAGGTTTGAAGCTCATTAAGCAACTCAGTCATGTTATATTTTAGCTTGTTCATGAAATAGTTGCTTTTGAACTGAAGGAACGCAGGGGAGAGGGTTTCCAAAATCATCCCCACCTATGTGGCTTCATCTATCACAGCCCCGTTGACCTCGGCCACATAGAGATAGTTAACCATGTTGAGAACATGTTCTCTGACCGAAATCCCTGCCTTCATTTTTGCATTCATTACTGCCTTAACGGCTTCGTGGCATGCCTTTTCAAAAGGTTTACCAAACATGTCTTGCAGAGACTGCATTATCTCATAAGCAGTCTCCATGCTTTCGTGCTTCATCCTAAGCACATCAGACATGCCAGCCAAAACAAAACAGCGGGCCTTGTTGTTTGCCTGGATCCAACGATCATATGTTTCTCGTACATTACAAGGAGCATTGGCAGTAGGTTCTGGAGGACATTCCTCTGTCAGGAAAAACTTGTAACTTTTGCAAATTAGCACAATGTTCATGTTACTCTTCCACTTGACAAAATTATCTCCGGTTAATTTTTCATTTGAGAGAATAGCGATGATTGGATTAGACATTGTTGCTGTAATAAATAAATAAAATAGCATAAATTAAAATGGTTGCATAAACATTATAAATATATGTTTTGGAATAGTAAACGTGATGCATGATGCATATGAAAAACACACAAAAAATATTTTACTAATTCCACGATTATTCAATTTTAATAAACAAAGTGCCGCCGTAGAGTAGGTCAAATTATTTATGAATTGAATTGAGACATTCTCAATTAATAAATATATTCAAAATATCTCATATTTTCTATATTTATTAATAACCGTTTATTTTGGTCAAGATATAATTAACAATTTAATTATGTCTTTATGAGTGCAACCCACTATTTTGGATTTTAACAACTTAACTCAAAATTACCGTCGTAGGGTAGGTCAATTTTGAAATACATTATAAAATCTTGTCTCAAGGAAGCCAACCTTGATATTGATTTAAATGGACACCCTCCGTAGGGAGGACGAAATCAAAGCATCGCGAGACGCCACCTAAATCTCACGGTGTTGTGCTAATAGTGGAGATCATAGGTTATATTGGCATATTACCCACTCATTACTTTAAAAGATGTGTTTTATCTTATAAAACATCATATGTTTCATAATTCTAGTAGATAAAAACAATTTTTAATTACTAGATTATATTATGTGTTAATAGAATCCCATTCTATTTACACTTAAATAAATTACCAAATTTTCTGAAAAATCTAAATTTATTATGAATTGTCTAAGTTACCAAATATTAAACAATTTAAAATTAGATAACTAATAATTAATGTGAATTTTACCAAGTCTTAACTATTAAAACTAAATTCACATTATTCGGTTGATTAATAAATTAAGATTCAATAAAACCAACCCAATTAATTTAATCTCATTAAATTAACTCTAACACATATTAAATCATTTTATAAACTCCTTTATAAAAAATAATATGCATGTCATGTTACTATAACTATAAGTGGGCACTTCCCTCGATGACATATTATCATGCATGAACATGTTATCACAATCATCACATGAAAATAAACAATGGATTTTTGGTCGGGTCCTTTTGGATAATTAAATTACAACCCATAAAAATAAGAGAAGAAAAAAAAAATTACAGGGGTCTTCTTGTAATTTATACATAATTTTCCGCTCCAATTTTACAGTCTTCATCAGGTGGTTTATTGTGCAACAATCTGCTGGATTACCTTTGAAATTTGATAGGCCCAAAGTTCTCAACTGGGCCAAAAAATCCAATGGACATCTTTTTCTTCATCGCTCCACGTGTAGCAAGTGAAGGAGAGGAGAGAAGGAAATAATAATAATAATAATAGTAATAAATTACAAAAAGCCTATACCCCTTTATGGGTTTACACAGATTGATCTAATCAAATTGAAAATAAAATTATTAATCCAAAAGGACCATATAATTAACGACCAAAAATCCTTTCATTAAACAACCATTCATCTCATGAATAAAAATTAACAAAGATGCAAAGTGCCCACAAACATGCATCAAAAACATGATATCATCAAAATAAAATCATGTTTAATTAAAATTATATATGCTATAACCCACTCTGATGCCATTTGTTGGAATTAAAATATGAAAACGCTGCGGAAGGAACGGATCGTTGACAAACAAAAATTTTCTGAAAACTTTGTTCATCGGGAATAGATATGTAATCTTAATTATAGAAAGCTTTAGGTAATTTTACAAACCTTTTTGAAGACTATCAAGGTATCCTAGCTTTCCTCTTTGACACCACGATCTTCTAATCCAGGCCTCCACACCAATGGAAAGACGAGTGGGCGTTAAACTGTAAGAATGAATTTTCCTCACACTTTTCTGAATCTACTATGTACTCAACACATGAGATAATAGACTTTTTTTTTTCAGAGAAGAACTCTCAGTTTTTCTCTCTAAGTATTTTGTAAAAATTACGTGAATAATTCTTCAAAGATAACTGTTATCTCTCCTTTTTATATCTAAGCCATTAGTAATTTTTTAATTGATTTTTTTTCTTTCTTTCCCTTTTTCTTCTTTTTCCCTCGAATCACTACTTGATTCCTTATATATATATATATATATTAAAAACTAAAACGTGAAAGTAAACAGAAGTTTACTTTTTACCTTTTTTTTTTTAATTTTATTGGACCGAATCAGTGTGATTCGGTTTCCTTATATATATATATATATATATAATAAGTAAGGGAAACGTGAAACTTTCACGTTTCCTTCTTCCTTTTTTTTATATTATATTAATATATTATAAAATCTTATATATATATAAAGATTTGGTTCAAAACCATATATATATATATATATATATCTAAATCTAAATTCAAAAATAAATCACATTTATTTAAGAATAGATTTTAAAAATAATCAATTAATGAATTAACTAATGCTCAGTTAAATCTGATAACATTTATCACATTACATTATGTGTCACAGAGAACATTTTTCTATGTCACATTAATAATTCAAGTGTGAAATAATTAATTCAGAATTCAATAATTTCAAATTAAACATGTATAATTTATTCCATGCAACAATACAATATAGTGTTACAAAGGTGGTATTGGGGACCTATGGACCTATAACCCAAGCTCCAATAAATTTGACAATTAATTAAACTCTTTGATTAATGTACCAAATTTATTAGTTTCAGTGTTACTCCACTAAAAACCTGAAACTGAACTCTTGAGATTATAGTGAAATTACTCAAAGAAAATTAGCGAGTAGTCCATTGATATAATCATTACATATAAGTCAGTCCTCCATAAATAGTTCATAATAAGAGCAAGGTTCAATTTCCGTTCATCTCTCTTATTACATCTTTATCCTTGAGTTCCAATAATTCTCTAATGAACAATTAATTCATAATCTTATTATGAACGAGTGCTCTACTGTTCAAACCTTAAATTATCACTCAAGAGAACTATTTTTCTAACTTCTATAAGGAAGGAATGGATTCTATATCTGTATAATATTATTCCCAGCTATTTATTACTTTATGTTTCCAAGATGCTAAGTTATAATCTGTGCTTAGACAAATCTTACCATGCAAGTCAAAAAACATAATGTCATAAATAGGAGTCTAATAAATACTCAGGATTAAGACTGTCAAATATATGATCATCATAGTGAAAAATTTGAATACTCTATTTGTAACAGATGATTATTAGAGATTCATAATTTATCTGGTCCAGTCCTATATAATTTCATTATATAAAGTACCTCCAATCCAATGTCTCTACATTAATATTTCAGATAATGACTATTTCATTTTAGATGAGATTGGACCGTACTTGTAATTTTTAATTAAAGATCCTAAACTTTAATTAATTATTACGGACTATTTAGATTATTATCTATAAATTTTATCCCTAAGCAAATAACATTTATATGCTAAATTTATAGTCACATAAATAATCATGGAATTTTCTTGATGTTTATAAATGTATTCATAATACATATAATCAACCAAAACAATAATAAATGTCACTTTATTTCTTTATTAACAATATGTACAATGTCACAGCTTTTAGGGCACCAAACCCAACAGGAATAAGTTAAGCAATGTTATTTAACAATGTTAAGTTATATATAAAAAAAAAAACGTATGAATGAATGGATCCTGGTTATGTATGTTTAATTATATTTACAATTTAAAGTATCGTATAAGTTTTGTAATTATGTTTAAGTTTAAAGTTTAAACAAGTATGAATGTATGACTGTAACGACATCTGTAACGTCCGTAAGGGGGCGTTACAGTTCATGTATTCTTAAAACTTATCATAAAATATGTCCAAACTATAAAAATTGATTAAAAACATAAAAACTTTTCTTCTTGGCATTCTTCCGGTTACAATTCATCGTGCTTTGTACTCACACGCCTTTCCCATGTCCTTCGCCTAATCTATGGTTTTCTTACCCTTATCTACAATATGACATAAACTTAAATAAGCAATGCTTCGTAAGTACATATAATTCTCACAATTTAAAAACATTTCATATACTTCATCATCATCATCATCATATCATAAAAGTGCCTTAAGCACAATTTCATAGAAACATATCTTTCATTGCATTGACCATATTAAAACTTATTCCATTTTATCTTAAGGGCCCAAGTGTTGCACCATAAACATCATCATAGGCGCGCCGTAATGAGAGGAGAAAGGTAGCTAATCCCAAACCAAACATGACATCATAACTTATCATATCATAACATTGGTGTGCAACACTTATTAGGTGATACATATATATACATTACTTTCATACTTTGAAACATGTCATCATCATACATGCATAACTTTAAATCATAGAAACTTTTCATAAGAAAACTTTACATAAAATTATCATAAAATCATCAAAGAATAAACATCATTAGGAACATAATTCCAAACCTTATAAAATCATGTCATGTTGCAGGTGAGAATGTACTTACCATAAAAGCGAGCTTACTTAACCTTAATATGCTTTGGTGACGACGCCGCGGTCTCGGTGTGCTCGTTCCTTTGTGTGTTTATGCCATATATCCATTTAAGAATATAATAAAGTCAATACTTATCATAAAACATCCATTCATATACCATTCATTCATATCACATCACAAACACAGTCATCTCATATAAGCATAATTCATAACATGCATCCTTAAGTATAATCATCAAAACATCTCAAACACTACAAACATGAAAATCTACCAATAATAATAATAATGTAGATGAGTAATCTTCTGAAAACATTTTCTAATTAAAATACATATATTTTAATTTTATAATTCATACAAACATCTTATTATCATGCATTTCAATATCATAAAATTATTTCCTCATTAATAAAATCATTTAAACATATAAAACATTTCATAAAGCAAAAATCCAAAAATAACATTGTTAAAACAGTTTTCTTAACCTAATTTCATAGAAATTTCATAACATAAAATAGACTCATCAAAATATTACCAAACTTTGCAGTCTATATCATTACATATACATTCACATCCTTACCAAATTTCGTGAAAAACATCATTCATTTACCCCCTTAATAAAAATTACATTTTCATGCATCATAACTTATCATGGCCATATTGGAATGACTTGAAACTTGAAGAAACATCACATAGCACATGCATGAACATCAACCAACAAAATATAACTTTTTCTTTCAATTCCTTGTAGAGAATTTTCAAGAGAAGAAGGAATGGAATTCGGGGAGAAGAGAAGAAGAGATGAAATAAGAAAACGTCTCAGAAATGAATGAGAGAAGATGTTAGAGGAAGAGAGAGAGATGGGAAAAAAGAACGTTAAAAAAAATTTTAACATAATGTTAATGAGCATAATGTACAAAGAAGGAGAGTCAAAACCCTTCATAAGTCAAAAATTTTCTGACTATTCTTGGTCCAGAATTCACGTGTAAGTGGAGATGATTGAGGGAGAGTCAAACAAATCATCAATCTTACCATAATTTGCCCTCTAAAAATAGGAAACCATTTAAAACCATACAAATCAATGCGAAGTCAAACCTTTTATTTCCTTAACTGATAAAATTATTCCATTATTATGCCAATTAATCATAATAAATCACCCAATTAACGTAATTATCTCAGCCATAAATTTGGAGAGATTTCTGCTGACTGCTCGTCAGCTGTCATCGGCCTGCTGATTCTCCTCTTCGGCCTGCCAATTCCTTAGGGTTCGGCCTGTCGATGGTTTCCATCGGCCTGCCGATCCTTGGTAGACTGTTCGGCCTACCGAACTTAAAAGTCCGGCCTGCCAAACTGTCCTTAAATACCATACTTTTAACATTCAAAACATCATTGTATGATATTAAACATACATTATAATTCACATGAACACTGGAGCACAACGATTCCATGCGGTCGTCACCTGTCATAAAACTTGACATAAAAGTTAGTAACATTAAAGTCATATATCATAACATATAACATAAATTATTATTAAAATTTCCTTAACATCGTTACTAACTTAATGTGATTCGTTACATAAAAATAGGTGGGTGTTACAATTCTCCCCACCTTATAAAAGTTTAATCCTTGAAACTTAGAATAATTGCGTATACAAGGACCTCATGTCATCTTCACGTTCCCATGTAGCTTCTTCAACTTGATGATTTCGCCATAACACCTTGACCAATGGAATTTCTTTATTCCTCAAGTTCTTGGTTTTCTGATCGAGTATCTTCATTGGTTTTTCTTCATAACTTAGGTCTTCCAGTATCTCGATCACTTGTGGCTCAATTACATGCGTAGGGTCTGGGACATACTTCTTAAGCATGGAGACATGAAATACATCGTGCATTGCGGACATTTTTTATGGCAATTTTAGCTGATAAGCCACCTTGCCTATTTGTTTAACAACTTCATAAGGACCGATAAATCTTGGACTTAACTTGCCTTTCTTCCTAAACCTCATAACTCCTTTCATTGGTGCAACTTTCAAAAACACATATTCGCCCACGGCAAACTCTAAGGGTCTTCTTCTCTTGTCAGCATAACTTTTCTGATGGCTTTGTGCGGTCTCTATTCTTCTTCTTATCAACTTTATCATCTCAGAAGTTTCATTCACAAAATCTGTTCTTTTAGCATCGACGCTTTCCATCAACTTCTTCTCACCAGCTTCATGCCAACAAATAGGCGACCTATCTTTTTGCCCATACAGCGCTTCATAAGGTGCCATCCCAATTGTCGCCTGAAAGCTGTTGTTGTAAGCAAACTCTGCTAACGGCAACATCTTACACCAGCTTGTCTTAAAATCGAGAGAACAAGCCCGTAGCATATCCTCTAAAATCAAGTTCGTCCTCTCCGTTTGGTCGTCTGTCTGAGGATGAAAAGCTGTACTAAAATGTAGCCTGGTTCCCATTGCAGTTTGTACACTCTTTCAAAACTTAGACGTGAACCTGCCATCACGATCTGAGATGATTGACTTGGGAATCCCATGAAGTCGTACAATTTCCTTAACATAGAGTTCCGCTAACCGTTCCATAGAATAAGTGATCTTGATAGGAATGAAATGCGCCGTCTTAGTCAGTCGATCCACCACTTCCCAATTGCATCATAACCATTCATAATTCTGGGCAAACCGGTAATGAAATCCATTGCTATATCCTCCCATTTCCATTCCGGTATTTGGATAGACTGCAGTTCACCACCAGGTCTCTGGTGTTCAGCCTTTACTTGTTGACATGTCATACATTTCTTCACATACATTGTAACATCACGTTTCATTCTAAACCACCAGAAGTTACCCTTTAGATCATTATACATCTTTGTTGCACCTGGATGAATAGAGTAAGGAGTGTGATGAATTTCTGTCAAGATCTTTCCCCTTAAACCATCAACATTGGGAATACATAAGCGGTCCTTGAGGTACAGAGTTTTGTCATCCGTAATATGAAACTCTTGACATTTTCCTTCTTTCATTTCCTGCTTAATCCTTACGAGGCTTACATCTTCATCTTGCTTACTCCAAATTTCATCATACATCATCGGAGCAAGGGAGAGTGTTGATAGCTGTCCTGCTATGAGTTCCAAACCGAAGTCCAGAATTTCCTTTCTTAAAGGTGGAGACATTGCTTGCATTGACATCAACGTGGCAACTGACTTCCTACTTAGAGCATCAGCCACTCGGTCAGCTTTTCCAGGATGATAAAGGATTTCATAATTGTAATCCTTCACCAACTCTAGCTATCTTCGTTGTCTCTTTGCGTGAAGAAGTACTTCAGACTTCGATGATCAGTGAAGATCTTGCATTGGACCCCATATAAATAGTGTCTCCATATTTTCAACGCAAAAACGACTGCTGCTAACTCGAGATCATGAGTAGGATAGTTCTTTTCATAATCCTTCAGTTGTCTTGAAGCATAAGCAATCACCCTTTCATTTTGCATTAATACAGCTCTGAGGTCCATCTTGGATGCATCACTATAAATTACAAATCCATCACTCCCTTCTGGTATAGCCAATACTGGAGCTGTCGTTAGCCTCTTCTTCAGTTCTTGGAAACTCTTCTCGCATGCATCTGTCCATTCGTACTTCTTTTCTTTGTGAGTCAGATTCGTGAGTGGAGCTGCTATCTTGGAGAAATCTTCTATAAATCTCCGATAATAACCTGCTAGACCTAAGAAGCTCCTTATCTCGCTTGCATTTGTCGGTTGCTTCCAGTTGAGAATAGCTTCTACTTTGGCAGGGTCCACCATAATCCCTTCTTTGGATATAACATGCCCCAAGAAGGATACTTTGTCGAGCCAAAACTAGCATTTGGAGAACTTTGCATATAGCTGGTGTCTTCTTAAAGTCTACAGCACAATCCTTAAATGCTCCTCGTATTCTTCTTGATTCCTTGAGTAGACAAGAATATCATCGATAAATACAACAACAAATTTATCGAGGAAATCCTTGAATACCCTGTTCATCAAATCCATAAAGGCAATAGGTGCATTCGTCAGACTAAAAGGCATAACCACAAATTCATAGTGACCATACCTCGATCTAAATGCTGTCTTGGGGATATCTGCTTCCTTAACGTTCAACTGATGATAGCCTGATCGTAGATCAATCTTAGAGAACACAGATGCACCCTTGAGCTGATCAAACAAATCATCGCTTCTAGGCAACAGATACTTGTTCTTGATTGTCACCTTGTTCAGATCTCTATAGTCAATGTAGAGTCTCATAGAGCCAAAAACTGGAGCTCCCCATGGTGAGTGACTCAGCCTGATGAATCCTTTGTCGAGTAGCTCCTTTAATTGCGTGTGAAGCTCCTTTAACTCTACCGGGGCCATTCTGTAAGGCGTTTTTGAGATCAGATGGGTGCCAAGAGTGAGCTCAATCTCGAATTTGACTTCTCTTTCTAGCGATAAACTTGTCAAATCATCAGGAAACACATCTGCAAATTCATGAATTACAGGTACATCTTCCATTCTTGTCTTTTCTTCTTAGCTTTTGTCTACAATGTTCGCTAGATAGCCCATGCAGCCACTTGCTAATAGCTTCCTTGCTTTCATTGCAGATAAAAACATGTGGGGTTTCTTCCTGGACTCACCAACATACACGAACTTTTGATCGCCTTTTGGATGGAAAATCACCTTTCTTTTTCGACATTCAATAGAAGCATTGTACTTGCTTAGGAAGTCCATCCCAAGAATCATATCGTAATCATGCATGTCGATCACAATGAGGTTGACGAAAAGCTCCCTATCGGAAATCCATAAGGGTACTATATGCAGACAGTGCGTAGACAATGTCACTTTCTCGGAGGGTAGTGTCGTAGTGAATCCCTGTCTCATAGGCTCTAAACGAACCTCTAACTTTTTAACATACGACATAGATACAAAAGAATGTGTGGCACCCGTATCAAAGAGAACATAAGCATTATAAGATAAACTTGTTATCTGGCCTATGACCACATTGGCGGCTTCAACAGCCACTTATTCTTTTGTCATGGCATAGATTCTGGCATTTTTCGGTGGGGCTTCAAGTCTCCCTTGACTAATAAGTGGCCCTTCAAGGGAAGCTTGCATTTGATGAAGCTGGGCTTGAGGAGGTGGAGCTCTCTACAGGGCATTAGCATTCATCAGCTTGGGGCAGTTCTTAACAAATTGGTCTTCGTGCCCAAAGATGAACCATTGGTTCGTCCCCAATCGGCATTCCCCTGGATGCTTCTTTCCACATTTAGCACATGGTTGAAACCGCCTATTATTGTTGTGCTGACCATCATTATGCCTCTTGTTGTCTTGGCCCTACTGGTTTTGAGGATTTCCCTTCCTCTTGTTGTTCCTCCAATTCTGGTTGTTGTTGTTGCTGTTGTTGTTGTTGTTGTTGTTGTTCCTATGTGGAGGCGGTTTTGGTTGTTTGCATTGTTGGCTTGTTGGCCAGATTGAGGCTGGTTCCTTCTTAACTTGGACAGATGGAACTCCGCACGTTGAGCTCTCATGACAACCTGTTCTTGATTCCTGGGTGGACTTGCCCCATCAACAATAGCAGCAATATCAGGCCTAAGGACCTTGATCAGCCTTCTAACCTTTTCACTTTCATCCATAACCATTCCTGGGCATAGGCGAGCAAGCTGGTCAAACTTTGTCACCACATCAGTAACTGATATATCCCCTTGGCGCAAGCTCTCGAACTCTTCATAATGCTTCCTTGTGATATTCATGTGGAAGAACTTCATGTTGAACTCATGAACAAAGTCAGCCCATGTCATTTGATCAACATTCCTGCTCATTTCTATACCATCCCACCATATCCTGGCCTCCATGGTGAGGCAGTACGAGGCACAAAGGACCTTCTTATTGTCAGTGAAATCCATGAGTCTTAGGGTGGCTTCGATCGTCTTCAACCATCCCTATGCGACTAACGGGTCCTTAGAACCCTTAAAGTCTACTGGCTTAACTTTCTTCCATCTGACCAGTAGGGGTTCCTAATAGGCCACTCTTGGTTCAGCAGCAGGAACTGGGACTTCATTGACTGGTGGCTGCGGAGGAGGAGGAGGCTCATCATTGTTTTGATGGTGGTCATTCCGGCCATTGGCCCTTAACACAACAATTTCCCTTCTTTGTTCCTCCAACTGCCTTTGCAGTTTAGCAATCATTGTCATGAGCCTTTCGTTAGTTTGGGTGCGCGTCTGCATTCTTCTATGACTGTCCATTATTAATTTCTGAAAAGATTTAGGAACTTATAAATAATCTTCTTATTATAAGACAGGTTTTCACTACTAGAACATTAATCGTTAAACATTTAGACCTTAATCTTATCATTATACTTGCATCAAAACATCTAACTTAGTAACATACTTACTTGGAGGACTTGGATTGATGTGTGGCGATATGAATTGTAATCGAAAATTCGCTCTGATACCAAAGCCTGAAACGCCCCTTAATTCGGACGTCACAGATGTCGTTACATTCATACATTACATACTTATTTATTCAATCATTTAGATAAACATTAATTATAAAACTTATTTGATACCTTAAACGTAAACATAGTTGAGGAAAACATAACCAGGATCCATACTTACATATTATTATTATTATTTTAATTTAATTTATTTTATTTTTACAACATAACATTAACTAAATCCATAATTTAATTTCACTTAACTTTTGAACATAAACTTGCTTAAATAAAATAAATATACTAAATTGTAAAGTCAAAACTTATAAACATCACATCACTTAAAAGTTACCTGTTCCCATAGTTGGGTAGGTCGAACTTGGGACTTCGGCAGGCCGGACATGCTCAGTAGGCCGGAGTTCCTCAACCGGCAGGCCAGTAGAGGCTTTGCAAATCTGAGCTTAAAAACCTGTCATTGTTCGGCAGGCCGAATGTGTGATCGGCAGACCGAACCTTCAAACATCGGCAGGCCGACTGAGCCAAAATCCTTGAGAAAACTTAATCTGTACAACAGATTTAACTTTTCATAAGAAATGCAGAAGATCAAAATTCTTTAAAATGATAAAATAAAATTTAAAACGATAGTTCATGTATTCTTAAAACTTATCATAAAATATGTCCAAACTATAAAACTTGATAAAAAACATAAAAACTTTTCTTCTTGGCGTTCTTCCGGTTACAATTCATCGTGCTTTGTACTCACACGCCTTTCATGTCGTTCGCCTAATCCATGATTTTCTTACCCTTATCTGTAACATGACATAAACTTAAATAAGTAATGCTTAGTAAGTACATATAATTCTCACAATTTAAAAACATTTCATATACTTCATCATCATCATCATATCATAAAAGTACCTTAAGCACAATTTCATAGAAACATATCTTTCATTGCATTGACCATATTAAAACTTATTCCATTTTATCTCAAGGGCTCAAGTGTTGCACCATAAACATCATCATAGGCGCGCCGTAATGAGAGGAGAAAGGTAGCTAATCCCAAACCAAACATGACATTATAACTTATCATATCATAACATTGGTGTGCAACACTTATTAGGTGATACATATATATTCATTACTTTCATACTTTGAAACATGTCATCATCATACATGCATAACTTTAAATCATAGAAACTTTATATAAGAAAACTTTACATAAAATCATCATAGAATAAACATCATTAGGAACATAATTCCAAACCTTATAAAATCATGTCATGTTGCAGTTGAGAATGTACTTACTGTAAAAGCTAGCTTACTTAACCTTAATATGCTTTGGTGACGACGCCGTGGTCTCGATGTGCTCGTTCCTTTATGTGTTCAAGCCATATATCCATTTAAAAATACAATAAAATTAATACTTATCATAAAACATCCATACATATACCATTCATTCATATCACATCACAAACACATTCATCTCATATAGGCATAATTCATAACATGCATCCTTAAGTATAATCATCAAAACATCTCAAACATTACAAACATGAAAATCTGCCAATAATAATAATAATGTAGATGAGTAATCTTTTGAAAACATTTTCTAATTAAAATACATATATTTTAATTTTATAATTCATACAAACATCTTATTATCATGCATTTCAATATCATAAAATTATTTCCTTATTAATAAAATCATTTAAACATGTAAACCATTTCATGAAGCTTAAATCCAAAAATAACATTGTTAAAACAGTTTTCTTAACCTAATATCATAGAAATTTCATAACATAAAATACACTCATCAAAACATTACCAAACTTTGCAGTCTATATCATTACATATACATGAACCTCCTTACCAAATTTCGTGAAAAACATCTTTCATTTTCCCCTTTAATAAAAATTACATTTTCATACATCATAACTTATCATGAACATATTGGAATGACTTGAAACTTGAAGAAACATCACATAGCACATGCATGAACTTCATATAAAGAATTCAGAACAAAAGACAATACCTAGAGGAAGATATTGCAGACGAATTGAGGGGAAGGAATACTTTTTAGAAACATCAAAAGAAATGAATTCTTACCTTAAAAATTTTCTTCTCAAAACCCTTGAATTCAACCAACGAAATATAAATTTTTCTTTCAATTTCTTGTAGAGAATTTTCGAGAGAAGAAGGAATGGAATTCGTGGAGAAGAGAAGAAGAGATGAAATAAGAAAACGTCTTAGAAATGAATGAGAGAAGATGTGAGAGGAAGAGAGAGAGATGGGGAAAAAGAACGTTAAAATTTTTTTTAACGTAATGTTAATGAGCATAACGTACAAAGAAGGAGAGTCAAAACCCTTCATTAAGTCAGAAATTTTTTGACTATTCTTGGTCCAAAATTCACGTGTAAGTGGAGATGATTGAGGGAGAGTCAAACAAATCATCAATCTTACCATAATTTGCCCTCTAAAAATAGGAAACCATTTAAAATCATACAAATCAATGCAAAGTCAAACCTTTTATTTCCTTAACTGATAAAATTATTACTTTTTTATGCCTATTAATCATAATAAATCACCCAATTAACGTAATTATCTCAGCCATAAATTTGGAGAGATTTCTGCCGACTGCTCATCAGCTGTCATGCCTTCCGATTCCTCAGGGTTCGCCCTGCCGATGGTTTCCATCGGCCTGCTGATCCTTGGCAGACTGTTCGGCCTGTCGAACTTAAAAGTCTAGCCTGCCGAACTGTCCTTAAATACCATACTTTTAACATTCAAAATATCATTGTATCGTAATTAAACATACATTATAGTTCACATGAACACTTAAGCACAACGATTCCATGCAGTCGTCACCTGTCATAAAACTTGACATAAAAGTTAATACCATTAAAATCATATATCATAACATATAACATAAATTATTGTTAAAATTTTCTAAACATCGTTACTAACTTAACGTGATCCGTTACATAAAAACAGGTGGGTGTTACAAGAGAGGCTAGGTCTAGGCTACGGCCAAGCAGGTCCAGGACGAAGAGTCCAACCGGGCTACGACGGAGGCCCAAGGTCCAGGATGAAGATTCTGACCAGGTCTGAGAAGGTTACGGCCGACCAAAGAGGCCAGGTCCAGTCTACGGAGGACCAGGTCCAGGTCGAAGAGTCCCACCAGGCTACGATCAAGGACGAAGGTCCAGGACAAAGAGTCTGACTAGGTCTAAGAAGGTTACGGCCAACTAGAGTGACCCAAGGTCCAGGATGAAGTGTCCGACCAGGTTAGAGAAGGTTACGGCCGACCAGAGAGGCCAGGTCTAGGGTACGGCCGACTAGGTCCAGGACAAAGAGTCCAACCAGGCTACGACCGAGTCACAAGGTCCAGGACGAAGAGTCTGACTAGGTCCGAGAAGGTTACAGCCGACCAGAGAGACCCAAGGTACAGGATAAAGTGTCCAACCAGGTTTGAGAAGGTTACGGCCGACCCGAGAGGCCAGGTCCAGGCTACGGCCGACCAGGTCCAGGCTACGACCGACCAGGTCCAGGATGAAGAGTCCAACCAAGCTACGACCGAGACCTAAGGTCCAGAACGAAGAGTTTGACCAGGTCTGAGAAGGTTACGGCTGACCAGAGAGGCCAAGTCCAGGCTACAACGGAGCAAGTCGAGGACGAAGAGTCCATCCAGGCTACGACTGAGACCCAAGGTCCAGGACGAAGAGTCCGACTAGGTCCGAGAAGGTTACAGCCGACCAGAGTCACCAAAGGTCTAGGACAAAGTGTCTGACCAGGTTTGAGAAGGTTACGGTCGACTAGAGTGGCCAGGTCTAGGGTACGACTGAGCAAGTCTAGGACAAAGAGTCCATCTAGGCTACGACCGAGACCCAAGGTGCAGGACGAAGTGTCCGACTAGGTCTGAGAAGGTGACGGCCGACCAGAGTGGCCAAGTCTTGGGTACGACCGAGCAGGTCCAGGACGAAGAGTCCAATCAGGCTACAATCGAGACCCAAGGTCCAGGATGAAGAGTCCGACCAGGTCCGAGAAGGTTACGGTCGACCAGAGAAGGCCAGGTCCAGGCTACAACCGACCAGGTCTAGGACAAAAAGTCCAACCTGGCTATGACCGAGACCCAAGGTCCAAGACGAAGAGTCTAACCCTGTCCGAGAAGGTTAAGGCCGACCAGAGAGGCCAGGTCCAGCCTGCGACCGACCAGGTCTAAGACGAAGAGTCCAACCAGGCTACGACCGAGACCCAAGGTCCAAGACAAAGAGTCCGACCAGGTTCGAGAAGGCTACGGCTGACCAGAGAGGCCAGGTCTAGGCCGACCAGGTCTAGGTCAGAGAGTCCCACCAGGCTACGATCGAGGATGAAGGTCCAGGACAAAGAGTCTGACTAGGTTCGAGAAGGTTACAGTCGAATAAAGGGACCCAAGGCCTAGGACGAAGTGTCCGACCAGGTTTGGGAAGGTTACGGCCGACCAGAGAGGCCAGGTCTAGGGTACGGCCAACCAGGTCCAGCACGAAGAGTCCAACTAGGCTACAACCGAGACACAAGGTACCAGATTATGACTCCAACTAGGTTCGGGAAGGTTACGGCCGACCAAAGAAACCCAAGGTCCAAGACAAAGTGTCCGACCAGGTTCGAGAAGGTTACGGCCGACCATAGAGGCCAAGTCTAGGCTACGACCGACCAGGTCCAGGATGAAGATTCCAACCAGGCTACGACCAAGACCCAAGGTCCAGGATGAAGAGTCCGACCAGGTCTGAGAAGGTTACAGCAGACTAGAGAGGCCAGGTCTAGGGTTCGGTAGAGCAGGTCTAGGATGAAGAGTCCAACCAGGCTACGACCAAGACCCAAGGTTCAGGACAAAGTGTCCGACCAGGTCCGAGAAGGTTACAGCCAACCAGAGAAACCAGGTCTAGGGCACGACTGAGTAGGTCCAAGATGAAGAGTCCAATCAGGCTACGACCATGACCCAAGGTCCAGGACGAAGAGTTCAACCAGGCCCGAGATGGTTACGGCCGACCAAGGAGGCCAGGTCCAGGCTACGACCGACAAGGTCCAGGACGAAGAATCTAACCAGGCTACGACCGAGACCCAAGGTCCAAGATGAAGAGTCCGACCAAGTCTGAGAAGGTTACGGCTGACCAGAGAGGCCAGGTCCAAGGTACGGCCTAGCAGGTCCAGGACAAAGAGTCCAACCAGGCTACGACCGAGACCCAAGATTCAGGACAAAGTGTCCGACCAGGTCCGGGATGGTTACGGCCAAGCAAAGAAGCCTGGTCTAGGGTACGGCCGAGTAGGACCAGGATGAAGAGTCCAACCAGGCTAAGACCTAGAACCAAGGTCGAGGACGAAGAGTCCGACCAGGTCTAAGATGGTTACGGCCGACTAGAGAGTCCAAGTCCAGGCTACGCCCGACCAGGTCTAGGATGAAGAGTCCAACCATGATACGACTGAGACCCAAGGAACAGGAAGAAGAGTCCGACTAGGTCAGAGAAGGTTACGGTCGACTAGAGAGACCCAAGGTCCAGGACGAAGTGTCCGACCAGGTTTGAAAAGGTTACAGCCGACTAGAGAGACCTAAGGTCCGGGACGAAGTGTCCGACCAGGTTTGAGAAGGTTACGGTCGATAAGAGAGGCCAGGTCCAGGCTACGGCTGAGCAAGTCTAGGACGAGAAGTCCATCTAGGCTACGACCGAGACCTAAGGTCCAGGACACAGTGTCTGACTAGGTCTGAGAAGGTTACGGCAGTCCAATAAGTCTACGACTGAGACCCAAGGTCCAGGACGAAGAGTCCGACCAGGTCCGAGAAGGTTATGGTTGACCAGAGCAGGCCAGGTCTAGGCTACGGCCGACCAGGTCTAGGACGAATAGTCCACCGAGGATACCACCGAGACCCAAGGTCCAAGAAAAAGAGTTCGACCAGGTCCGAGAAGGTTACGGCCAACCAAAGAGGCCATGTCTAGCCTACATTTGACCAGGTCCAGGACGAAGAGTCCGACTAGGCTACGACCGAGTCCCAAGGTCTAGGACGAAGAGTATGACCAGGTCCGAGAAGGTTACGGCCGACCCGAGAGGCTAGGTCTAGGCTACGGCCGACCAGGTCCTGGATGAAGAGTCCAACCAGGCTACGACCGAGACCCAAGGTCCGAGACGAAGAGTCCGACCAGGCTATGACGGAGACCCAAGGTCCAGGAGGAAGAGTCTGACTAGGTCTGAGAAGGTTATGGCTGACCATAGAGGCCAGGTCTAGGGTACGATCGAGCAGGTGTAGGACGAAGAGCCCAACTAGGCTATGACCGAGATCGAAGCTCTAGGACAAAGAGTCTGACTAGGTCTGAGAAGGTTACGATCGACCAAAGAGACCCAAGGTCCAGGACGAAGAGTCCGAGAAGGTTACGGCTAACCAGAGAGGCCTCGTCTAGGGTACTGCCGACCAGGTCTAGGACCAAGAGTCCAACCAGGCTACGACAGAGACCCAGGGTCTAGGACAAAGAGTCCGACCAGGTCCGAGAAGGTTACGGCCTACCAAAGAGGCTACGGCCGAGCAGGTCCAGGCTACGGCCGAGAAAGTCCAGGATGAAGAGTCCAACCAGGCTACGACCAAGACCCAAGGTCCAGGACATAGATTTCGACCAGTTCTGAGAAGGGTACGGCCAACCAAAGGGGCCATGTCCAGGTCGAAGAGTCCCACCAGTCTACGATCGAGGCCGAAGGTCCAGGGCAAAGAGTTCGACTAGGTATGAGAAGGTTACGGCCGACCAAAGAGACCAAAGGCCCAGGATGAAGTGTCCGGCCTAGTTTGAGAAGGTTACGACCGACCAGAGACGCTAGGTCTAGGGTACGGTCGACCAGGTCCAGGAGAAGGAGTCCGACCAGGTCCGAGAAGGTTATGGCCTACCAGGGAGGCCAGGTCCAGGGTAGGTAGAGCAGGTCTTGGACAAAGAGTCCAACCAGCGTACGACCGAGACCCAAGGTCTAGGATAGAGTGACCGACCAGGTCCGAGAAGGTTATGACCGACCATAGAGGCCAGGTCTATGGTACGGCTGAGCAAGTCCAAGACGAAGTGCCCAACCAGGCTACGACCGAGACCCAAAGTCCAGGAAGAAGTGTATGACCAGGTCCAAGAAGTTTACGGCTGACCAGAGAGGCCAGGTCTAAGCTACGGCCGACCAGGTCCAGGACGAAGAGTCCCACCAGGCTACGATAGAGGCTGAAGGTCCAGGATAAGGAGTCCGATGAGGTCTGAGAAGGTTATGGCCGACTATAGGGGCCAGGTCCAGGCTACGGCAGACCAGGTCTAGGACGAAGAGTCCAACCAGGCTACGACCGAGACCCAAGGTCAAGGACGAAGAGTCCAACCAGGTCTGAGAAGGTTACGGCCGACCATAGAGGCCAGTTCCAGGCTATGACTGACTAGATCCAGGACGAAGAGTCCAACCAGGCTACGACAGAGACCCAAGGTCCAAGACGAAGAGTCTGACTAGGCTATGACCGAGACCCAAGGTCGAGGACAAAATGACCGTCCAGGTATGAGAAGGTAACGATCGACCAGAGAGGCCAGGTCTAGGGTACGGCCGAGCAGGTCTAGGATGAAGAGTCTGACCAAGTTTGAGAAGGTTACGGCCGACCAGAGATGCCTGGTCTAGGGTATTGCCGACCAGGTCCAGGACGAAGAGTCCAACCAAGCTACGACGGACACCCAAGGTCTAGGACGAAGAGTCCGACCAGGTCCGAGAAGGTTACAGCCGACCAGAGAGGCTAGGTCCAGGCTACGGCCGAGCAGGTCTAGGTTGAAGAGTCCAACTAGGCTACAACCGAGGGCCAAGGTCCAAGACGAAGATTTAAACCAGGTCCAAGAAGGTTACGGCCGACCAAAGAGGCCAGGTCCAGGCTACGGCCGACCAGGTCTAGGTCGAAGAGTCCCACCAGGCTACGATAGCGGCCGAAGGCCCAGGACAAAGAGTCTGACTAGGTCCGAGAAGGTTACGACCGACCAGAGAGGCCAGGTGTGGGGTATGGCCGACCATGTCCACGACAAAGAGTCCAACCAGGCTAAGACCGAGACCCAAGGTCAAGGACAAAGAGTCCGACCAGGTCCGAGAATGTTATGGCCGACTAGAGAGGCCAGGTCCAGGGTACGGTCGAGCAGGTGTAAGATGAAGAGTCCAACCAGGCTACGACCGAGACCCAAGGTCTAGGACAAAATGACCGTCCAGGTCTGAGAAGGTTACGGTCGACTGGAGAGGCCAGGTCTAGGGTACGGCTGAGCAGGTCCAGGACGAAGAGCCCTACTAGGCTATGATCGAGAGCCAAGGTCCAGGACGAAGAGTCCAAACAGGTCCAAGAAGGTTACGGCCAACCAGAGAGCCAGGTCCAGGCTACAGCCGACCAGGTTTAGGACGAAGAGTCCCGCCAGGCTATGATCGAGGCCGAAGGTCCAAGACAAGTAGTCCGATGAGGTCTGAGAAGATTACGGCCAACCAGAGGGGCCAGGTCCAGGCTACGACGGACCAGGTCTAGGACGAAGAGTCCAACCAGGCTACGACCGAGACCCAAGGTCTGAGAAGGTTACAGCCGGCCAGAGAGGTCAGGGCCAGGCTACGACCGACCAGAACCAAGACGAAGAGTCCCACCAGGCTACGATCGAGGCCGAAGGTCCAGGACAAAGAGTCCGACGAGGCCTGAGGAGGTTACATCCAACTAGAGATGCCAAGTCCAGGTTACGGCCGACCAGGTCCTGGATGAAGAATCCAACCAGGCTACAACCGAGAACCAAGGTCTAGGACGAAGAGTCCAACCAGGTCCGAGAAGGTTACGGCGGACCTGAAAGGCTTGCTCTACGCTACGACCGACCAAGTCCAAGATGAAGAGTCCAACTAGGCCACGACTGAGACCAAAGGTCCAAGATGAAGTGTCCGACCAGGTCCGAGAAGGTTACGACCGACTAGAGAAGGCCAAGTCCAGGCTATGGCCGAGTAGGTCCTGGACGAAGAGTCCTACCAGTCTACGACCGAGACCCAAGGTCCAGGATGAAGATTTCGACCAGGTCCAAGAAGGTTACGGCAGACGAGAGAGGCCAGGTCCAGGCTACGGTTGACTTGGTCCAGGTCAAAGAGTCCCACCAGGCTACGATCGAGGCCAAAGGTCCAGGACAAAGAGTCCGACTAGGTCCGAGAAGGTTACAGCCGACCAGAGAGACCAAAGGCCGAAGACAAAGTCTAGGACGAAGAGTCCAACCAGGCTACTACCGAGACCCAAGGTCCAGGACAAAGAGTCCGATCAGGACCGAGAAGGTTACGGCCGACCAGTGAGGCCAGGTCTAGTGTACGGCCGACCAGGTCCAAGATGAAGAGTCCAACAAGGCTACGACCAAGGCACAAGGTCCCGGACAAAGAGTCCAACTAGGTCCGAGAAGGTTACGGCCGACCAGAGAGACCCAAGGTCCAGGACAAAGGGTCCGACCAGGTTTGAGAAGGTTACGGCCGACCAGAGGGGCCAGGTCCCAGCTACGACCGGGCAGGTCCAAGACGAAGAGTCCAACCAAGCTACGACTGAGACCCAAGGTCCAGGATGAAGATTTCGACCAGGTCCGAGAAGCTTACGGCCAATCAGAGAGGCCAGGTCCAGGCTATGGCAGACCAAATCCAGGACGAAGAGTCCCAACAAGCTACGATCGAGGCCGAAGGTCCAGGACAAAGAGTCGAACGAGGTACTAGTAGGTTACGACCGACCAGAGACGCCAAGTCCAGGCAAGGGCCGACCAGGTCCAGGACGAAGAGTCCAACCAGGCTACGACCGAGAACCAAGGTCCAGGATAAAGAGTCCAACCAAGTCTGAGAAGGTTACGGCAGACCAGAGAGGCTAGCTCTAGGCTACGGCCGACCAAGTCCAAGGCGAAGAGTCCAACCAGGCTACGACCGAGACCCAAGGTCCAGGATGAAGAGTCCAAACAGGCTACGACCGAGACCCAAGGTCTAGGATGAAGAGTCTGACCAGGCCCGAGAAGGTTACGGCTAGGCTACGACCGACCAGGTCCAAGACGAAGAGTCCAACTAGGCTACGACCAAGACCCAAGGTCCAGGATGAAGAGTCCGACCAGGTCCGAGAAGGTTACGGCCGACCAGAGAGGCCAAGTCTAGGGCACGGCTGACCAGGTCCAGGAGGAAGAGTCCAACCAGGCCACGATCGAGACCCAAGGTCCAGGACAAAGAGTCCGACCAGGTCCGAGAAGTTTACGGCCGACTAGAGAGGCTAGGTCTAGGCTACGGCCGACCAGGTCTAAGACAAAGAGTCCAACCAGGCTACGACCGAGACCCAAGGTCCAGGATGAAGATTTTGACCAGCTCCGGGAAGGTTACGGCCGACCAGAGATGCCAGGTCTAAGCTACGACCGACCAGGTCCAGGAGGAAGAGTTCAATCAGGCTACGACCAAGACCCAAGGTCTAGGAGGAAGAGTCCGACCAGGTCTGAGAAGGTTACGGCCGACCAGAGAAGGCAAGGTCCTGGCAAAGGCCAACGAGGGCCATGACAAAGAGTCCAACCTGGCTACGACCGAGACCCAAGTTCCAGGATGAAGTCGCCGACCAAGTCCGAGAAGGTTACGTCCAACTGGAAAAGCCAAGTCTAAGCTACGACAGACCAGGTCCACGACGAAGAGTCCAACTAGGCTACGACCGAGAACCAAGGTCCAGGATGAAGAGTCCAACCAGGTCCGAGAAGGTTACGGCAGACCAGAGAGGCTAGCTCCAGGCTACGGCTGACCATGTCTAAGAGGAAGAGTCCAACCAGGCTACGATCGAGAGCCAAGGTCCAGGACGAAGAGTCCAACCAGGTTCGAGAAGGTTACGTCCAACCAGAGAAGGCTAGGTGCAAGGACGAAGAGTCCAACCAGGCTACGACCGAGACCCAAGGTTTAGGACGAAGAGTTCGACCTGGTCCGAGAAGGTTAAGGCTACATAGAGAGGCCATGTCCAGGCTACGGCCGAGTAGGTCAAAGATGAAGAGTCCAACTAGGCTAAAACCGAGACCCAAGGTCCAGGACGAAGAGTCCGAGTAGGTCCAAAAAGGTTACGGCCGATCAGAGAGGCCAGGTCTAGGCTACATCCAACCAGGTCTATGACGAAGAGTCTAACTAGGCTACGACCGAGACCCAAGGTCTAGGACGAAGAGTTTGACCAGGTCCAAGAAAGTTACAGCCGACCAGAGAGGCCAGGTCCAGGCTATAGCCGAGCAGGTCGTGGACGAAGAGTCCAACCAGGCTACGACCGAGAGCCACTATCCAGGACGAAGAGTCCATCCAGGTCTGAGAAGGTTACGTCTGACCAGAGAAGGCCAGGTCCAAGGATGAAGAATCCAACCAGGCAAGGACCGAGACCCAAGGTCTTCGATGAAGAGTTTGACCTGGTCTGAGAAGGTTACGGTAGAACAGAGAGGCCAGGTCTAGGCTACGATCGAGCAGGTCCAAGTCGAAGAGTCCAACCAGGCTACGACCGAGACCCAAGGTCTAGGACGAAGAGTCTGACCAGGTCCGAGAAGGTTACGGCTAATCAGAGAGGCCAGGACAAGGCTACGGCCGACCGGGTCCAAGACGAAGAGTCCAACAACGCTACGATCGAGACCCAAGGTCCAAGATGAAGAGTCTGACCAGGTCGGAGAAGGTTACGGCCGACCAGAGATGCCATGTCCAGGACGAAGAGTCCAACCAGGCTACAACTGAGACCCAAGGTCCAGCACGAAGATTCCAACCAGGTCTAAGAAGGTTACGGCCGACCGGAGAGGCCAGGTCTAGGCTACGACCGACCAGGTCCAGGACAAAGAGTCCAACCAGGCTACGACCGTGACCCAAGGTCCAGGATGAAGATTCCAACCAAGTCCGAGAAGGTTACTGTTGACCTCAGAGGCCAGGTCCAGGCTACGACCAACCAGGTCTAGGCTACGACCGACCAGGTCCAGGCTACGACCGACCAGGTCCAAGAAGAAGTGTCCAACCAGGCTACGACCGAGACCGAAGGTCCAAGACGAAGAGTCCAACCAGGTCTAAGAAGGTTACGGCAGACCAGAGCAGCTAGGTCTAGGCTACGGCCCACTAGGTCATTAACGAAGAGTCCAACCAGGCTACGACCAAGACCCAAGGTCCAGGAAGAAGAGTCTGACCCGGTTTGAGAAGGTTACGATCGACCATTGATGCTAGGTCCAGGATGAAGAGTCCGACCAGGTCGAAGAAGGTTACGGTCGACCAGAGATGCCAAGTCTAGGCTACAACTGACCAGGTCCAGGATGAAGAGTCCAACTAGGCTACGACTAAGACCCAAGGTCTAGGATGAAGAGTTTGACTAGGTCTGAGAAGGTTACGGCTGACAATAGAGGCCAGGTCAAGGCTACGGCCGACCAGGTCTAGGACGAAGAGTCCAACCACGCTAAGACCGAGACCCAAGGTCTAGGATGACGATTTCGCAAGGGCCGAGAAGGTTACGACCGACCAGAGAGGCCAGGTCCCAGGTCCAGGACGAAGAGTTCAACTAGGCTATGACTGAGACCTAAGGTCCAGGACAAACAGTCTGACCAGGTCTAAGAAGGTTACGGCCAGCCAGAGAGGCCACGTCCAGGCTCCGACCGACTAGGTCTAGGACAAAGAGTCCCACCAGGCTACGATCGTGGCCGAAGGTCCAGGACAAAGAGTCTGACGAGGTCCAAGAAGGTTACGTCTGACCAAAGAGGCTAGGTCCAGGCTACCACCGACCAGGTACAGGAAGAAGGGTCCAACTAGGCTATGACCGAGACCCAAGGTCCAGGTTACGGCTGACAAGAGAAGGCCAGGTCCAAGATGAAGAGTCCAACAAGGCTACGACCGAGACCCAAGGGCTAGGACGAAGAGTCTGACCAGGTCTGAGATGGTTACGGCTGACCAGAGAAGGCCTGGTCTAGGCTACTACTGACCAAGTCCAGGAAGAAGAGTCCAACCAGGCTACGACCGAGACCCATGGTCCAGGACAAAGAGTCTGACTAGGTCCAAGAAGGTTACGACTAACAAGATATGCCAGGTCCAGGCTATGGCCGACCAAGTCCAACAAGGCAATGAATCTGACCCAAGGTCCAGGACGAAAAGTCTGACCAGGTCCTAGAAGGTTACGGCCTACCATAGAGGCCAGGTCTAGGCTACGGCCCACTAGAGTGGCCAGGTCCTTGCTATGGCCGACTAGGCCCAGGCCGTAGAGTCCAAGAAGGCTACGACCGAGACCCAACGTCCAGGACGAAGAGTCCAACCAGGTCCAAGATGGTTACGGTCGACCAGAGAGGCCAAGTCTAGGCTACTGTCAACCAGGTCTAGGACAAAGAGTCCAACTAGGCTACGACTGAGACCCAAGGTCCAAGACAAAGAGTCCAACCAGGTCCAAGAAGGTTACAGCCGACTAGAGAGGGCAGGTCAAGGATGAAGTGTCCAACCAGGCTACGACCAAAACCCAAGGTCCAAGACGAAGAGTCTGACCAGGTCCGAGAAGGTTGCGGCCGACCAAAGAGGCCAGGTCCAGGCTTCTACTGACCAGGTCCAGGATAAAGAGTCCAACCAGGCTACGACTAAGACCCAAGGTCCAGGATGAAGAGTCCAACTAGGTCCGAGAAGGTTACGGCCGACCAGAGAGGACAGGTCCAGGCTACGGCTGGCTAGGTCCAAGATGAAGAGTCCAACCAAGCTACGACCGAGACCCAAGGTCCAAGATGAAGAGTCTGACCAGATCCGAGAAGGTTACGGCCGACCAGAGAGGCCAGGTCTGGGCTACGACAGGCCAAGTCCAGGACAAAGAGTCCAACCAGGCTACGACCGAGACTCAAGGTCCAATACGAAGAGTCTGACCCGATCCGAGAAGGTGACGGCCTACCAGAGAGGCTAGGTCCAGGCTACGGTGGACCAAGTCTAAGATGAAGAGTCCAACCAGGCTACAACCGAGACCCAAGGTCCAGGACGAAGAGTCCAACCTGGTCCAACAAGGTTACGGCCAACCAGAGAAGGCCAGCTCCAGGCTACGACTGACTAGGTCTAGGACGAAGAGTCCAACTAGGCTACGACCGAGACCTAAGGTCCAGGATGAAGAATCCAACCAGGTCTGAGAAGGTTACGGCCCACCAGAGAGACCCAAGGTCTAGGGCGAGGAGTCCGACTAGGTCTGAGAAGGTTACGGCCGACCAGAGAAGGCCAAGTCTAGGCTACGACCGATCAGGTCCAGGACAAAGAGTCCAACCAGGCTACAACCGAGACCCAAGGGCTAGGACGAAGAGTCTGACCTGGTTCAGGAAGGTTACGGCCCACCAAAGAAGCCTGGTCAAGGCTACAACCGACCAGGTCCTCGACGAGGAGTCCAACTAGGCTACGATCGAGACCCAATGTCCAGGACGAAGAGTTCAACTAGGTATGAGAAGGTTATGGCCAAAAAGTGGGGCCAGGTCCAGGATACGGTCGCCTAGAGAGGCCAGGTCTAGGATGAAGAGTCCAACCAGGCTACAAGCAAGACCCAAGGTCTAGGACGAAGAGTCTGACCTGGTCTGAGAGGGTTACGGCCGACCAGAGATGCTAGGTCAAGGCTACTGCAGGCCAGGTCCAGGACGAGGAGTCCAACCAGGCTACGACCGAGACCCAATGTCCAGGATGAAGAGTCCGACCAGGTTCGAGAAGGTTACTGCCTACCAGAGAGTCCAGGTGAAGGCTACGGCCTACCAGGTCTAGGACAAAGAGTCCAATCAGGCTACGACTGAGACCCAAGGTCCAGGACAAAGAGTCCAACCTAGTCCGACGTGCTACAGCCGACCAGGTCAAGGACAAAGAGTCCAACCAGGCTACGACTGAGACCCAATGTCTAGGACGAAGAGTCCAAACAGGTCTGAGAAGGTTACAGTCGATCAAAGGGGCCAGGTCCAGGCCACGGTTGACCAGGTCTAGGATGAAGAGTACCAGGCTACGGCCGCGGCCCAAGGTCCAGGATAAAGAGTTTGACTAGGTCTGAGAAAGTTATGGCTGACCAGAGAGGCCAGATCCAAGCTATGGTCGACCAGGTCCAAGACTAAGAGTCCAACCAGGCTACTATTGAGAACCAAGGTCCAAGACGAAGAGTCTGACCAGGTTCGAGAAGGTTATGGCCGACTAGAGGGGCCAGGTCCAGAACGAAGAGTCCAACCAGGCTACGTCTAAGACCCATGGTCTAGGACGAACAGTCTAACCAGGTTTGAAAAGGTTACAGCCGACCAGAAAGACCATGTCTAGGCTACTATCGACCAGATCTAGGAAAAAGAGTCCAACCAGGCTACGATTGAGACCCAAGGTCCAGGATGAAGAGCCCGACCAGGTTCGAGAAGGTTATGGCCGACCAGAGAGGCTAGGTCTGGGCTACAACCGACTAGGTCTAGGATGAAGAGTCCAACCAGGCGACGACCAAGACCCAAGGTCTAGGACGAAGAGTCCGACCAGGTCCGCGAAGGTTATAGCCGACCAAAGTGGCCAGGTCCAGCCTACGACCTACCAGGTCTAGGACGAAGAGTCCAACCAGGTTATGATCGAGTCCCAAGGTCCAGGACAAAGAGTCCAACCAGGTCCAAGAAGGTCACGGCCAAGCAGAGAAGGCCAGGTCCAGGCTACGACCGACCAGGTCTAGGACGAAGGGTCCAACCAAGCTACGACCGAGAACCAAGGTCTAGGACGAAGAGTCCGTCCAAGTCCGAGAAGGTTACAATCGACCAGAGAGGCCAGGTCCAAGTTACGGCCGAACAAAGAGGCCAGGACAAGGACGAAGAGTCCAACCAGGCTACGAACTAGACCCAAGGTCTAGGACAAAGAGTTCGACTAGGTTCGAGAAGGTTACGGTCGACCAGAGAGGCTAGGTCTAGGCTACTGCCAACTAGGTCCGGGACAAAGAGTCCAACCAAGCCACAACTGGGACCCAAGGTCTAGGACGAAGAGTCCAACCAGGCGACGACCAAGACCCAAGGTCTAGGACGAAGAGTCCGACAAGGTCCGAGATGGTTACGGCCGACCAAAGAGGCCAGGTCCAAGCTACGACCGACCAGGTCTTGGACGAAGAGTCCAACCAGGCTACAATCGAGACCCAAGGTCCAAGACAAAGAGTCCGACCAGGTCTGATTAGGTTACGGCTGACCAGAGAAGGCCCGGTCTAGGCTACGGCCTACCAGGACCAGGATGAAGAGTCCAGCAAGGCTACGACTGAGACCCAAGGGCTAGGAGGAAGAGTCTGACCAGGTCCGAGATGGTTACGGCCACCCAAAGAAGGCCTGGTCCAGGCTACGGCTGACCAGTTCTTGGAAGAAGAGTCCAACTAGGCTACGACTGAGAACCATGGTCCAGGACGAAGAGTCCGACCAGGTCTGAGAAGGTTATGGCTAACCAGAGAGGCCAAGTCCAGGCTATGGCCAACCAGGTCTAGGATGAAGAGTCCAACCAGGCTACGACCGAGACCCAAGGTCCAGAACGAAGAGTTTGACTAGGTCCGAGAAGGTTACGGCGGATAAGAGACGCTAGGTCCAAGCTACGGACTACCAAGTCCAAGACGAAGAGTCCAACAAGGCAACGAATGTGACCCAAGGTCGAAGACGAAAAGTCTGACCAGGGCCGAGAAGGTTACGGCCTACCATAGAGGCCAGGTCTAGGCTACGGCCTACCAGAGTGGCCAGGTCCTTGCTACGTCTGGCCAGGTCCAGGCCATAGAGTCCAAGAAGGCTACGACCGAGACCCAACGTCCAGGACGAAGAGTCCGACTAGGTCCGAGATGGTTACGGCCGACCAGAGTGGCCAGGTCTAGGCTACTGTCAACCAGGTCTAGGACAAAGAGTCCAACTAGGCTACGACTGAGACCCAAGGTCTAAGACAAAGAGTCCGACCAGGTCCGAGAAGGTTACGGCTGACTAGAGAGGGCAGGTCAAGGGGGAAGTGTCCAACCAGGCTACGGCCAAGACAAGGTCCAAGACGAAGAGTCTGACCAGGTCTGAAAAGGTTACGGCCGACCAGAGAGGCCAGGTCCAGGCTTATACCGACCAGGTCCAGGATAAAGAGTCCAACCAGGCTACGACTGAGACCCAAGGTCCAGGATGAAGAGTCCAACTAGGTCCGAGAAGGTTACGAATGAGCAAAGAGGACAGGTCCAGGCTACGGCTGGCTAGGTCCAAGACGAAGAGTCCAACCAGGCTACGACCGAGACCCGAGGTCCAAGGCGAAGAGTCCGACCCGATCTGAGAAGGTTACGGCCGACCAGAGAGGCCAGGTCCTGGCTACGGCAGGCCAGGTCCATGACAAAGAGTCCAACCAGGCTACGACCGAGACCCAAGGTCCAATCTGAAGAGTCTGACCCAGTCCGAGAAGGTTATGGCCTACCAGAGAGGCCAGGTCCAGGCTTCAGCCGACTAGGTCTAGGATGAAGAGTCCAACCAGGCTACAACCGAGACCCAAGGTCCAGGACGAAGAGTCCAACCTGGTCCAACAAGGTTACGGCCAACCAGAGAAGGCCAGCTCCAGGCTACGATCGACTAGGTCCAAGACGAAGAGTCCAACTAGGCTACGACTGAGACCCAAGGTCCAGGATGAAGAATGCAACCTGGTCTGAGAAGGTTACGGCCGACCAGAGAGACCCAAGGTCTAGGGTGAAGAGTCTGACCAGGTCCGAGAAGGTCACGACCGACTAGAAAAGGCAAAGTCCAGGCTACGGCCAACCAGGTCCAGGATGAAGAGTCCAACCAGGCTACGACCGAGACCCAAGGGCCAGGATGAAGAGTCTGACCAGGTCTGAGAAGGTTACGGCCCACCAAAGAAGCCCTGGTCCAGGCTACAGCCGACCAGGTCCTGGACGGGGAGTCCAACCAGGCTACGATCAAGACCCAAGGTCCAGGACGAAGAGTTCGACCAGGTATGAGAATGTTACGTCCAAAAAGAGAGGCCAGGTCCAGGATACGGCCGACCAGAGAGGCCAGGTCCAGGATGAGGAGTCCAACAAGGCTACAACCGAGACCCAAGGTCCAGGACGAAGAGTCCGACCAGGTCTGAGAAGGTTACAGCTGACCAGAGAGGCCAGGTCCAGGCTACGGCCTACCAGGTCTAGGACAAAGAGTCCAATCAGGCTACGACTGAGAACCAAGGTCCAGTACGAAGAGACCAACCTAGTTCGACACGCTACGGCCGACCAAGTCAAGGACAAAGAGTCCAACCAGGCTACGACTGAGACCCAACGTCTAGGATGAAGAGTCCGAACAAGTCTGAGAAGGTTACAGCCGATCAAAGAGGCTAGGTCCAAGTTACGGTTGAGTAGGTCTAGGATGAAGAGTCCAACTAGGCTACGGCCGCGGCCCATGGTCCAGGACAAAGAGTCCGACTAGGTCTGAGAAAGTTATGGCTGACCAGAGAGGCCAGATCCAGGCTACGGTCGACCAGGTCTAGGACTAAGAGTCCAACCAGGCTACGATTGAGAACCAAGGTCCAAGACAAATAGTCCGACCAGGTCCGAGAAGGTTATGGCCGACTAGAAGGGCCAGGTCCAGGACGAAGAGTCCAACCAGGCTACGTCCAAGTCCCAAGGTCCAAGACAAAGAGTCCAACCAGGTCCAAGAAGGTTACGGCCAAGCAGAGAAGGCCAGGTCCAGGCTACGGTCGACCAGGTCTAGGACGAAGAGTCCAACCAGGCTACGATCGAGACCCAATGTCTAGGATGAAGAGTTTGACCAGGTCTGAGAAGGTTACGGCCGATTAGAGAGGCCAGGTCCTGGCTACGGCCGACCAGGTCCAAGACGAAGAGTCCAACCAGGCTACGACTGAGACCCAAAGTTCGGGACAAAGAGTCCAACAAGGCTACGACCGAGACCCAAGGTCTAGGACGAAGAGTCTAACCCTATCCAACAAGGTTAGGACAAACCAGAGAGGCCAGGTCCAGGCTACGGCCAACTTGGTCCAGGAAAAAGAGTCCAACCAGGCTATGATCGAGACCCAAGGTCCAGGACGAGGAGTCCAAATAGGTCTGAGAAGGTTACGGTTCACTCGAGACGGCCAGGTCCAGGCTACGACCGGCCAGGTCTAGGACGAAGAGTCCAACCAGGCTACGAACGAGGCCCAAGGTCTAGGATGAAGAGTTTGACAAGGTCAAAGAAGGTTACGGCCGACCAGAGATGCCAGGCCCAGGCTACGGCCGACCAGGTCTAGGACGAAGAGCCCAACTAGGCTACGACCAAGACCCAAGGTCTAGGATGAAGAGTCTGACCAGGTCCGAGAAGGTTACGACCGACCAGGTCTAGGACAAAGAGTCCAACTATGCTACGACTAAGACCTAAGTTCCAGGAAGAAGAGTCCGACCAGGCCTGAGAAAGTTACGGCCGACCAAAGAGGCCAGGTCCAGGCTACAGCCGACCAGGTCTAGGATGAAGAGTCTAACCAGGCTACAACCGAGACCCAAGGTCTAGGACGAAGTGTAACACCCACCAATTTTAATGTAACGGATCATGTTAAGTTTGTAACGACATTAAGTAAATTTTATTAACAATTTATGTTATATGTTATGATTTATGATCTTAATGTTACTAACTATTTATTTCAAGTGTTATGACAGGTGACGACCGTATGGAATCGATGTGCTCAAGTGTTCATGTTAATTTTAATATATGTTTATTTATGATGAAATGATGACTTGAATGTTATAATGTATGGTATTTTAAGGACTATTCAGTAGGCTGGACTTTCAAGTTCAACAGGCCAAAAAGTCTGCCAAGAATCGACAGGCCAATGGAAACCATCGACAGGCCAAACTTTGAGGAATCGACAGGCCAAAGTGAAGAATCGGCAGGCCACTGACAGCTGATGAGCAGTCAGCAAAAATCTCTCCAAATTTATGGCTGAGATAATTACATTGATTGGGTGTTTTAATGGATTAATTGGTATAATTATGGATTAATTTCCTCATTTATGGAAATAAAACGTTTGACTTGGCATTGACTGAATGTAGTCGAGATGGTTTCCTATTTTAAAAAAAATGAAATATGGTAAGTCAGACCAATTGATTCGACTCTCCCTCAATCCTCTCCACTTTCCATGTGAAGCTTGCCTCAATTTTAGTCTAGATATTCAGAAAATTTCTGACATAATGGAGAGCATTGAAATTTTCTTTTTACGTTATTACTCTCTCTCTCTTTCTCTCACGTCTTTCCTTTTTCTCTCTCACTTACTCTGAGATGTTTCTTTTATTCTTTGCTTCTTCTTCTCTTCTCCACGTTTTCTATTCCTCCTCTCTCTCAAAAATTCTCTTGCAAATATTTGAGAAATATTGAGTTTTCTTTGGACGAATTGAAGGAATTTGAGAAGAATCGTTTTGAGGTAAGGGTTCGTTTTTGGTTTAATTTTGAAATGAAATCCTTCTCGACATGTGACTGCCATATCTTTCTCTAGGTATTTTTTTTTACTCTAAATTTTAATATGTTATCCATGTATGTGTTATGCAATGTTCCTCCAAGTTTCAAGTCATTTCGATTTTTCTAAATTAAGTTATGAATTTTCTATCCTCTACCACTCACAGTAAAATTTTGTTGTTTGGCTATGATGCGTGAAAAATGTAATTTTTGTTCAAGGAGTAAAGGTGTTTTGTTTACTACGAAATTTAGCAAGAATATTCATGTATATGTTATGTTATGGACTACAAAGTTTGGTATTGTTTTGATGAGTGAATTATGTGTTATGGAATTTCTATGAGAATAGGTCAAGGAAATTGTTTTAACAATGTTAATTTTTGGACTTTCATTTTATGTAATGTTTTATATGTTTAAATGATTTTATTAATGATGAAATAATTTTATGATATTGAAATATACGTTAGTAAGATGTTAGTATGAATTTTAAAATTAAAATATATGTGTTTTAATTGTTAGAAAATGTTTTCAAAAGATTACTCATTACCTTATTATTGTTAGTAGATTTCATGTTTGAAACACATGGTTTGTTTTTAGATACTTAATGTAATTTCTATGATAAAAGAGAAATCATGGTAATATGTTTATGTATTAGCTTTACCCTAGATAAGTATGGTGTCTAAAGTATGTGTGAATGTTAAGTTCTTAAGTCTTGGATCCATGTAGGTCAGTGACGTGTATGTGATGATTTTATGTTTTTGAAGATCTTGGTTAAGGATGCATGTTATAAATCATGTTTGTAAGAGATGAATGTATATGTGATGTTATATGAATGAATGTTTATTTTATGATGATAAGTATTAATTTTATTTTGTATCTTTAATGAATAAATGGCATGAACACACAAAGGAACGAGCACACTGAGACCGCGGCGACGTCACCAATTTTTATAAGGTTAAGTAAGCTAGCTTCTAAGGTAAGTACATTCTCACCTGCAACATGATGAGTTTTAATAGGTTTGATGTTATGTTCATGATGATATTTATGATGATTTTATGATGATTTCCTTAAAGGATCTCTTATGAAAGATTTTCATGATTTAAAGTTATGCATGTTTGATTATGGCAAATTTCAAAGCATGAAAGTTTTGCATATATGTATCACCTAATAAGTCTTGCACACCAATGTTATGATATGATATGATATGATGTCATGTTTGGTTTAGGAATAGCTACCCTTCTCCTCTCATGATGGCGCACCTACGATGATGATTATGGTGCAACACTTGGGCCCTTAAGATAAAATGGAATAAGTTTGAATATGGTCAATGTAATGAAAAATATGTTTCTATGAAAATGTGCTTAATGCACTATTATGATATGATGATGATGACAATGATGATGATGATGTTTATGAAATTTTTTTAAATTGTGAGAATTATATGTACTTACTAAGCTTTAGCTTATTCAAGTTTATATCGTGTTGCAGATAAGGGTAAGAAAGTCATGGATTAGGCGGAGGACATGGGAAGGCGTGTAAGCATATGGAAGATGAATTGTAACTAGAAGAATGCCAATCAAACAAGTTTTTACGATTTAACTTATGGTTAAATTATTGAACCTATTTTTTATGATGTGTTTTAAAGAATCCAAGAACTATGTTTCATTATTCTATTTTATCACTTTAAGAATTTGATCTTCTGCATTTTTAAAATTGAAGTTGTTTTACAAATTAAGTTTTCTTAAGAATTTTGGCTCTGTCGGCCTGCCGATCTCATTTTTGGCCTGGCAAACTTTAGAAGTTTTTAAACCCTGTTTTGCAGAGCCTCTGGTGCCCTGCCGGTTGATGATTTTTGGCCTGCCGACCATGTTCGGCCTGTCGAAGTCCTAAGTTCGGCCTGTCGAACTGTGGGAGCAAATAGTTTATAAATGATGTCATGTGATATGAGTTATGATTTTATATTTTGGTATATTTATTTTATTAAAGCAAGTTTATGATTAATTTAAAGTGAAATTGAATTAATTATGGTATGGAATAAGTTAATGAAAGTTGTTTAAAAAAAAATGGATGTATGGATCCTGGTTACATTTTCCTTTACTATGTTTACATTTGAAGTTCAAATAAGTATGTAATGTATGAATGTAACGACATCTATGACGTCCGTAAGCGAGGCGCTACAGGCTTTGGTATCAGAGAAAATTTTCGTTTACAATTCATATCGCCACACGTCAGTCCAAGTCCTCCAAGTAAGTATGTTTTAAAGTTAGATGTTTAATGTAAGTATAAGGATAAGAATGAGGTTTAGATGTTTAATGATTAATGTTCTAGTAGTGAAAACCTGTCTTATATTAGAAGATTATTTCTAAGTTCCTAACTCTTTTAGGAGAATTAACGATGGACGACCACAGAAGAATGCAAACGCGCACCCAAACCAATGAAAGGCTTATGACTATGATCGATGAGTTACAGAGGCAACTTGAGGATCAAAGAAGAGAAATTGCTGCGTTAAGGGCCAACGGCCAGAATGACGATCGATGAGGCAATGACGTGCCTCCTCCTCCTCCGCAGCCACCAGTTAATGAAGTCCCAGTTCCTGCTGCTAAACCAAGAGCGGCCTATTATGAACCTCTTCTAGTCAGATGGAAGAGGGTTAAGCCAGTAGACTTCGAGGGTTCAAAGGACCCGTTAGTCGCACAAGGATGGTTGAAGATGATTGAGGCTACCTTAAGACTCATGGATTTCATAGACACTGAAAAGGTCCTCTGTGCCTCGTACTGCCTCACCATGGAGGCTAGAATTTAGTGGGATGGCATCGAACAGAGTAGGAATGTAGAAGAAATGACATGGGATGACTTCTTTCATGAGTTCAACATGAAGTTCTTCCATATGAACATCACAAGGAAGCATTATGAGGAGTTCAAGAGCTTGCGCCAGGGGGATATGTCAGTTACTAATGTGGTGACAAAGTTTGACCAGCTTGGTCGCCTATGCCCAGGAATGGTTATGGATGAAAATGAAAAGGTCAGAAGGCTGATCAAGGTCCTCAGGCTTGAAATTGCTGCTATCGTTGATGGGGCAAGCCCACCTAGGACTCAAGAACAGGTTGTCATGAGAGCCCAGCGTGCAGAATTCACTTGTCCAAACTAAGAAGGAACCAGCCTCAATCGAGCCAACAAGCCAATAAGGCAAACAATCAAAACCACCCTCCACACAGGACGAAGAGTCCGACTAGGTCCGAGAAGGTTACGGCTGACCGGAGAGGCCAGGTCCAGGCTACGGCCGACCAGGTCCAAGACGAAGACTCCAACCAGGCAACTACCGAGACCAAGGTCCAGGACAAAGAGTCCGACTAGGTGCGAGAAGGTTACGGCCGACCAGAGAGGCCAAGCCCAGGCTACGGCTGACCAAAGAGGCCAGGTCCAGGCTACGGCCGACCAGGTCCAGGACAGAGAGTCCAACCAGGCTACGACCGAGACCCAACATCCAGGGTCAAGAGTCTAACCAGGTCCAAGAAGGTTACGGCAGACCAGAGAGGCCAGGTCCAGGCTACGGCCAACAAAGTCCAGGACAAAGAGTCCAACCAGGCTACGATCGAGACCCAAGGTCTAGGACGAAGAGTCCAACCAGGTTCGAGAAGGTTACGACTGACTAGAGAAGGCCAGGTCCAGGCTACAGCCGACCAGGTCCAGGACGAAGAGTCCAACCAGGCTACGAACGAGACCCAAGGTCTAGGACGAAGAGTTTGACCAGGTCCAAGAAGGTTATGGCCGATAAGAGAGGCCAGGTCCAGGCTACATCCGACCAAGTCTAGGACGAAGAGTCCAACTAGGCTACGACCGAGACCCAAGGTCCAAGACGAGGAGTCTGACCAAGTCCGAAAAGGTTACGGCCGACCAGGTCTAGGACAAAGAGTCCAACAAGGCTATGACTGAGACCCAAGGTCCAGGACGAAGAGTCTGACCAGGTCCGATAAGGTTACGGCTGACCAAAGAGGGTAGGTCCAGGCTATGGCCGACCAGGTCTAGGACGAGGAGTCCAACCAGGCTACGACCGAGACCCAAGGTCTAGGACGAAGAGTCCAACTAGGTCCGAGAAGGTTACGGCCATCCAGAGAAGGCCAGGTCTAGGCTACGGCAAACCAGGTCTGAGACGAAGAGTCCATCCAGGCTACAATCGAGACCCAAGGTCTAGGACGAAGAGTTTGACAAGGTACGAGAAGGTTACGACGGACCAGAGAGGCCAGGTCCAAGCTATGGCCAACCAAGTCTGGGACGAAGAGTCCAACTAGGCTACGACCGAGACCTAAGATCTAGGACGAAGAGTTTGACCAGGTCCGAAAAGGTTACGGCCAAGCAGAGAGGCCAGGACCAGGCTACAGCCTACCAAGTCTAGGACGAAGAGTCAAACTAGGCTGCGACCTAGACCAAAGGTCTAGGACGAAGAGTCCAACCAGGTCCGAGAAGGTTACGGTTGACCAGAGAGGCCAGGTCCAGGACGAAGAGTCCAACCTGGCTACGACCGAGACCCGATGTCTAGGACGAAGAGTCCAACCAGGCTATGACCGAGACCCAAGGTCTTGGACGAAGAGTCCAACCAGGTCCGAGATGGTTATGGCCGTCTAGAGAAGGCCAGTTCTCGGCTACGGCTGGCCAGGTTTGGGACGAAGAGTCCATCCAAGCTACGACCGAGATCGAAGGTCTTGGACGAAGAGTTTGACCAGGTCTGAGATGTTACGGCCGACCTGAGAGGCCAGGCCCAGGCTACGGCTGACGAAGTCCAGGACGAAGAGTCCAACCAGGCTATGACCAAGACCCAAGCTCTATGACAAAGACTCCGACCTGGTCCGAGAAGGTTACGGCTGACTAGAGAGGCCAGGTCCAGGATGAAGAGTCCAACCAAGCTTTGAATGAGACCCAAGGTCCAGGATGAAGAGTCCGACCAGGTACGAGAAGGTTACGGCCGACCAGAGAGGCCAGGCCCAGGCTACGGCTGACCAAAGAGGCCAGGTCCAGGCTACGGCCGACCAGGTCCAGGACAGAGAGTCCAACCAGGCTACGACCGAGACCCAACATCCAGGGTCAAGAGTCTAACCAGGTCCAAGAAGCTTACGGCAGACCAGAGAGGCCAGGTCCAGGCTACGGCCAACAAAGTCCAGGACAAAGAGTCCAACCAGGCTACGATCGAGACCCAAGGTCTAGGACGAAGAGTCCAACCAGGTTCGAGAAGGTTACGACTGACTAGAGAAGGCCAGGTCCAGGCTACAGCCGACCAGGTCCAGGACGAAGAGTCCAACCAGGCTACGAACGAGACCCAAGGTCTAGGACGAAGAGTTTGACCAGGTCCAAGAAGGTTATGGCCGATCAGAGAGGCCAGGTCCAGGCTACATCCGACCAAGTCTAGGATGAAGAGTCCAACTAGGCTACGACCGAGACCCAAGGTCCAAGACGAGGAGTCTGACCAAGTCCGAAAAGGTTACGGCCGACCAGGTCTAGGACAAAGAGTCCAACAAGGCTATGACTGAGACCCAAGGTCCAGGACGAAGAGTCTGACCAGGTCCGATAAGGTTACGGCCGACCAAAGAGGGTAGGTCCAGGCTATGGCCGACCAGGTCTAGGACGAGGAGTCCAACCAGGCTACGACCGAGACCCAAGGTCTAGGACGAAGAGTCCTACTAGGTCCGAGAAGGTTACGGCCATCCAGAGAAGGCCAGGTCTAGGCTACGGCAAACCAGGTCTGAGACGAAGAGTCCATCCAGGCTACAATCGAGACCCAAGGTCTAGGACGAAGAGTTTGACAAGGTACGAGAAGGTTACGACGGACCAGAGAGGCCAGGTCCAAGCTATGGCCAACCAAGTCTGGGACGAAGAGTCCAACTAGGCTACGACCGAGACCCAAGATCTAGGACGAAGAGTTTGACCAGGTCCGAAAAGGTTACGGCCGACCAGAGAGGCCAGGACCAGGCTACAGCCTACCAAGTCTAGGACGAAGAGTCAAACCAGGCTACGACCGAGACCGAAGGTCTAGGACGAAGAGTCCAACCAGGTCCGAGAAGGTTACGGCTGACCAGAGAGGCCAAGTCCAGGATGAAGAGTCCAACCTGGCTACAACCGAGACCCGATGTCTAGGACGAAGAGTCCAACCAGGCTATGACCGAGACCCAAGGTCTTGGACGAAGAGTCCAACCAGGTCCGAGATGGTTATGGCCGTCTAGAGAAGGCCAGTTCTCGGCTACGGCTGGCCAGGTTTGGGACGAAGAGTCCATCCAAGCTACGACCGAGATCGAAGGTCTTGGACGAAGAGTTTGACCAGGTCTGAGAAGTTACGGCCGACCTGAGAGGCCAGGCCCAGGCTACGGCTGACGAAGTCCAGGACGAAGAGTCCAACCAGGCTACGACCAAGACCCAAGGTCTAGGACGAAGACTCCGACCTGGTCCGAGAAGGTTACGGCTGACTAGAGAGGCTAGGTCCAGGATGAAGAGTCCAACCAAGCTTTGACTGAGACCCAAGGTCCAGGATGAAGAGTCCGACCAGGTGCGATAAGGTTACGGCCGACCAGAGAGGCCAGGCCCAGGCTACGACTGACCAAAGAGGCCAGGTCCAGGCTACGGCCGACCAGGTCCAGGACAGAGAGTCCAACCAGGCTACGACCGAGACCCAACATCCAGGGTCACGAGTCTAACCAGGTCCAAGAAGGTTACGGCAGACCAGAGAGGCCAGGTCCAGGCTACGGCCAACAAAGTCCAGGACAAAGAGTCCAACCAGGCTTCGATCGAGACCCAAGGTCTAGGACGAAGAGTCCAACCAGGTTCGAGAAGGTTACGACTGACTAGAGAAGGCCAGGTCCAGGCTACAGCCGACCAGGTCCAGGACGAAGAGTCCAACCAGGCTACGAACGAGACCCAAGGTCTAGGACGAAGAGTTTGACCAGGTCCAAGAAGGTTATGGCCGATCAGAGAGGCCAGGTCCAGGCTACATCCGACCAAGTCTAGGATGAAGAGTCCAACTAGGCTACGACCGAGACCCAAGGTCCAAGACGAGGAGTCTGACCAAGTCGGAAAAGGTTACGGCCGACCAGGTCTAGGACAAAGAGTCCAACAAGGCTATGACTGAGACCCAAGGTCCAGGACGAAGAGTCTGACCAGGTCCGATAAGGTTACGGCCGACCAAAGAGGGTAGGTCCAGGCTATGGCCGACCAGGTCTAGGACGAGGAGTCCAACCAGGCTACGACCGAGACCCAAGGTCTAGGACGAAGAGTCCAACCAGGTCCGAGAAGGTTACGGCCGTGCAGAGAAGGCCAGGTCTAGGCTACGGCTGACCAGGTCTAGGACAAAGAGTCCAACCAGGCTACGACCGTGACCCAAGGTCTAGGACGAAGAGATTGACTAGGTCCAATGTTACGGCCAACCAGAGGGGCTAGGTCCAGGCTACGACTGACCAGGTTGGGGACGAAGAGTCCAACTATGCTACGATCGAGACCCAAGGTCCAAGACGAAGAGTCCGACTAGGTCTGAGAAGGTTACGGCCGACCAGGTCCAAGACAAAGAGTCCAACCAGGCAACTACCAACACCCAAGGTCCAGGACGAAGAGTCTGACAAGGTCCTTGAAGGTTACGGCCGGCCAGAGTGGCCAGGTCCAGGCTACAGTCGACCAGAGACCAAGTCTAGGCTACGGCCAACCAGGTCCAGGATCGAGAGTCCAACTAGGCTACAACTGACACTCAACATCCACGACGAAGAGTCCGACTAGGTCCGTGAAGGTTACGGCCGACCAGAAAGGCCAGGTCCAGGCTACTACCAACCAGGTCTAGGACGAAGAGTCCAACCTGGCTACGACTGAGACCCAAGGTCCAAGACGAAGAGTCCGACGAGGTCCGAGAAGGTTACGGCCGACTAGGGAGGCCAGGAGGAGGCTACGGCCGACCAGGTCCAAGGCGAAGAGTCCAACCCGGCTACGACCGAGACCCAAGGTCTAGGACGCAGAGTCCGAACAGGTCCGAGATGGTTACGGCTCACCATAGAGGCTAGGTCCAGGCTTCGACCGACCAGGTCCAGGACGAAAAGTCCAAAAAGGCTACGACCGAGACCCAAGGATTAGGACAATGAGTTTGACTGTGTCCAAGAACGTTACGGCCGACCAAAGAGGCCAAGTCCAAGACGGAGAGTCCAACGAGGCTGCGACCGAGACCCAAGGTCTAGGACGAAGACTCCAACTAGGTTTGAGAAGGTTACGGCCGTCTAGAGAAGGCCAGGACCAGGCTACGACTGACCAGGTCCGGGACGAAGAGTCCAACTAGGCTAGGACCGAGACCCAAGGTCCAGGACGAAGAGTTCGACTAGGTCTGAGAAGGTTATGGTCGACCAAGGAGGCCAGGTCTAGGCTACGGCCGACCAGGTCCAAGGCGAAGAGTCCAACCAGGCAACTACAGAGACCTAAGGTCCAGGACGGAGAGTCCAACCAGGCTACGACCGCGTCCCAAAGTCTAGGACAAAGAGTCCGACCAAGTCTGAGAAGGTTACGGCTGACCAGAGGCTAGGTCCAGGCTTTGGCAGACCAGGTCCAGGATGAAGAGTCCAACTAGGCTACGACCGAGACCCAAGGTTTAGGATGAAGGTCTAGGATGAAGAGTCCAACCAGGCTACGACCGAGACCCAAGGTCTAGGACAAAGAGTCCAACTACGTTCGAGAAGGTTACGGCCGTCTAGAGAAGGCCAGGTCCAGGCTACGGCTGACTAGGTCCGGGACAAAGAGTCCAACCAGGCTACGATCGAGACCCAAGGTCTAGGATGAAGAGTTTGACCAAGACCGAGATGGTTACGGCCAACCAAAGAGGCTAGGTCCAGGCTACGGCTTACTAGGTCTAGGATGAAGAGTCCAACTAGGCTACGACCGAGACCCAAGGTTCAGGACGAAGAGTCCAACTAGGTCCGAGAAGGTAACAGCCGACCAGAGAGGCCAAGTCCAGGCTACAGCTGACCAGGTCCAAGCTGAAGAGTCCAACCAGGCTACGACCGAGTCCTAAAGTCTAGGATGAAGAGTCCAACCAGGTACGAGAAGGTTACGGCCGACCAAAGAAGTCTAGGTCTAAGAAACGACCGGCCAGGTCTAGGATGAAGAGTCTGACCAGGTCCGAGAAGGTTACGGCCTACCAGAGAGGCCAGGTTCAGGCTACGACCGAGACGAAGAGTCTAACTAGGCAACGACCAAGACCCAAGGTCTAGGACAAAGAGTCCAACCTAGTCCTAGAAGGTTACGGTCGACCAGAGAGGCCACGTCCAGGATGAAGAGTCCAACCAGGCTACGACCAAGACCCAAGGTCTAGGACGAAGAGTTCAACCAGGTACGAGAAGGTTACGGCCAACTAGAGAGGCTAGGTCTAGGCAACTGCCGACCAGGTCCAGGACAAAGAGTGCAACCAGGCTATGACTAAGACCCAAGGTCCAGGATGAAGAGTCCGACCGGGTCCGAGAAGGTTACGGCTGACAAAAGAGGCCAAGTCTAGGCTACGGTCGACCAGGTCTAGGACAACCAAAGAGGCCAAGTCCAGGCCACGGCCGAGCAGGTAGCAGACAAAGAGTCCAACCAAGCTACGACTGAGGCCCAAGGGCTAGGACAAAGGGTCCAACCAGGTGCAAGAAAGTTACGGCCGACCAGAGTGGCCAGGTCTAGGCTACGGACGACCAAGTCTAGGACAAGGAGTCTAACCAGGCTACGATCGAGACCTAGGGTCTAGGACGAAGGGTCCAACCCGGTCCGAGAAGGTTATGGCCGACCAGAGAAGGCCAGGTCCAGGCTTCAGCTGACCAGGTCCAGGCTACGGCCGATCAGGTCCAGGACGAAGAGTCCAACCAACCTACGAACAAGTCCCAAGGTCTAGGACGAAGAGTTTGACCTGGTCCGAGAAGGTTACGGCCGACCAGAGAGGCCAGGTCCAGGCTACGGCTGACCAGGTCCAAGCTGAAGAGTCTAACCAGGCAACGACCGAGACCCAAGGTCCAGGACGAAGAGTCTGACCAGGTCCAAGAAGGTTACGGCCGACCAGAGAGGCTAGGTCCAGGCAACGGCCGACCAGGTCCAGGATGAAGAGTCCAACCAGGCTACGACCGAGACCCAACGTCCAGGAAAAAGAGTTTGACCAGGTACGATAAGGTTATGGCCAACCAAAGAGGCCAAGTCCAGGATGAAGAGTCCAACCAAGCTACGACTGAGACCCAAGGTCCAGGACGAAGTGTCTGACCAGGTCCGAGAAGGTTACGGCCGAGCAGAGAGGCCAGGTCCAAGACAAAGAGTCCAACCAAGCTACGACTAAGACCCAAGATCTAGGACGAAGAGATCGACCAGGTCTGAGAAGGTTACTGCTCGTCAGCTGTCATCGGCCTGTCGATTCACCTCTTCGGCCGTTGATTCTTGACAAACTTTTCGGCCTGCCGAACTTGAAAGTCTAGCCTGCCAAACTGTCCTTAAAATACCATACATTATAACATTCAAGTCATCATTTCATCATAAATAAACGTACATTAAAATTAACATGAACACTTGTGCACATCGACTCCATGCGGTCGTCACCTGTCATAACACTTAAAATAAATAGTTAGTAACATTAAGATCATAAATTATAACATAAATTATTAATAAAATTTACTTAACGTCATTACTAACTTAACATGATTCCGTTACATCAAAATTGGTTGGTGTTACACGGCTGACTAGGTCTAGGACAAAGAGTCCAACCAAGCTACGACCGAGACCCAACATCCATGACGATGAGTCTGACCAGGTACGAGAAGGTGAGGACCGACTAGAGAGGCCAGGTCCAGGACAACGAGTCCAACCAGGCTACGACTAAGACCCAAGATCTAGGACGAAGAGTCCAACCAGGTTTGAGAAGGTTATGGCCGACCAAAGAGGCCAGGTCCAGGCTACGGCCAACCAGGTCCAGTACGAAGAGTCCAACTAGTCTACGACCGAGACCCAAGGTCAAGGACGAAGAGTCCAACTAGGCTACGACCGAGACCCAAGGTCTAGGACGAAGAGTCCGACTAGGTCCGAGAAGGTTACGGCCGACCAAAGAGGCCAAGTCCAAGATGAAGAGTCCAACCAAACTACGACCGAGACCCAAGGTCTAGGATGAAGAGTCCGACCAGGTCCGAGAAGGTTACGACCGACAAGAGAGGCCAGGTCTAGGCTACTGCCGACCAGGTCCAAGACGAAGAGTCCAACAAGCCTATGACCGAGACCCAAGGTCCAGGACGAAAAGTCAGACCAGGTCTGGGAAGGTTACAGTCGACCAGAGAGGCCAGGTCCAGGCTACGGCCGACCAGGTTTAGGACGAAGAGTCCAACCAAGCTACGACCGAGACCCAAGGTCCAGGATGAAAAGTACGACCAGGTCTAAGAGGGTTACGACCGACCAAAGAGGCCAGGTCCAGGCTACGGCCGACCAGGTCTAGGACGAAGAGTCCAACCAAGCTACGACCGAGACCCAAGGTCTAGGACAAAGAGTCCGACTAGGTCCGAGAATGTTACGGCCAACCAGAGAGGCCAAGTCCAGGCTACGGCCAACCAGGACCAGGGTGAAGAGTCCAACCAGGCTAAGGCCGAGACCGAAGGTCCAAGACAAAGAATCCGACCAGGTCTGAGAAGGTGACGGCCGACCAAAGAGGCCAGGTCCAAGCTATGGCAAACCAGTTCCAAGGCAAAGAGTCCAACCAAGCTACAACCGACACCCAAGGTCTAGGACAAAAAGTCTGACCAGGTCTGAGAAGGTTACGGCCGACCAGAGAGGCCAGGTCCAGGCTACGGCCGACCTGGTCCAGGACAAACAGTCCAACCAGGCTATGACCGAGACCCAAGGTCCAAGACAAAGAGTCTGAGCAGGTCCGAGAAGGTTACAACCAACTAAAGAGGCCCAGCCAAGCTACGACCAACCAAGTCTAGGATGAAGAGTCCAACCATGCTACGACCAAGACCCAAGGTCCAGGACGAGGAGTCTGACCAACATCGAGAAGGTTACGGCTGACCAGACCAAGTCCAGGCTACGGCCGATCAGGTCCAGGATGAAGAGTCTAACCAGGCTGCAGCCGAGACCAAGGGTCCCAGGCAAAGAGTCCGACCAGGTCCGAGAAGGTTACGACCAACCAGAGAGGCCAGGTCCAGGTAGCGGAAGACCAGTTCCAAGATGAAGAGTCAAACCAGGCTACGACCAGGACCGAAGGTACAGGGTGAAGAGTTTGACCAGGTCGAAGAAGGTTACGGCCGACAGAAAAGACAGCTCAAAGCTACGGCCGACTAGGTCCAAGACAAAGAGTCCAACCAGGCTATGATCGAGACCCAAGGTCCAGGACGAAAAGTCCAACCAGGTCTGAAAAGGTTTCGGTCGACCAGAGAGGCCAGGTCCAGGCTTTGACTGACCAAGTCCAAGATAAAGAGTCCAACCAGGCTACGACCAAGACCCAAGGTCCAGGTTGAAAAGTTCAACCAGGTCCGAGAAGGTAATGGCCGACCAGAGAGGCCAGGTCCAGGCTACGGCCGACTAGGTCCAGGATGAAGAGTCCAACCAGGCTACGACCGAGACCCAAGGTCTAGGACGAAGAGTCTGACTAGGTTTGAGAAGGTTACGGCCGACCAAAGAGGCCAGGTCCAAGCTACGGCCGCCCTAGTCTAGGACAAAGAGTCCAACCAGGCTACGACTAAGACCTATGGTCTAGGACGAAGAGTCCAACCAGGCTACAACCAGGATCGAAGGGCCAGGATGAAGAGTCTGACTTGGTCTGAGAAGGTTACGGCCGACCAGAGAGGCCAGATCCAAGCTACGGTTGACCAGAGTCTAGGAAGAAAAGTCTGACCAGGTCAGAGTAGGTTACGACCGACCAGAGAGGCCAGGCCTTGGCTACGACCGACCAGGTCCAAGATGAAGAGTCCAACCAGGCTACGTCCGAGACCCAAGGTCTAGGACGAAGAGTCTGACTAGGTCCGAGAAGGTTACGGCCGACCATAGAGGCCAGGTGCAAGCCACGGCTATCCTGGTCTAGGACAAAGAGTCTAACCAGGCTACGACTGAGACCCAAGGTCCAGGAAGAAGAATCCGACCAGGTCCGAGAAGGTTACGACCAACCAGAGAGGCTAGGTCCAGGCTACGGCCAAACGAGTCCAAGACGAAGAGTCTAACCAGTCTACGATAGAGGCCCAAGGTCTAGGACAAAGAGTCCGACCAGGTCTGAGAAGGTTACGGCCGACCAAAGAGGCCAGGTCTAGGCTACGGCCAACCTGGTCTAGGATGAAGAGTCCAACCAGGCTACGACCGTAACACAAAGTCCAGGATGAAGTGTCCGACTAGGTTCGAGAAGGTTACGGTTGACCAGAGAGGCCTGGTTCAGGCGACGACTGACCAGGTCCAAGACGAAGAGTCCAACCAAGCTATGACCAAGATCCAAGGTCTAGGACAAAGAGTCTGACCATGTCCGAGAAGGTTATGACAGACCAGAGTGGCCAGGTCCAGGACGAAGAGTCCAACCAGGCTACGACGAAGACCCAAGGTTCAAGACAAAGAGTCCAACCAGGTCCAAGAAGGTTGCGGTCGACTAGGGGAGGCCAGGTCCAGGGTACGGCCGACCAATTCTAAGACAAAGAGTCCAACCAGGCTACAACTAAGACCTAAGATCTGGAACAAAGAGTTCGAGCAGGTCTGAGAAGGTTAAGGTCGACCAGAGAGGCTAGGTCCAGGCTAGGGAAGAGCAGGTCCAGGACAAAGAGCCTAACCACGCTACGATCAGGACTGAAGGTCCAGGACGAAGAGTCCAACCAGGCTACGATCAAGACCGAAGGTCCAGAACGAAGAGTCCGACCAGGTCTGAGAAGGTTATGGCTGACCAGATAGGCCAGGTCCAAGCTACGGCCGACCAGGTCCAAGACGAAGAGTCCAACCAGGCTATGACTAAGACCCAAGGTCCAGGACAAAGAGTCCGATCAGGTTCGGGAAGGTTACGGCCTACCAGAGAGGCCAGGTCTAGGCTACGATCGACCTGGTCTAGGACGAAGAGTCCAACCAGGCTACGACTATAAACCAAGGTCCAGGATGAAGAGTCCGAATAGGTTCGAGAAGGTTACGGCTGACCAGAGAGGCCAGGTCTGGGCTACGACTGACCAGGTCCAAGACGAAGAGTCCAACCAAGCTACGACCAAGACCCAAGGTCTAGGACAAAGAGTCCGACCATGTCCGAGAAGGTTACGGCCGACCAGAGAGGCCAGGTCCAGGACGAAGAGTCCAACCAGGCTACGACGAAGACCCATGGTCCAAGACGAAGAGTCCAACCAGGTCTGAGAAGGTTGCGGCTGACCAGAGGAGGCCAGGTCCAGGCTACGGCCGACCAATTCTAGGACGAAGAGTCCAACCAGGCCACGACTGAGACATAAGGTCTAGAACGAAGAGTTCGACCAGGTCCGAGTAGGCTACGGTCGACTTGAGAAGCCTGGTCTAGGCTACGGCCGACCTGGTTTATGATGAAGAGTCAAACCAAGCTACGACTGAGACCCAAGGTCCAAGACGAAGAGTCCGTCTAGGTCCAAGAAGGTTACGGCCGACTAGAGAGGCCAGATCCAGGCTACAACTCTCCAGGTCCAGGACGAAGAGTCCAACCCGGCTACAACCGAGACCAAAGGTCTAGGACGAAGAGTCCGACTAGGTCCAAGAAGGTTACGGCCAACTAGAGAGGCTAGGTCCAGGCCACGGCTGACTAGGTCTTGGACGAAGAGTCCAACCAGGCTACGACCGAGACCCAAGGTCCAGGACGAAGAGTCTGACCATGTCCGAGAAGGTTACGGCCTACCAGAGAGGCCAGGTCTAGGCTACGGCCGACCAGGTCCTGGATGAAGAGTCCAACCAGGCTACGACTGAGACCCAAGGACTAAGGGAAAGAGTCAAAATAGGTCCGAGAAGGTTACGGCTGACCAGAAAAGGCCAGGTCCATCAACGATTGCAGCAATATCTGGCCTAAGGGTTCTGATCATCAGTCTTCTGACCCTTTCACCTTCATCCATAACCATTCCTAGACATAGATGAGCAAGGTGGTCAAACTTTGTCATCACATCAGTGACTGACATATCCCCCTAACGTAAGCTCTCGAACTCCTCATAATGCTTCCTCGTGAAATTCATATGGAAGAACTTCGTGTTGAATTCATGAATGAAGGCAGCCCATGTCATCTCTTCAACATTTCTGCTCATTTCAATGCCATCCCACCATATCCTGGCCTCCATGGTGAGGCAGTACGATGCACATAGGACCTTCTCGTTGTTCAAAAAATCCATGAGTCGTAAGGTGGCCTCAATCGTCTTTAACCATGCCTGAGCCACTAGCGGATCCTTAGAACCTTCAAAATCCGTTGGCTTAACTCTCTTCCATCTGACCAGTAGAGGTTCCTGATAAGCCACTCTTGGTTCAGCAGCAGGAACTGGGATTTCGTTTACTTGTGGCTGTGGAGGAGGAGGAGGCACATCATTTCCTCATCGGTCATCATTCTGGCCATTGGCCCTCAAAGCAGCTATTTCCCTTCTTTGGTCCTCAAGTTGTCTCTGAAACTCAGCAATCATCGTCATGAGTCTTTCGTTCGTTTGGGTGCGTGTCTGCATTCTTCGGTGGCCGTCCATCATAAATTTTCCTAAAAGAATTAGGACTTAGAAATAATCTTCCAATTATGAGACAAGTTTTCACTACTAGATCATTAATCATTAAACATTTAGACCTTAATCTTATCATCATACTTGCATCAATACATCTAACTTCATAACATACTTACTTGGAAGACTTGGATTGACGTGTGGCAATATGAATTGTAATCGAAAAGGAATGGCCAGATGTCGTTACATTCTTACATTCATACATAACGCCCCTTAATTCGGACGTCATATATGTCGTTACATTCTTACATTCATACATAATTGAACTTTAAACATATATATAAATACAAAACTTAAACGATACTTTTAATTGTAAAAGTAATTGAACGTACTTAACCAGGATCCATTCATACACCTTTTTTTTTTATTATTCATAACATTGTTTAAATCACATTGCTTAACTTATTCCATATAATAAATAATTCAATTATACTTTAAATTAATCATGAACTTATTTTAATAAAATAAATATACCAAGTTGTAAAATCAGGACTTATAATAACACCACATTAAATCACATTAATCATCACATCAATTAAAATTTACTTACTCCCATAGTTCGGCAGGCCGAACTTGGGACTTCGGCAGGCCGGAGTTCCTCAACCGGCAGGCCGACAGAGACTTTGTAAACCTGACTTAAAAACTTATCATCATCCGACAGGCCGAAAACATAATCGACAGATCAAACTTTTGGACATCGGCAGGCCGACCGAGCCAAAATCCTTGAGAAAACTTAATTTTGTAAAACAAATTAACTTTTCAATGAAAATGTGGAAGATCAAACTTCTTTAAAATGATAAAATAAAATATAAAACCATAGTTTAGTATTCTTAAAACTTAAGATAAAAATAATGTTGAAAATATAAAACTTGGTTTAAAACATAAAAACATTCTTCTTGGCATTTTTCCGGTTACAATTCATCGTGCTTGTGCTCCTCCATCTAGTCCATGATTTTCTTACCCTTATCTACAACATGACATAAAACATGATTAAGCTAATGCTTAGTAAGTACATATAATTCTCACAATTTAGAACATTTCATATACATCATCATCGTCATTGCCATCATATCATAAAAGTGCCTTAAGCACAATTTCATAGAAACGTATCTTTCATTTCATTGACCATTTTAAAACATCTTCCATTTTATCTTTAGGGCCCAAGTGTTCCACCATGAACATCATTGTTGGTGCGCCGTCATGAGAGGAGAAGGGTAGCTAATCCCAAACCAAACATGACATCATAACATATCATTTCATAACATTGGTGTGCAACACTTCTTAGGTGATACATATATATACATAATTTTTCATACTTTAAAACACGTCATCATCATACATGCATAACTTTAAATCATGGTAATCTTTCATAAGAAATCCTTTAAAGAAAATAACCATAAAATCATCATGAATAACATTGTGAATATAGCATCAAACCTTGTAAAACGTGTCATGTTGCAGGTGAGAATGTACTTACCTTAACGCTAGCTTACTTAACGTTAATATACTTTTTGGTAACGACGCCGCGGTCTCGATGTGCTCGTTCCTTTGCGTGTTCATGCCATTTATTCATTTAAAATACAATAAAATTAATACTTTTCATAATAGCGTAAATCATCCATACATATATCATCTATTCATATAACATTCATTCATATAACATTCATATATATACTCATCTCATATAATAAACATAACTCATAATCATCATTGTGAATACATAACATCATCATCACACATGTAAACACTATTCATAACATGCTTCCTTAAATATTATCATCAAAACATTTCATACATTATAAACATGAAAATCTTTTGAAAATGTTTTCTAATAATTTAAAATACATACATTTTAAAATTCATACAAACATCTTATTATTATCATGCATAAAATTATTTCATTATCATAAAATCATTTAAACATATATAACATTTCATAAACAAAATCCAAAAATATCATTGTTAAAACAGTTTCTTAATGTAATCTCATAAAAATTTCATAACATAACATACATTCATCATACATTATACATGTACATTCTTGACAACCTTCATGAAAAACATCATTCATTTACCTCTTGAATAAACATTACATTTTTCTTGCTTCATAATTAAACAGTAACATTTTACTGTGAAGGGTAAAGAATATAAAATTCATATTTTCCACAAAACACCTAAATAACATGAAACTTAGAAAAACATCATATAATATATACATAACATCATATTTAATAATTCGAGACAAAATATAATACCTATAGAAGATATTGTAGATGAATTGAGGAGGAGAATTTCTTTTCAAATTACCGAAAAAGTTCTTACCTTGAATTTCTTCTCAAATTTCTTGAATTCATGAACGAAGATATAACTTTTTCTTTCAATTTTTCTTGCATGAAATTTTTTAGAGAAAAGGAATGGAATTCGTGGAGAAGAGAAAAGGAAGAGAGGAATGAGAAAACGTCTCAGAAACTGAGAGAGAGAAGAGTGAAAAGATGAGAGAAAAACTGAGGAAAAGAACGTTAATTTTTTTTTTAACGTAATGAGCATAATGAGACTTCATTACTCTCCATTAAGTCAGAATTTTCTGACTGTTTAGTGCTAATTCGCATGAAGAAAGGAGAGCAAAGAGGGAAGTCAAATCCATTAGTCACAATTACCATATCTTGCCCTCTTAAAATAGGAAACCATTTAAAATTATACAAATCATTGCAAAGTCAAACCCTTTAGTTTCCTTAACTGACAAAATTATTCCATTAATATGCCAATTAATCACAATTAACCACCCATTTAATGTAATTATCTCAACCATAAATTTGGAGAGATTTCTGCTGACTGCTCGTCAGCTATGTTTGGCCTGTTGATTTTCCTCTTCGGCCTTTCGGTTCCACCATATTCGGCCTGCCGATTGTTCCCATCGGCCTGTCGGTCCTTGGCAGACTTTTCGGCCTGCCGAACTGTCCTTAAATGCCAAACATTAAAACTTTAAAACATTCATACATCATTGCATCATAATTAAACATACATTAAAATAATCATGAACACTTGAGCACAACGATTCCATGCGGTTGTCACCTGTCATAAAACTTGACATAAAAAGTTAGTAACATTAACATCATATATCATTACATATAACATAAATTATTTAATAAAATTTCCTTAACATCGTTACTAACTTAACGTGATTCATTATATAAAAATAGGTGGGTGTTACATGGTCGGCCGTAGCCTGGACCTGGCCTCTCTGGTCGGCCGTAACCTTCTTGGACCTGGTCGGCCGTAACCTGGTCGGACTCTTCGTCCTGGACCTTGTCTCTCGGTCATGGCCTGGTTGGACTCTTCATCTTGGACCAGGTCGGCCGTAGCCTAGACCTGGCCTCTCTGGTCGGCCGTAACCTTCTCGGACCTGGTTGGACTCTTTGTCTTGGACCATGGGCCTCGATTGTAGCCTGGTTGGACTCTTCGTCTTGGACCTGGTCAGCCGTAGCTTGGACCTAGCCTCTCTGGTCGGCCGTAACCTTCTCGGACCTGGTCAGACTTTTCGTCCTGGACATTGGGTCTTAGTCGTAGCCTGGTTGGACTCTTCGTCTTGGACCTGGTCGGCTGTAACTTGGACCCAGCCTCTCTGGTCGGCCGTAACCTTCTCCGACCTGGTCGGACTCTTTGTCCTGCACCTTGGGTCTCGATCGTAGCCTGGTTGGACTCTTCGTACTATACCTAGTCAGTCGTTGCCTGGACCTAGCCTCTATGGTCGGCTGTAACCATCTCGGACCTAGTCAAACTCTTCGTGCTAGACCTTTGGTCTCGGTCGCAGCCTGGTTGGACTCTTCGTCCTGGTCCTGGTCTTCCGTAGCCTAGACCTCGCCTTTCTGGTCGAACGTATCCTACTCGGACCTGGTCGAACTCTTTGTCCTAGGCCATAGGTCTCAGTCGTAGCCCCTAGTCAGCCGTAGCTTGGACCTGGCCTCTCTGGTCGGCCGTAACCTTCTCGGACCTGGTCGGACTCTTCGTCCTGCACATTTGGTCTTAGTTGTAGCCTAGTTGGACTCTACGTCCTGGACATGGTCGGCGGTAGCCTGGACCTGGACTCTCTGGTGGACTGTAACCTTCTTGGACCTGGATGGACTCTTCGTCTTGGACCTTGGGTCTCGGTCATAGCCTGGTTTGACTCTTCATCCTAGACCAGGTTGGCCGTAGCCTAGACCTGGCTTCTCTGGTTGGCTGTAACCTTCTCAGACCTGATCGGACTCTTTGTCCTGGACCTTGGGCCTCGATTGTAGCCTGGTTGGACTCTTTATCCTAGGCCATAGGTCCGAGAAGGTTACGGCCGACCAGAGAGGCCAGGTCCAAGCTACGGCCGACCAGGCCCAAGACGAAGAGTCCAACCAGGCTACGACCAAGACCCAAGGTCCAGGACGAAAAGTCTGACCAGGTCCGAGAAGGTTACAGCTGACTAGAGATGCCAGGTCCAGGCTACGGTCGATCAGTTTCAGGACGAAGAGTCAAACAATGCTACGACTAAGACCTATGGCCTACAACAAAGAGTTTGACCAAGTCCGAGAAGGCCAGGTCCAAGCTACGGCCGATCGGGTCTAGGATGAAGAATCCAGCCAGGCTACGACAAAGATCGAAGGTCCAGGACGAAGATTCTGACCCGGTCTAAGAATCTTACGATCGACCAGAGAGGCTAGGTCCAAGCTACAGTCGATCAGGTCCAAGACGAAGAGTCCAACCAGGCTACGACCGAGGCCCAAGGTCCAGGACTAAGAGTCTGACTAGGTTCGAGAAGCTTACGGCTATCCAGAGAGGCCAGGTCTAGGCTACGGCTGAATTGGTCCAGGATGAAAAGTCCAACCCGGCTACGACAGACACCGAAGGTCTAGGACGAAGAGTCCGACCAGGTCCAAGAAGGTTGCGCCTGACCAGAAAGGACAAGTCCAGGCTACGACTGACCAGGTCCAGGACGAGGAGTCTTACCAGGCTACATCCGAGAACAAAAGTCCAGGACGAAGAGTCTGGCTAGGTTTGAGAAGGTTACGGCTGAACAGAGAGGCCAGGTCCAAGCTACGGTTGACCAGGTCCAGGACGAAGAGTCCAACCAGGCTACTACTGAGACCTACGGCCTAGGACGAAGAGGTCGACCTGGTCTGAGATGGTTACGGCCGACCAGAGAGGCCAGGTCCAGGATATGGAAGACCACCTCCAGGACAAAGAGTCCAACCAGGCTACGACTGAGACCGAAGGTCTAGGACGAAGAGCCTGACAAGGTTCGAGAAGGTTACGGCCCACCACAGAGGCTAGGTCCAGGCCACGGTCTACTAGGTGTAGGAAGAAGAGTCCAACCAGTCTACGACCGAGACCCAAGGTCCAAGACGAAGAGTATGACCAGGTCGAAGAATATTTCGGGGGACCACAGAGGCAGGTCTAGGCTACGGCATACTAGGTCCATGACAAAGAGTCCAACCAGGCTACGACCGAGACCCAAGGTTTAAGACGAAGAGTCCAACCAGGTCCGAGTAGGTTACGGCCGGCCAGAGAAGGCCAAGTTCAGGCTACGGCCGCAGGTCCAGGATGAAGAGTCCAACCAGGCTACGTTTGAGACCTAATGTCTACGACGAAGAGTTCGACAAGGTCTGAGAAGGTTACGGTAGACCGGAGAGGCCAGGTCAAGGCTACGAAAGACCAGGTCCAGGATGAAGAGTCCATCCAAGCAAGAGGCCAGCTAGAAGGTCTTGGGCGAAGAGTTTGATAAGGTGCGAGAAGGTTACGGCCGACCCAAGAGGCCAGCTCCATACTACGGTCGACCAGGTCCAAGACGAAGAGTCCAACCAGGCTACGACCGAGACCCAAGGTCCTGGATGAAGAGTTTGACCTGGTCTGCGAAGATTACGGCCGACTAGAGAGGCTAGGTCCAGGATGAGGAGTCTTACCAGGCTACATCCGAGACCAAAGGTCGAGGACGAAGAGTCTGGCTAGGTTTGAGAAGGTTACGGCTGAACAGAGAGGCCAGGTCCAAGCTACGGTTGACCAGGTCCAGGACGAAGATTCCAACCAGGCTACTACTGAGACCTATGGCCTAGGACGAAGAGGTCGACCAGGTCTGAGATGGTTACGGCCGACCAGAGAGGCCAGGTCCAGGATATGGAAGACCACGTCCAGGACAAAGAGTCCAACCAGGCTACGACTGAGACCGAAGGTCCAAGACGAAGAGCCTGACAAGGTTCGAGAAGGTTACGGCCGACCAGAGAGGCTAGGTCCAGGCCACGGTCTACTAGGTGTAGGAAGAAGAGTCCAACCAGTCTACGACTGAGACCCAAGGTCCAAGACGAAGAGTATGACCAGGTCGAAGAATGTTTCGGGGGACCATAGAGGCAGGTCTAGGCTACGGCATACTAGGTCCAGGACAAAGAGTCCAACCAGGCTACGACCGAGACCCAAGGTTTAAGACGAAGAGTCCAACCAGGTCCGAGTAGGTTACGACCGGCCAGAGAAGGCCAAGTTCAGGTTACGGCCGCAGGTCTAGGATGAAGAGTCCAACCAGGCTACGATTGAGACCTAATGTCTACGACGAAGAGTTCGACCAGGTCTGAGAAGGTTACGGCAGACCGGAGAGGCCAGGTCAAGGCTACGAAAGACCAGGTCCAGGATGAAGAGTCCATCCAAGCAACGACCGAGACAGAAGGTCTTGGGCGAAGAGTTTGATAAGGTGCGAGAAGGTTACGGCCGACCCAAGAGGCCAGCTCCATACTACGGTCGACCAGGTCCAAGACGAAGAGTCCAACCAGGCTACGACCGAGACCCAAGGTCCTGGATGAAGAGTTTGACCAGGTCCGAGAAGATTACGGCCGACTAGAGAGGCCAGGTCCAGGCTACGATCGAGTAGGTCCAAGACGAAGTGTCCAACTAGACAACGACTAAGACCCAAGGTCTTGGACGAAGAGTCCGACCAGGTCCGAGATGGTTATAGCCGACCAGAAAGGCTAGGTCCAGGGTACGGCCAAGCAGGTCCGGGACGAAGAGTCCAACCAGGCTACGACCGAGACCCAAGGTTTAAGACAAAGAGTCCAACCAGGTCCGAGTAGGTTCCGGCCGGCCAGAGAAGGCCAAGTTCAGGCTACGGCCGCAGGTCCAGGACGAAGAGTCCAACCAGGCTACGATTGAGACCTAATGTCTAGGACGAAGAGTTCGACCAGGTCTGAGAAGGTTACGGCCGACCGGAGAGGCCAGGTCCAGGCTACGAAAGACCAGGTCCAGGATGAAGAGTCCATCCAAGCAACGACCGAGACAAAAGGTCTTGGGCGAAGAGTTCGACAAGGTGCGAGAAGGTTACGGCCGACCAAAGAGGCTAGCTCCATACTACAGTCGACCAGGTCCGAGACGAAGACTCCAACCAAGCTACGACCGAGACCCAAGGTCCTGGATGAAGAGTTTGACCAGGTCTGAGAAGGTTACGGCTGACTAGAGAGGCCAGGTCCAGGCTACGATCGAGTAGGTCCAAGACGAAGTGTCCAACTAGACAACGACTAAGACCCAAGGTCTTGGACGAAGAGTCCGACCAGGTCCGAGATGGTTATAGCCGACTAGAAAGGCTAGGTCCAGGGTACGGCCAAGCAGGTCTGGGACAAAGAGTCCAACCAGGCTACGACCGAGACCCAAGGTTTAAGACGAAGAGTCCAACCAGGTTCGAGTAGGTTCCGGCCGGCCAGAGAAGGCCAAGTTCAGGCTACGGCCGCAGGTCCAGGATGAAGAGTCCAACCAGGCTACGATTGAGACCTAATGTCTAGGACGAAGAGTTCGACCTGGTCCGAGAAGGTTACGGCCGACCAGAGAGGCCAGGTCCAGGCTACGAAAGACCAGGTCCAGGACGAAGAGTCCATCCAAGGAACGACCGAGACAAAAGGTCTTGGGTGAAGAGTTTGACAAGGTGCGAGAAGGTTACGGCCGACCAAAGAGGCCAGCTCCATACTACGGTCAACCAGGTCCAAGACGAAGAGTCCAACCAGGCTACGACTGAGACCCAAGGTCCTGGATGAAGAGTTTGACCAGGTCCGAGAAGGTTACGGCCGACTAGAGAGGCCAGGTCCAGGCTACGATTGAGTAGGTCCAAGACAAAGTGTCCAACTGGACAACGACTAAGACCCAAGGTCTTGGACAAAGAGTCCGACCAAGTCCGAGAAGGTTACGGCAGACCAGAAAGGCCAGGTCCAGGGTACGGCCGAGCAGGTCTGGGACGAAGAGTCCAACCAGGCTACGACCGAGACCCAATGTTTAAGACGAAGAGTCCAACCAGGTCCGAGTAGGTTACGGCCGGCCAGAGAAGGCCAAGTTCAGGCTACGGCCGCAGGTCCAGGATGAAGAGTCCAACCAGGCTATGATTGAGACCTAATGTCTATGACAAAGAGTTCGACCAGGTCCGAGAAGTTTACGGCTGACCGAAGAGGGCAGGTCCTATATACGAAATACCAGGTCCAGGATGAAGAGTCCATCCAAGCAACGACCGAGACAGAAGATCTTGGGCGAAGAGTTCGACAAGGTGCGAGAAGGTTACGGCCAACCAAAGAGGCCAGCTCCATACTACGGTCGACCAGGTCCAAGACGAAGAGTCCAACCAGGCTACGACCGAGACCCAGGGTCCTAGATGAAGAGTTTGACCAAGTCCGAGAAGGTTACGGCTGACTAGAGAGGCTAGGTCCAGGCTACTATCGAGTAGGTCCAAGACTTAGTGTCCTACTAGGCAACGACTAAGACCCAAGGTCCTGGATGAAGAGTCCGACCAGGTCTGAGAAGGTTACCGCTGACTAGAGAGGCCAAGTCGTGGCTACGGCTGACAAGGTCCAGACGAAGAGACCAACCAGGCTATGACCGAGACCAAAGGTCTAGGACAAAGAGTCCGACCAAGTTTGAGAAGGTTACGGCCAACTAGAAAGGCCAGGTCGAGGACACGGCCGACTTGGTCCCGGACGAAGAGTCCAATTAGGCTGCAACCGAGACCCGAGGTCCAAGACAAAGTGTCCAACGAGGTCCCAGAAGGTTACGGCTTGCCAGAGAGGCCAGGTCCAGGCTACGGCCGACCAGGTCCAAGACGAGGAGTCCAACCAGGCTACGACCGAGACCCAAGGTCCAAGACGAAGAGTCTAACCAGGTCCGAGAAGGTTACGGCCGACCAGAGAAGGCCAGGTCTAGGCTACGGCTTACCAGGTCTAAAAGAAAGAGTCCAACCAGGCTACGGCTGAGACCTAAGGTCTAGGACGAAGAGTCTGACCAGGTCTAAGAAGGTTACGGCTGACCAGAGAGCCCAGGTCCAAGCTACGACCGACCAGGTCCAAGACGAAGAGTCCAACCAGGCTACGACTAAGACCTATGGCCTAGGATGAAGAGTTCGACCAGGTCCGAGAAGGTTACGGCCGACCAAAGAGGCCAGGTCCAGGCTACAGAAGACCAAGTCTAGGACGACGAGTCCCACCAGTCTACGACCAAGACCCAAGGTCTAGGACGAAGAGTCTGACAAGGTCCGAGAAGTTTACGGCCGACCGGAGAGGCCAGGTCTAGGCTACGAAAGACCAGGTCCAGGACGAAGAGTCCAACCAGGCTACGACCGAGACAGAAGGTCTTGGACGGAGAGTCTGACATGGTACGAGAAGGTTACGACTGACCAAAGAGGCCAGCTCCATACTACGGTCTACCAGGTCCAAGACGAAGAGTCCAACCAGGTTACGACCGAGACCCAAGGTCTTGGATGAAGAGTTTGACCAGGTCCGAGAAGGTTACGGCTGACTAGAGAGGCCAAGTCCAGGCTACGATCGAGTAGGTCCAAGATGAATAGTCCACCTGGGCAATGACTAAGACCCAAGGTCCTGGACGAAGAGTCCGACCAGGTCCGAGAAGGTTACGGCCAAGTAGAAAGGCCAGGTCTAGGGTACGGCCGAGCAGGTCCAGGACGAAGAGTTCAACCAGGCTACGACCGAGGCCTAAGGTCCAAGACGAAGAGTCCGACCAGGTCCGAGAAGGTTACGACCGACCAGAGAGGCCAGGTCTAGGCTACGGCTGACCAGGTCCAGGACGAAGAGACCAACCAGGCAACAACCAAGACCAAAGGTCCCGGACTAAGAATCCAACCAAGTCTGAGAAGGTTACGGCCAACTAGAAAGGCCAGGTCCAAGCCATGGCCGACTAGGTCCTAGACGAAGAGTCCAACCAGGCTACAACCGAGACCCGAGTTCCAAAACAAAGAGTCCGACCAGGTCCGAGAAGGTTACGGCCAGCAAGAGAGGCCAGGTCCAGGCTATGGCTGACCAGGTCCAAGATGAAGAGTCGAACGAGGCTACGACCGAGACCCAAGGTCCAAGATGAAGAGTCCAACCAGGTCCGAGACGGTTACGAGAGCCCTACCAGGCTACGGCTGAGACCTAAGGTCCAGGACGAAGAGTTCGACTAGGTCCGAGAAGGTTACGGCAGACTATTGGGGCCAAGTCTAGGCTACGAAAGACCGGGTCCAACACGAAGACTCTAACCAAGCTACGACCGAGACCGAAGGTCCAGGACGAAGAGTCCGACCAGGTCCTAGAAGGTTAAAGCTGACCAGAGAGGCCAGGTCCAAGACGAAGAGTCCAACCAGGCTTCGACTGAGACCCAAGGTCTAGGACGAAAAGTCTGACCAGGTTAGAGAAGGTTACGACCGACTAGAGAGGCCAGGTCCAAGACAAAGAGTCCAACGATGCTACAATCGAGGCCTAAGGTCCAGGACAAAGAGTCTGACCAGGTCTGAGAAGGTTACGACTGACGAAAGAGGCCAAGTACAGGCTACGGCCGACCAGGTCCAAGATGAAGAGTCCAACCAGGCTACGACCGAGACCAAAGGTCCAGGACGAAGAGTTCGACTAGGTCTTAGAAGGTCACGGCCGACCAGAGAGGCCAGGTCTAAGCTACGGCGACCAGGTCCAAGATGAAGAGTCCAACTAGGCTATGACCGAGACCCAAGATCTAGGACTAAAAGTCTGACTAGGATGAAGAGTCCAACCAGGCTACGACCGAGATCAAAGATCCAGGATGAAGAGTCTGACGAGGTTCGAGAAGGTTACGGCCAACTAGAGAAGCTAGGTCCATGCCATAGTCAACTAGGTATAGGAAGAATAGTCCAACCAGTCTACGATCGGGACCCAATGTCAAGGACGAAGAGTCCGACCAGGGTCCAAGAAGGTTACGGCCTACCAGAGAGGCCAGGTCCAGGCTACGGCTAACTAGGTCCAGGACGAAGAGTCCAACTAGGCTACGATCGAGACCCAAGGTTCAAGACAAAGAGTCCAACTAGGTCCGAGAAGGTTACAGTTGACCAATGAAGGCCGAGTCCAGGCTACGGCCATAGGTCTAGAATGAAGAGTCCAACCAGGCTACGATTAAGACCTAAGGTCTAGGATGAAGAGTTCGACCCGGTTTGAGAAGGTTACGGCCAACCAGAGAGGCCAGGTCCAGGCTACAGAAGACCAGGTCCAGGACGAAGAGTCCAACCAGGCTACGACTGAGACCTATGGCCTAGGACGAAGAGTTTGACCAGGTCTGAGATGGTTACGGCCGACCAGAGAGGCCAGGTCCAGGCTACGAAAGACCAGGTCTAGGACGAAGAGTCCAACCAGGCTACGACCGAGATCAAAGATCCAGGATGAAGAGTCTGACAAGGTTTGAGAAGGTTACGGCCAACTAGAGAGGCTAGGTCCATGCCATAGTCGACTAGGTATAGGAAGAATAGTCCACCCAGTCTACGACCGGGACCCAATGTCTAGGACGAAGAGTCCAACCAGGGTCTAAGAAGGTTACGGCCTACCAGAGAGGCCAGGTCCAGGCTACGGCTAACTAGGTCCAGGACGAAGAGTCCAACTAGGCTACGACCGAGACCCAAGGTTCAAGACAAAGAGTCCAACTAGGTCCGAGAAGGTTACGACTGACCAAAGAAGGCCGAGTCCAGGCTACGGCCATAGGTCTAGAACGAAGAGTCCAACCAGGCTACGATTAAGACCTAAGGTCTAGGATGAAGAGTTCGACCCGGTTTGAGAAGGTTACGGCCAACCATAGAGGCCAGGTCCAGGCTACGGAAGACCAGGTCCAGGACGAAGAGTCCAACCAGGCTACGACCAAGACAGAAGGTCCTGGACGAAGAGTCTGACCAGGTGCGAGAAGGTTACGGCCGACCAGAGAGGCCAGTTCCAAGCGACGATCGACCAGGTCTAGGACAAAGAGTCCAACCAGGGAACGACTGAGACCCAAAGTCCTAGACGAAGAGTCCAACCAGGTCTGAGAAGGTTACGGCCCACCAGAGAGGGCAGGTCCAAGCTACGACCGACCAGGTCCAAGATGAAAGTCCAACCAGACTATGACCGAGACCCAAGGTCTGGGATGAAAAGTTTGACCAGGTATGAGAAGGTTACGATCAAACAGAGAGGCCAGGTCCAAGCTACGGCTGTCGAGGTCCATGACAAAGAGTCCAACTAGGCTACAATTGAGGCCCAAGGTCCAGGACAAAGAGTCTGACTAGGTCCAAGAAGGTTACGGACAACCAGAAAGGCCAGGTCTAGGCTACGGCCGAACAGGCTACGACCGAGACCCAAGGTCCAGGATGAAGAGTCCAACCAGGCTACGACCAAGACCAAAGGTCCAGGACGAAGAGTCTGACCAGGACCGAGAAGGTTACGGCCGACCAAAGAGGCTAGGTCCAGCTACAGCTGACTAGGTCCAAGATGAAGAGTCCAACCAGGCTTCTACCGGGACCCAAGGTCTAGGATGAAAAGTCTGACCTGGTTAGAGAAGGTTACGACCGACTAGAGAGGCCAGGTCCAAGAGAAAGAGTCCAACTAGGCTACAATCGAGGCCTAAGGTCTAGGACAAAGAGTCCAACTAGGTCCGAGAAGGTTACGACTGACCAAAGAGCCCAGGTACAGGCTACGGCCGACCAGGTCCAGGATGAAGAGTCCAACCAGGCTACGACCGAGACCAAAGGTCCAGGACGAAGAGTCTGACTAGGTCTGAGAAGGTTACGGCCGACCAAAGAGGCCAGGTCTCAGCTACGGTGACCAGGTCCAAGATGAAGAGTCCAACTAGGCTACGACTGAGACCCAAGATCCAGAACAAAAAGTCTGATCAGGTCTAAGAAGGTTACGACCGAACAAAGAGGCCAGGTCCAAGCTATGGCTGACCAGGTCCAAGATGAAGAGACCAACCAGGCTACGACCAAGGCCCAAGGTCCAGGACTAAGAGTCAGAATAGGTCCGAGAAGGTTACGACTGACCAAAGAGGCCAGATCTAGGCTACGACCGAACTGGTCTAGGACAAAGAGTCCAAACCGGCTACGACCAACACCCAAGGTCTAGGACGAAGAGTCCGACCAGGTCATGGAAGGTTTTGACCGACCAAAGAGGCCAGGTCCAGGCTGCAACCGACCAGGTCCTAGACGAAGAGTCTAACCAGGCTACAACCGAGACCAAAGGTCCTGGGCGAAGAGACTGACCAGGTCTGAGAAGGTTACGGCTGACCAGAGAGGCCAGGTCCAAGCTACAGCTGACCAGGTCCAGGACAAAGAGTCCAACCAGGCTACGACTGAGACCTATGGCCTAGGACGAAGAGTTTGACCAGGTCTGAGAAGGTTACGGCAGACCAGAGAGGCCAGGTCCAGGCTACGAAAGACCAGGTCTAGGACGAAGAGTCCAACCAGGCTACGACCAGGACTGAAGGTCCAGGATGAAGAGTCTGACAAGGTTCGAGAAGGTTATGGCCGACTAGAGAGGCTAGGTCCAGGCCACGGTCGACTAGGTATAGGAAGAATAGTCTAACCAGTCTACGATCGGGACCCAATGTCCAGGACGAAGAGTCCAACCCGGCCAGAAAGGCCAGGTCCAGGCTACGGCTGACTAGGTCCAGGACGAAGAGTCCATTCAGGCTACGACCGAGACCCAAGGTTCAAGACGAAGAGTCCAACCAAGTTCTAGAAGGTTATGACCGACCAAAGAAGGCCAAGTCTAGGCTATGGCCGCAGGTCCAAGATGAAGAGTCCAACCAGGCTACGATTGGGACCTAAGGTCTAGGACGAAGAGTTCGACCTGGTCTGAGAAGGTTACGGCCAACTAGAGAGGCCAGGTCCAGGCTACGAAAGACCAGGTCTAGGATGAAGAGTCCAACCAGGCTACGACTGAGACCTATGGCCTAGGACGAAGAGTTTGACCAGGTCTAAGAAGGTTACGACAGACCAGAGAGGCCAGGTCCAGGCTACAGAAGACCAGGTCTAGGACGAAGAGTCCAACCAGGCTACGACCGAGACTGAAGGTCTAAGATGAAGAGTTTGACAAGGTTTGAGAAGGTTACGGCTGACTAGAGAGGCTAGGTCTATGCCACAGTCTACTAAATTACCCCTTAGATCATTATACATTTTTGTTGCACCTAGGTGAATAAAGTAAGGACTGTCATGAATTTTCGCCAAGATCTTTTCCCTTAAGCCATCAACATTGGGAACACATAAGCGGTCCTTAAGGTACAGAGTTTCGTCATCCACAATACAAAACTCCCGACATTTTCCTTCTTTCATTTCCTGCTTAATCCTTATGAGGCTTACATCGTCATCTTGCTTACTCTGAATTTCATCATACATCGTCGGAGCAAGGGAGAGTGCTGATATTTGCTGGCCTGCTATAAGTTCTAAACCGAAGTCTAGAATTTCCTTCCTTAAAGGTAGAGACATTGCTTGCATTGACATCAACGTGGCAACTGACTTCCTACTTAAAGCATCAGCCACTCGGTTAGCTTTTCCAGGATGATAAAGGATTTCACAATCGTAATCCTTCACCAACTCTAACCATCTTCGTTGTCTCATGTTCAGGTCTCTTTCCATGAAGCAATACTTCAGACTTTGATGATCAATGAAGATCTTGCATTGGACACCATATAAATAGTGTCTCCATATCTTCAACGCAAAAACAACTGCTGCTAACTCAAGGTCATGAGTAGGATAGTTCTTTTCATAATCCTTTAGTTATCTTAACGCATAAGCAAGCACCCTTTCATTTTGTATTAATACAGCTCTGAGGCCCATCTTGGATGCATCACTATAAATTACAAACCCATCATTACCTTCTGGAATAGCCAATACTGGAGCTGTCATTAGCCTCTTCTTCAGTTCTTGAAAACTCTTCTCGCATGCATTTTTCCATTCATACTTCTTTCCCTTGCGAGTTAGGTTCGTGAGTGGAGCTGCTATCATGGAGAAATCTTCTACGAATCTCCGATAATAACCTGTTAAACCCAAGAAGCTCCTTATTTCACTTGCATTCATCGGTTGCTTCCAGTTGAGAACAGCTTCTTCTTTAGCAGGGTCAACCATAATCCCTTCCTTTGAAATAACATGCCCCAAGAAAGACACTTTATCAAGCCAAAACTTGCATTTGGAGAACTTTGCATAAAGCTGGTGTCTTCTTAAAGTCTCCAGTACAATCCTCAAATGCTCCTCATGTTCTTCTTGATTCTTTGAATAGACAAGAATATCATCGATAAATACAACAACAAATTTATTGAGGAAATCCTTGAATACCCGGTTCATCAAATCCATAAAAGCAGCTGGTGCATTCGTCAGATCGAAAGGCATAACCACAAATTCATGGTGACCATACCTCGACTTGAAAGCAGTCTTGGGAATATCTCCTTCTTTAACCTTCAATTGATGATATCCCGATCGTAGATCAATCTTTCAAAACACGGATGCACCCTTGAGCTAATCAAACAAATCATCAATTCGTGGCAACGGATACTTGTTCTTAATTGTCACCTTCTTTATTTCTCTATAATCAATGTAGAGTCTCATAGTGCCATCCTTCTTCTTTACAAACAAGATTGGAGCTCCCCAAGGTGAGTGACTTGGCCTGATGAATCCTTTGTCGAGTAGCTCCTTTAATTACATGTGAAGCTTCTTTAACTCTGTCGGGGCCATTCTGTAAGGCTCTTTTGAGATCGAATCAGTGCCAAGAGTGAGCTCAATCTCAAATTCAACTTCTCTTTCTAGCGGTAGACTTGTCAGATCATCAGGAAACACATCTACATATTCATGTACAACAGACACATCTTCAATTCTTATCTTTTCTTCTTGACTTTTGTCTACAATGTTTGCCAGATAGCCCATGCAGCCACTCGCTAAAAACTTCCTTGCTTTCATTGCCGATAAGAACATGTGGGGTTTCTTTATGGACTCGCCAACATAAATGAACTTCTGATCACCTTCAGGATGGAAGATCACCTTTCGTTTTCAGCATTCTATAGAGGCATTGTACTTGCTTAGGAAATCCATCCTAAGAATCATGTCGTAGTCATGCATGTCGATCACAATGAGGTCGATGAAAAGTTTCCTATCAGAAATCCATAGGGGTATTGCACGTAAATAGTACGTGGATAATATCACTTCCCCGGAGGGTAGTGTCGTAGTGAATCCCTGTCTCATAGGCTCTAAACGAACCTCTATCTTTTTAGCATATGACATAGACACAAAAGAATGTGTGGCACCCGTATCAAAAAGAACATAAGCATCGTGAGATAAACTTGTTATCTGACCTGTGACCACATTGGAGGCTTCAGTAGCCACTTGTTCTTTCGTCACGGCATAGATTCAGGCATTCATTGGTGGGACTTTAATTCTCCCTTGACTGATAAGTGGCCCTTCAAGGGAAGCTTGCATCTTATGAAGCTGAGCTTGAGGAAGAGCTCTCTATGGGGCATTGGCATTCATTAGCTTGGGGCAGTTCTTAACAAAGTCGTATTCGCGCCTAGAAATGAAACATTGGTTTGTTCCCAAGCAACATTCCCTGGATGCTTCTTTCCACATTTAGAACATGGTTGGAACCGCCTGTTATTATTGTTGTGCTGACCATCATTGTGCCTTTTGTTGTCTTGGCCCTGTTGGTTTTGAGGATTACCCTTCCTCTTGTTGTTCCTCCAGTTTTGGTTGTTGTTGTTGCTGCTGTTCCTATGGGGAGGGCGGTTCTAGTTGTTTGCATTGCTGGCTTGTTGGCCAGGCTGAGGCTGGTTCCTTCTTAACTTGGACAGATGAAACTCAGCACGTTGATCCCTCATGACAACCTACTATTAAGTCCTAGGTGGACTTGCCCCATCCACAATAGCAGCAATTTCTGGCCTAAGGGCTCTGATCAGTCTTCTGACCCTTTCACTTTCATCCATAACCATTCTTGGACATAAACGGGCTAGCTGGTCAAACTTTGTTACCACATCTATGACTGACATATCCCCCTAGCGTAGGTTCTCAAACTCCTCAAAATGTTTCCTTGTAACGTTCATGTGGAAAAACTTCGTGTTAAATTCATGAACGAAGTCAGCCCATGTTATTTCATCAACATTCCAGCTCATTTCCATGCCATCCCACCAAATTCTGGCCTCCATGGTGAGACAATACATACACAGAGGACCTTCTCATTGTTCGTGAAATCCATCAGTCTTAATGTGGCTTCGATTGTCTTCAACCATCCTTGAGCTACTAGCGGATCCTTTGAACCTTTGAAGTCTGCTGGCTTAACTTTCTTCCATCTAACCAGAAGAGGTTCCTGATATGCCGCTCTTGGTTCAGCAGCAGGAGTAGGGACTTCGTTAACTGGTGGCTGCAGAGGAGGAGGAGGCACATCATTGCCTCATCGTTCATCATTCTGGTCGTTGGCCCTTAACGCAGCAATCTCCCTTCTTTGTTCCTCCAACTGCCTTGCAGCTCAGCAATCATCGTCATAAGTCTTTCGTTGGTCTGGGTGTGAGTCTGCATTCTTCTGTGGCTGTCCATCGTTAATTTCCTAAAAGAATTAGGAACTTAGAAATAATCTTCTAATTATGAGACAGGTTTTCACTACAAGATCATTAATCATTAAACATTTAGACCTTAATCTTATCATCATACTGGCATCATAACATCTAACTTTATAACATACTTACTTGGAGGACTTGGATTGACGTGTGGCGATATGAATTGTAATCAAAAATTTTCTCTGATACCAAAGGCTGTAACGCCCCCCCTTACAGACGTCACAGATGTCGTCACATTCATACATTCATACTTATTTAAACTTTAAACATAAACATATTTACAAAACTTATACGATACATTAAATTGTAAATAAAATTGAACATACATAACCAGGATCCATTCATTTTTTTTTTAATAATAACATTGCTTAACATATTCCATATTATAATTTATTCAATTACACTTTAAATTAATCATAAACTTATTTTCATAAAATGGATATACCAAGTTGTAAAATCATAACTTATGAAAACATCACATCATAACTCATTAATCAACACATCACTTAAAAATTTCTTGCTCCCACAGTTCGGCAAGCCGAACTTGGGACTTTGGCAAGCTGGACATGATTGGCAGGCCAGAGTTCCTCAACCGGTAGGCCGGCAGAGGCTTTGCAAATCAGGCTTAAAACTTATCATCGTTCGGTAGGTCGAAAACTTGATCGGCAGGCCGAACTTTCAAACATCGGCAGGCCGAGCAATAATGTTTGGCAGGCCGACCGAGCCAAAATCCTTGAGAAAACTTAATTTGTAAAACAGATTTAACTTTTCATAAAAAAATACGGAAGGTCAAAATTCTTTAAAATGATAAAATAAAATATAAAACCATAGTTCATGTATTCTTAAAACTTAACATAAAGATGTGTTCAAAATATAAAACTTGATTTAAAACATAAAAACATTCTTCTTGGCGTTCTTCTGGTTACAATTCATCGTGCTTAATGCTCACATGCCTTCCCATGTCCTCCGCCTAAACCATGATCTTCTTGCCCTTATCTGTAACATGACATAATCTTGAATAAGCTAATGCTTAGTAAGTACATATAATTCTCACAATTTAAAAACATTTCATATACATCATTATCATCATCATATCATAGAATTGCCTTAAGCACAATTACATAGAAACATATCTTTCATTACATTGACCATATTAAAACTTATTCCATTTTATCTTAAGGGCCCAAGTGTTGCACCATAAACATCATTATAGGCGCGCCGTCATGAGAGGAGAAGGGTAGCTAATCCAAAACCAAACATAACATCATAACATATCATAGCATAACATTGGTGTGTAATACTTATTAGGTGATACATATGTATACATAATTTTCATACTTTGAAACATGTCATCATCATGCATGCATAACTTTAAATCATGAAAATCTTTTATAAGAAATCCTTTAAGGAAAATAACCATGAAATCATCATGAATATCATTGTGAACATAACATCAAACCTTGTAAAACGTGTCACGTTGTAGGTGAGAATGTACTTACCTTAAAGCTGGCTTACTTAACCTTAATACGATTTGCTGACGACGCCGCGGTCTCGAAATGCTCGTTCCTTTGTGTGTTCATGCCATTTATCCATTAAAAATATAATAAAATTAATACTTATCATAAAACATCCATTCATATATCATCCATTCATATAAATTCATCTTAATACAAACATAATTCATAACCATAATTGTCAAGACATAAAATTATCATCACATATACATTCATCTCATATAAACATTATTCATAACATACTTCCTTAAGTATTATCATCAAAACATCTCATACATTACAAACATGATTATCTTTTGGAAACATTTTCTAGCAATTAAAATACATATAATTTTAATTTTAAAAATTCATACAAACATCTTATTATCATACATTTCAATATCATAAAATTATTTCATAATCAATAAAATCACTTAAACATATAAAACATTTCATAAAATGAAAATCCAAAAATAACATTGTTAAAAATAGTTTTCTTGACCTAATCTCATAGAAATTTCATAACATAAAATACATTCATTAAAACATTACCAAACTTTGCAGTCTATATCATAACATATCAATGAACATTCTTGTCAACTTTCATGAAAAACAAAACACATTTACCCCTTTAAAATAAAAATTACTTTTTCATACATCATAGTCATACAGTAATATTTTTTTGTGAAGGGTAGAGGATAGAAAATTTCATATTTATCATAGAAACATCGAAATGACTTGAAACTTGGAGAAACATCACATAACACATACATGCGTAACATATTAAAAATTCAAAACAAAGTTCAATACCTAGAGAAAGATATTGTAGACGGATTAAGGAGGAGAAATACTTTGAGAAACACCAAAAGAAATAAATTCTTACCTTAAAAATTTTCTTCTCAAAATTCTTGACTTGAACTAACGAAATATAACTTTTTCTTTCAATATTTTCAGAAAAATTTTGAGAGAAAGAAGGATGAAATTCATCGAGAAGGGAAGAAGAAGAGAAAGACAAAAGAAGCGTCTCAGAATTGAGAGAGAGAAGATGTAAGAGGATGAGAGAAAAATGGAAAAAGAACGTTAAAAATTTTTAACGTAATGAGCATAACCGATGAAAATTCAATACCCTCCATTAAGTTAGAAATTTTTGACTAATTGATGGCTAATTGGCATGGAGGAAGGAGAGCAAAGAGGGAAAGTCAAAACTATTAGTCTCACTTGCCATATTTTTGCCCTCTAAAAATAGGAAACTATTTTAAAAAATACAAATCAATCCAAAGTCAAACCTTTTATTTCCTTAATTGATAAAATTATTCCATTATTATGCCAATTAATCACCCAATTAACGTAATTATCTCAGCCAAAAATTAGGAGAGATTTCTGCTGACTGCTCGTCAGCTGTCTTCGGCCTGTCGATTTTCCTCTTCGGCCTACCGGTTCCACCAAGTTCGGCCTGCCGATGGTTCCCATCAACCTGCCGATCTTTGGTAGACTTTTCGGCCTATCGAACTTAAAAGTCTGGCCTGCCGAACTGTCTTTAAATGCCATACATTAAAACATTCAATTCATCATTGCATCATAATTAAACATACATTAAAATGAACACTTGAGCACAACAATTCCATGCAGTCGTCAACTGTCATAAAACTTGACATAAAAAAGTTAGTAACATAAAGATCATATATCATAACATATCACATAAATTATTAATAAAATTTCCTTAACGTCGTTACTAACTTAACGTGATCCATTACATAAAAATAGGTGGTAGTTACACGTAGCCTGGTTGGACTCTTTGTGCTGGACCTGGTCGGCCATACCTTGGACCTAGCCCCTCTAGTTGGTCGTAACCTTCTCGGACCTGGTTGGACTCTTCATCCAGGACCTCAGCCGTAGCTTGCACCTGGCCACTCTGGTCGGCCATAACCTTCCCAGACCTGGTAGGACTCTTCATCCTAGACCTTGGGTCTTGGTCGTTGCCTAGTTGGACCCTTCGTCCTGGACCTGGTCGGCCGTAGCTTGGACCTGACCTCTCTGGTCGACCGTAGCCTTCTCGGACCTGGTCAGACTCTTCATCCTAGACCTTGGGTCTCGGTCGTAGCCTGGTTGGACTCTTCATCTTGGACCTGGTCGGTCGTTGCCTGGACCTGGCCTCTCTGGTCGGCCGTAACCTTCTTGAACCTGGTCGGACTCTACGTCCTAGACCTTGGGTCTCGGTCATAGCCTGGTTGGACTCTTCGTCCTTGACCTGGTCTTTCGTAGCCTAGGCCTGGCCTCTCTGGTCGGCCGTAACCATCTCGAACCTAGTTGGACTCTTCGTCTCATACCTTGGGTCTCGGTCGTAGGCTGGTTGGACTCTTCGTCCTGGACCTGGTCGGCCGTAGCCTAGACCTGGCCTCTCTTGTTGGTCGTAACCTTCTTGGACCTGGTTAGACTCTTTGCCTTGGACCTTGGGTCTCGGTCGTAGCCTGGTTGGACTCTTCATCCTAGACCTGGTCTGTCGTAGCCTGGAGCTGGCCTTTCTGGTCAACCGTAACCTTTTTGGACCTGGTTGGACTCTTCGTCTTAGACCTTGGGTCTTGGTCATAGCCTAGTTGGACTCTTCATCCTGGACCTGGTCGGCCGTAGCCTGGACCTAGCCTCTCTAGTCAGTCGTAACCTTCTTGGACCTGGTCGGTGTCTTCATCCTGGAACTTGGGTCTCGGTTGTAGCCTGGTTGGACTCTTCATCTGGGACCTGGTCGACCATAGCTTAGACCTGGCCTCTCTGGTCAGCCACAACGCTTTCAGACCTGGTCAGACTCTTCGTCCTGGACCTTGGGTCTCGGTCGTAGCCTGGTTGGACTCTTCGTCATGGACATGGTCAGCCGTAGCCTAGACCTGGCCTCTTTGGTCAGTCGTAACCTTCTCAGACCTGGTTAGACTCTTTGTCTTGGATCTTAGGTCACGGTCGTAGCCTACTTGGACTCTTCATCCTGGTCATGGTCGGCTGTAGCCAAAACCTGGCATCTCTGGTCCACCGTAACCTTATTGGACCTAGTCGGACTCTTCATCTTCCACCTTGGGTCTCATCCGTAGCCTAGTTGGACTCTTCATCCTGGACCTGGTCGGTCGTAGCCTGGACCTAGCCTCCCAGGTTAGCCTTAACCTTCTCGAACCTGATCAAACTCTTCATCCTAGACCTTAGGTCTCGATCGTAGCCTGGTTGGACTCTTTGTCCTGGACCTGGTTGGCCGTAGCATGGACTTGGCCTCTCTGGTTGGCCGTAACCTTCTCAGACCTGGTCGTACTCTTTGTCCTAGATCTTGGGTCTCAGTCGCAGCCTGGTTGGACTCTTTGTCCCGGACCTGGTCGGCCGTTGCCTCGACCTGGCCTCTTTGGTCGGTCGTAACCTTCTCAGACCTGGTCAAACTCTTCGTCCTTGACCTTCGGTCTTGGTCGTAGCCTGGTTAGACTCTTCATCCTGTACTTGGTCGACCGTGGCCTAGACATGGCCTCTTTGGTTGGTCGTAACCTTCTCAGACTTGGTTAGACTCTTTGTCCTAGACCTTGGCCCTCGGTCGTAGCCTGGTTGGACTCTTCATCTTGGACCTGGTCGGCCGTAGCTAGGACCTGTCCTCTCTGGTCGGCCGTAACCATCTCAGACCTGGTCGGACTCTTCAACCAAGACCTTGGGTCTCGGTCGTTGCCTGGTTGGACTCTTCACCCTGGACCTTGGGTCTCAGTCGTAGCCTAGTTGGACTCTTTGTGGTGGACCTTGTCTGCCGTGGCTTGGACCTGGCCTCTTTGGTCGGCCGTAACATTCTTGGAATTGGTCAGACTCTTCGTCCTTGACCTTGGGTCTTGGTTGTAGCCTGGTTGGACACTTCATCTAGGACTTGGTCTGCTATAGCCTAGACCTAGCCTCCCTGGCCGGCCGTAACCTTCTCGAACCTGGTCAGACTCTTTGTCCTAGACCTTGGGTCTCGGTCGTAGCCTGATTGGACTCTTCGTCATGAACCTAGTCGGGCGTAACCTTCCCAGACCTGGTCGAACTCTTCCTCTTGTACTTTGGGTCTCTGTCGTAGCCTGGTTGGACTCTTCGTCCTGGACCTGCTCGGTCGTACCCTAGACCTGGCCTCTTTGGTTGGCCGTAACCTTCTCGGACCTGGTTGGACTCTTCATCTTGGACCTTGGGTCCCTAGACCTGGCCTCTCTGGTCAGACTTGTCGTCCTGGACCTTGGGTCTCGGTTGTAGACTTGTTGGACTCTTCGTCTAGGACCTAGTCGGCTGTAGCCTGGTCCTGGCGTCTCTGGTCGACCGTAACCTTCTCGGACCTGGTTGGACTCTTTTTCTTGGACCTTGGGTCTCGTTCGTTGCCTGGTTGGACTCTTCGCCCTAAACCTGGTTAGACGTAGCCTGGACCTAGCCTCTCTGGTCGATCGTAACCATCTCAAACTTGGTCGGACTCTTTGTCCTAGACCTTAGGCCTCAGTCGTAGCCTGGTTGTATTCTTCATTCTAGACCTGATTAGTCGTAGCCTGGACCTGGCCTCTCTGGTCGGCTGTAACCTTCTCAGACCTGGTCGGACTCTTCGTCCGGGACCTTAGGTCTCAGTCATAGCCTAGTTGGACTCTTTGTCCTAGACTTGGTCAGCTGTAGCCAGGACCTGACCTCCCTGGTCGGCCGTAACCTTCTCAGACCTGGTCAAACTCTTCATCCTGGACCTGGGGTCTCGGTCGTTGGTTTGTTGGACTCTTCGTCCTAGACCTGGTTGGCCTTAGCTTGGACTAGGCCTCTCTGGTCCGCCGTAGCCTTCTTGGACCTAGTCAGACTCTTCGTCCTGGACCTTGGGTCTTGGTTGTAGCCTGGTTGGACTCTTCGTCTTAGACTTGGTCGGTCGTAGCCTAGACCTGGTCTCTCTGGTTGGCCGTAACCTTCTCGGACCTAATAGGACTCTGCACCCTTGAACTTAGGTCTCGGCCATTGCCTAGTTGTACTGTTCGTCCTTGACCTGGTCGGTCGTAGCCTGGACCTGGCCTCTCAAGTCAGCCTTAACCTTCTCGGACCTGATCAGACTCTTCATCCTGGACCTTGGGTCTCGATCATAGCCTGGTTGGACTCTTTGTCCTGGACCTGGTTGGTCGTAGCATGGACTTGGCCTCTCTGGTTGGCCGTAACCTTCTCGGACCTGGTTGCACTCTTTGTCCTAGATCTTGGGTCTTAGTCGCAGCCTGGTTGGACTCTTTGTCCCAGACCTGGTCGGCCGTAGCCTCGACCTAGCCTCTTTGGTCGGTCGTAACCTTCTCAGACCTGGTCGAACTCTTCGTCCTGGACCTTCGGTCTCGGTTGTAGCCTGGTTAGACTCTTCATCCTGGACTTGGTCTGCCGTGGCCTAGACATGGCCTCTTTGGTTGGTCGTAACCTTCTCAGACTTGGTTAGACTCTTTGTCCTAGACCTTGGCCCTCGGTCGTAGCCTGGTTGGACTCTTCATCTTGGACCTGGTCGGCCGTAGCTAGGACCTGTCCTCTCTGGTCGGCCGTAACCATCTCAGACCTGGTCGGACTCTTCATCAAAGACCTTGGGTCTCGGTCGTTGCCTGGTTGGACTCTTCGCCCTTGACCTTGGGTCTCAGTCGTAGCCTAGTTTGACTCTTTGTGGTGGACCTCGTCAGCCGTGGCTTGGACCTGGCCTCTCTGGTCTGCCGTAACGTTCTTGGAATTGGTCGGACTCTTCGTCCTTGACCTTGGGTCTTGGTTGTAGCCTGGTTGGACACTTCATCTAGGACCTGGTCAGCTATAGCCTAGACCTGGCCAGCCGTAACCTTCTCGAACCTGGTCAGACTCTTTGTCCTAGACTTTGGGTCTCGGTCATAGCCTGATTGGACTCTTCTTCATGAACCTAGTCAGGCGTAGCCTGGACCTGGCCTCTCTGGTCTGCCGTAACCTTTTCGGACCTGGTCGGACTCTTTGTCTTGGACTTTGGGTCTCTATCGTAGCCTGGTTGGACTCTTCATCCTGGACCTGCTCGGTCGTACCCTAGACCCGGCCTCTCTGGTTGGCCGTAACCTTCTCAGACCTGGTTGGACTCTTCGTCTTGGACCTTGGGTCCCTAGACCTGGCCTCTCTAGTCGGACTCGTCGTCCTGGACCTTGGGTCTCGGTGGTAGACTGGTTGGACTTTTTGTCTAGGACCTAGTCGGCTGTAGCCTGGGCCTGGCATCTCTAGTCGACCGTAACCTTCTCGAACCTGGTCGGACTCTGTGTCTTGGACCTTGGGTCTCGTTCGTAGCCTGGTTGGACTCTTCACCCTAAACCTGGTCAGATGTAGCCTGGACCTAGCCTCTCTGGTCGATCGTAACGATCTCAGACCTGGTTGGACTCTTTGTCCTAGACCTTGGGCCTCAGTCGTAGCCTTGTTGCATTCTTCGTTCTAGACCTGATTGGCCATAGCCTGGACCTGGCCTCTCTAGTCGGCTGTAACCTTCTCAGACCTAGTCGGACTCTTCGTCCGGGACCTTAGGCCTCAATCGTAGCCTAGTTGGACTCTTTGTCCTGGACTTGGTCAGCCGTAGCTAGGACCTGACCTCCCTGGTCGGCCGTAACCTTCTTAGACCTGGTCAGACTCTTCATCCTGGACCTGGGGTCTCAGTCGTTGCTTTGTTGGACTCTTCGTCCTAGACCTGGTTGGCCGTAGCTTGGACCAGGCCTCTCTGGTCGGCTGTAGCCTTCTCGGACCTGGTCAGACTCTTCGTCCTGAACCTTGGGTCTCAGTTGTAACCTGGTTGGACTCTTCGTCTTAGACTTGGTCGGCCGTAGCCTAGACCTGGTCTCTCTGGTTGGCCGTAACCTTCTTGGACCTGGTAGGACTCTGCGTTCTGGAACTTAGGTCTCGGCCATAGCCTGGTTGTACTGTTCGTCCTTGACCTGGTCTTCCGTAGCATAGGCCTGGCCTCTCTGGTCGGCCGTAACCTTCTCAGACCTGGTTGGACTCTTTGTCTTGGACCTTGGGTGTCGGTAGTAGGCTGGTTGGACTCTTTGTCCTAGACCTAGTCGGCCGTAGCCTGGACCTGGCCTCTCTGGTCGGCCGTAACCTTCTTGGACCTAGTCAGACTCTTCGTCTTGGACCTTGGGTCTTAGTCGTAGCCTGGTTGGACTCTTCATCCTGGACCTGGTCAGTCATAGCCTAGACCTGGCCTTTCTGGTCAGCCGTAACCTTCTCGGACCTAGTTGGACTCTTCGTCTTGGAGCTTGGGTCTTGGTCGTAGCCTAGTTGGACTCTTCATCCTGGACCTGGTTGGCCATAGCCTAGACCTGGCCTCTCTGGTCGGCCGTGACCTTCTTGGACCTGGTCAGACTCTTTGTCATGGACCTTGGCTCTTGGTTGTAGCCTGGTTGCACTCTTCGTCTGGGACCTGGTCGGCCGTAGCCTAGACCTGGACTCTCTAGTCCGTCGTAACCCTCTCGGACTTGGTTGGACTCTTCATCTTAGACCTTGGGTCTCGGTCGTAGCCTGGTTGGACTCTTCATCATGGACATGGTCGACCGTAGCCTGGACCTGGCCTCTCTGGTCGGTCGTAACATTCTCAGACCTGGTCAGACTCATCGTCCTAGACCTTGGGTCTCGATCGTAGCCTGGTTGGACTCTTCGTCCTGGACCTGGTCAACCGTAGCCTGGACCTGGCCTCTTTGGTCGGCCGTAACCTTCTCGGACCTGGTCGGACTCTTCGTCTTGGACCTTTGTTCTCGGTCGTAGCCTGGTTGGACTCTTCATTCTGGACCTGGTCGGCTGTAACCATCTCAGAATTGATCAGACTCTTTGTCCTGGACCTTGGGCCTCGGTCGTAGCCTGGTTGGACTCTTCGTCCTGGACCTGGTCAACCGTAGCTAGGACCTGTCCTCTTTGGTCGGCCGTAATCTTCTCGGACCTGGTCAGACTCTTTGTCCTGGACCTAGTTGGACTCTTTGTGCTGGACCTGATCAGCCGTGGCTTGGACCTGGCCTCTCTGGTCGGCCGTAACCTTCTTGGACCTGGTTGAACTCTTCGTCCTAGACCTTGGGTCTCGGTTGTAGCCTGGTTTGACTCTTCATCTTGGACCTGGTCGGCTGTAGCCTGGACCTGGCCTCTCTGGTCGACCGTAACCTTCTCGGACCTAGTTGGACTCTACGTCCTTGACCTTGGGTCTCGGTCGTAGCCTGGTTGGACTCCTTGTCCTTGACCTGGTCTTTTGTAGCCTGGACCTGGCCTCTCTGGTCGGCCGTAACCTTCTCGGACCTGGTCGAACTCTTCGTCCTAGACCTTGGCTCTCAGTCGTAGCCTGGTTGGACTCTTCATCTAGGACCTGGTTAGACTGTTTGTCCTGGACCTTGGGTCTCGGTTGTAGACTAGTTGGACTCTTCGTCTGGGACCTGGTCGGCTGTAGCCTGGACTTGGCCTCTCTGGTCGCCCGTAACCTTCTCGGACCTGGTCGGACTCTTCGTCCTGGACCTTGGGTCTCGGTCGTTGCCTGGTTGCACTTTTCTGTAATGCCCCTTAAATCAGAAATCGCAGATATCGTTACGTTCTTACATTCATACATAATTGAATTTTAAACATATATATGAATACAAAACTTAAACGATACTTTTAATTGTAAAAGTAATTGAACATACTTAACCAGGATCCATTCGTACACATTTTTTTTATTATTATTCATAACATTGTTTAAATCACATTGCTTAACTTATTCCATACAATAAATAATTCAAATATACTTAAATTACTCAAGAACATATTTGAATAGAATAAATAAACCAAGTTGCAAAATTAGGACTTATAAAAACACCACATAATATCTCATTAATCATCATATCATTTAAAGTTTACTTATTCCCACAGTTCGGCAGGCCGAACTTTGGACTTCGGCAGGCCAAACGTGATCGGCATGCTAGATTTTTTCGACCGACAGGCCGGCAGAGACTTTGCAAACCTAGCTTAAAAACTCATCATCGTCCAGCAGGCCAAACTTTTAGACATCGGCAGGCCGACCAAGATGTTTGGCAGGCCGACCGAGCCAAAAATCCTTGGGAAAACTTATTTTGTAAAACAAAACAATCCTTTCATAAAAACACGGAAGTTCATAATACTTAAAATAATGAAGTAAAATATAAAACATAGTTCAAGAATCCTTCAAATATCTATCATAAAAAAAATTGTGTTCAAAATATGAAACTTAATTTAAAATATAAAAACGTTCTTCTTGGCATGCTTCCGGTTACAATTCATCATGCCTAGTGCTCACACGCCTTCCCATGTCCTCCGCCTATTCCATGATTTTCTTACCCTTATCTGCAACATGACATAAAACATGATTAAGCTAATGCTTAGTAAGTACATATAATTCTCACAATTTAAAACATTACATAAACATCGTCTTCATCATTGTCATCATATCATAAAAGTGCCTCAAGGACAATTTCATAAAAACATATCTTTCATCCCATAGACCATTTTAAAACATCTTCCATTTTATCTTTAGGGCCCAAGTGTTGCACCATGAACATCATTGTAGGCGCGCCGTCATGAGAGGAGAAGGGTAGCTAATCCCAAACCAAACATGACATCATTTTATAACATTGGTGTGCAACACTTATTAGGTGATACATATATATACATAATTTTCATACTTTACAACATGTCATCATCATACATGCATAACTTTAAATCATGAAACCTTTCTTAAGAAATTCTTTAAGGAAAATAACCATAAAATCATCACGAATAACATGTGAGTATATCATCAAACCTTGTAAAACGAGTCATGTTGCAGGTGAGAATGTACTTACCTTAACGCTAGCTTACTTAACCTTAACGTGATTTGGTGACGACGCTGCAGTCTCGAAGTGCTCTTTCCTTTGAGTGTTCATGCCATTTATCCATTTAAAATACAATAATATTAACACTTTCCATAATAGCATAAATCATCCATACATATATCATCTATTCATATAACATTCTTAACATACATAATTCATAACCCTAATTGTCAAAACATAAAATTGTCATCACATAAACATGTTATCACCATTTTCTTAAATCATAAAATTACCTTAAACATGTTAAAACCAAACCATACATTACAAACATGAACTTCTTTTGAAAACGTTTTCTAACAATTTAAAACACACATTTTAAAATTCATACAAACATCTTATTATCATGCGTAAAATTATTTCATTATCATAAAATCATTTAAACATATATAATATTTCAAAAACAAAAATCTAGAAATAACATTGTTAAAATAGTTTTCTCATAGAAATCTCATAACATAAAATATACTCACCATAACATAAAATACATTCATTATACATTATACATGCACATGCTTGACAACTTTCATGAAAAACATCATTCATTTTCCTATTGTATAAACATTACTTTTTTCATGCATCAAAGTTAAACAGTAATATTTTACTGTGAGGCGTAGAACATAGAAAATTCATATTTTTCATAAAAACACTAAAATAACATGAAACTTGGAAAAACATCATACAATACATACATGAACATTATATTAAAAACTCAGAGCAAAATACAATATCTAGAGAGATATTGTTGACGAATTCAGGAGAATTCTTTTCAAATCACTGGAAAAGTTCTTACCTTGAAATTTCTTCTTAAAGCCCTTGAATTCAACCAACAAAATATAACTTTTTCTTTCAATACTTGCAGAGAATTTTTGAGAGAAAAGGATATGGGATTCGTGGAGAAGAGAGGAAGAAGAAGAAGAATGAGAGAATGTCTCAGAACTGGGAGAGAGATGAGAGAATATCTAAGGAAAGAACATTAATTTTTTTTTTAACGTAATGAACATACTGAAGATTCATTACCCACCATTAAGTCAGAATTTTCTGACTGTTAGATGGCAAATGGCATGGAGGATGGAGAGCAAAGAAGGGAAGTCAACAATCTCTCCTCACTTACCATCTTTTGCCCTCTTAAAATAGGAAACAATTTAAAATTGTACAAATCAATGCGTAGTCAACCTTTTAATTTCCTTAACTGATAAAACTTTCCATTAATATGCCAATTAATCACAATTAATCACTCATTTATTGTAATTATCTTAGCCATAAATTTGGAGAGATTTCTACTGACTGCTCGTCAGCCATGTTCGGCCTGTCGATTTTCCTCTTCGGCCTGTAGATTCCACCATATTCGGCCTGCCGATTGTTCCCATCGGCCTGCCGGTCTTTGGCAGACTTTTTGGCTTACCAAACTTAAAAGTTCGGCCTGCCGAGCTGTCCTTAATTGCCAAACATTAAAACATTTATACATCATTGCATCATAATTAAACATACATTAAAATAATCATGAACACTCGAGCACAACGATTCCATGCGGTCGTCACCTGTCATAAACCTTGACATAAAAGTTAGTAACATTAAAAATCATATATCTTTACATATAACATAAATTATTAATAAAATATCACCAACGTCGTTACAAACTTAACGTGATTCATTACTTAAAAATAGGTGGGTGTTACAATTCTCCCCACCTTATAAAAGTTTCATCCTTGAAACTTAGAATAAATGCGGACACATAGATCTCATGTCATCTTCTCGTTCCCATGTGGCTTCTTCAATTTGATGATTTCACCATAACACCTTGACCAATGGAATTTCTTTATTCCTCAAGGTCTTAGTTTTTCGATCGAGTATTTTCATTGGCTTTTCTTCATAACTTAAGTCTTCTCGTATCTCGATCACTTGTGGCTCAATCACATGTGTAGGGTCCAGAACATATTTCTTGAGCATGGAGACATGAAATACATCGTGCATTGCGGACATCTCAGAAGGCAACTTCAGCTGATAAGCTACTTTGCCTATTCGTTTCACAACTTCATAAGGACCGATGAATCTTGGACTTAACTTACTTTTCTTGCCAAACCTCATAACTCCTTTCATTGGTGCAACTTACAAAAACACATAGTCGCTCACTGCAAACTCTAAGGGTTTTCTTCTCTTGTCAGCATAACTCTTCTGATGGCTTTGTGCGGTCTCTATTCTTCTTCTTATTAACTTTATCATCTCAAAGTTTTCATTCACAAAATCTGTTCTTTCAACATTGATGCTTTCCATCAGCTTCTTTTCACCAGCTTCGTGCCAACATATAGGCGATCTGCATTTTCGTCCATACAGAGCCTCATAGGGTGCCATTCCAATTGTCGCCTGAAAGCTGTTGTTGTAAGCAAACTCTACTAACGGCAACATTTTACACCAACTGGTCTTATAATCGAGAGAACAAGCCCGTAGCATATCCTCTAAAATTAAGTTTGTCCTCTCTATTTGACCGTCTATCTGAGGATGAAAAGCTGTACTGAAATGTAGCCTGGTTCCCATAGCAGTCTATACACTCTTCCAAAACTTAGATGTGAACCTGCCATCACGATCTGAGATGATTGACTTAGGAATTCCATGAAGTCGTACAATTTCTTTGACATAGAGTTCCGCTAACAATTCCATGGAGTAAGTGATCTTGATAGGAATGAAATTCGCTGTCTTAGTCAGTCGATCCACAACTACCCAAATTGCATCATATCCATTCGTAGTTTTGGGCAAGCTGGTAAGGAAATCCATTGCTATATCCTCCCATTTTCATTCCGGTATTTGGATAGACTGTAGTTCACCACTAGATCTCTGGTGTTCAGCCTTTACTTGCTGACATGTCATACATTTCTTCAAATATTTTGCAACATCACGTTTCATTCCAAACCACCAGAAGTTACCCCTTAGATCATTGTATATCTTTGTTGCACCTGGGTGAATTGAGTAAGGAGTGTCATGAATTTCTGCCAAGATCTTTTCCCTTAAATCATCAACATTGGGAACACATAAATGATCCTTGAGATATAGAGTTCTGTCATCTGCAATACGAAACTTTTGACATTTCCCTTCTTTCATTTCTCACTTGATCCTTGCAAGACTTACATCTTCATCTTGTTTTCTTCGAATTTCATCGTACATCGTCAGAGCAAGAGAGAGTGCTGATAGCTGGTCTGCTATAAGTTCCAAACTAAAGTCTAGAATTTGCTTTCTTAAAGGTGGAGACATTGCTTGCATTGACATCAACGTGGCAATTGACTTCCTACTTAGAGCATCAGCCACTCAGTTAGCTTTTTCGGGATGATAAAGGATTTCACAATCATATTCCTTCACCAACTCTAGCCATCTTCGTTGTCTCATGTTTAGGTCTCTTTGCGTGAAGAAGTACTTCAAACTTTGATGATCAGTGAAGATCTTACATTGGACACCATATAAATAGTGTCTCCATATCTTCAACGCAAAAACGACGGCTGCTAAGTCGAGGTCATGAGTAGGATAGTTCTTTTCATAATCCTTCAGTTGTCTTGCCACATAAGCAATCACCCTTTCATTTTGCATCAATACAGCTCCAAGGCCCATCTTGGATGCATCACTATAAATAACAAACCCATCATTTCCTTCAGGAATTGCCAACACTGGAGCCGTCGTTAGCCTCTTCTTCAGTTCTTGGAAACTTTTCTCGCATGCATCTTTCCATTCATACTTCTTTCCTTTGCGAGTCAGGTTCGTAAGTGGAGCTGCTATCTTGGAGAAATCTTCTACGAATCTTTGATAATAACCTGTTAAACCCAAGAAGCTCCTTATTTCACTTGCATTCATCGGTTGCTTCTAGTTGAGAACAGCTTCTACTTTAGTAGGGTCAACCATAATTCCTTCCTTTGAATAACATGCCCCAAGAATGACACTTTATCCAGCCAAAACTCACATTTGGAGAACTTTGCATAAAGCTGGTGTCTTCTTAAAGTCTCCAGCACAATTCTTAAATGCTCCTCTTGTTCTTCTTGATTCTTAGAATAGACAAGAATATCATCGATAAATACAACAACAAATTTATCGAGGAAATCCTTGAATACCCTGTTCATCAAATCCATAAAGGCAGCAGGTACATTCGTCAGACCGAAAGGCATAACCACAAATTCATGGTGACCATACCTCGACTTGAAAGCAGTCTTGGGGATATCTACTTCTTTAACCTTCAACTGGTGATATCCTAATCATAGATTAATCTTTGAGAATACCGATGCACCCTTGAGCTGATTAAACAAATCATCAATTCGAGGTAACAGGTACTTGTTCTTGATCGTCACCTTGTTCAGCTCTCTATAGTCAATGTAGAGTCTCATAGTGCTATCCTTCTTCTTCACAAACAAGACTGGAGCTCCCCATGGTGAGTGACTTGGCCTGATGAAACCTTTGTCAAGTAACTCCTTTAATTGCATGTGAAACTCCTTTAACTCTGCAGGGGCCATTTTGTAAGGTACTTTTGAGATTGGATCGGTGCCAGGAGCGAGCTCAATCTCGAATTCAACTTCTCTTTCTAGTGGTAAACTCGTCAGATCATCAGGAAACACATCTGCATATTCATGAAGAACATGCACATCTTCAATTCTTGTCTTTCCTTCTTGGCTTTTGTCTACAACGTTCGCCAGATAGCTCATGCAGCCACTTACTAATAACTTCCTTGCTTTCATTGCCGATAGAAACATGTGGGGTTTCTTTCTGGTCTCGCCAACATAAATGAACTTCTGATCACCTTCAGGATGGAAAATCACGTTTCATTTATGGCAATCGAAAGCGGCATTATACTTGCTCAGGAAATCCATCCCAAGAATCATGTCATAGTCATGCATGTCGATCATAATAAGGTCGACAAATAGCTCCCTATTAGAAATCCATAGGGGTACTGTACGCAAACAGTGCGTAGATAATATCACTTCCCCAGAGGGTAGTGTTGTAGTGAATCCCTATCTCATAGGCTCTAAACGAACCTATAATTTCTTAGCATATGACATAGATACAAAAGAATGCATGGCACCCGTATCAAAAAGAACATAAGCATCATTAGATAAGCTGTTATCTGACTTGTGACCACATTAGAAGCTTTTGCAGCCACTTGTTCTTTCGTCGTGGCATAGATTCGGGCATTTGTCGGTGGGGATTCAAGTCACCCTTGACTAATAAGTGGCCCTTCGAGGGAGGCTTGCATCTGATGAAGCTGGGCTTGAGGACGAGCTCTCTACGGGGCATTCGCATTCATCAGCTTAGGGCAATTCTTAACAAAGTGGTCTTCACGCCCACAGATGAAACATTGGTTTGTTCCCAAGCGACATTCCCCTAGATGCTTCTTTCCACATTTGGCACACGGTTGAAATTGCCTGTTACTATTGTTAGGCTGGCCATCATTGTGCCTCTTGATGTCTTGGCCCTGCTAGTTTTGAGGATTACCCTTCCTCTTGTTGTTCCTCCAGTTCTGGTTGTTGTTGTTGCTGTTGTTGTTGTTGTTGTTGTTCCTATGGGTAGGGCGGTTTTGGTTGTTTGCATTGCTGGCTTGTTGGCCAGGCTGAGGCTGGTTCCTTCCTAACTTGGACAGATGAAACTCAGCACGTTGAGCCCTCATGAAAACCTATTCTTGAGTCCTTAGCGGACTTGCCCCATCAACGATCGCAACAATATCTGGCCTAAGGGCTCTGATCAGTCTTCTGACCCTTTCATCTTCACCCATAACCATTCTTGGACATAAACAAGCAAGCTGGTCAAACTTGGTCACCACATCAGTGACTGTCATCTCCCCCTGACGTAAGCTCTCGAACTCCTCATAATGCTTCCTCGTGACATTTATATGGAAGAACTTCGTATTGAATTCATGAACGAAGTCAGCCCATGTCATCTCTTCAACATTTATGCCCATTTCGATACCATCCCATAATATCCTGGCCTCCATAGTGAGGCAATATGAGGTATAGAGGACCTTCTCATTGTCCGTGAAATCCATGAGTCGTAAGGTGGCCTCAATCATCTTTAACCATCCCTGAGCTACTAGCGGATCCTTAGAACCTTTAAAATCCGCTGGCTTAACTCTCTTCCATCTAACCAGTAGGGGTTCCTGATAAGCCGCTCTTGGTTCAGCAGTAGGAGCTGAGACTTCGTTTACTTGTGGCTGCGGAGGAGGAGGAGGCACATCATTTTCTCATCGGTCATCATTCTAGCCATTGGTCCTCAAGGCAGCAATTTCCCTTCGTTGATCCTCCAACTGCCTTTGCAGTTCAGCGATCATCGTCGTGAGTCTTTCATTCGTTTGGGTGTGTGTTTGCATTCTTCGGTGACCGTCCATCATAAATTTTCCTAAAAGAATTAGGACTTAGAAATAATCTTCCAATTATGAGACCGGTTTTCACTACTAGATCGTTAATCATTAAACATTTAAACCTTAATCTTATCATCATACTTGCATCAATACATCTAACTTCATAACATACTTAGTTGGAGAACTTGGATCGATGTGTGGCGATATGAATTGTAATCGAAAAATCGCTCTGATACCAAAGCCTGTAACACCCCTTAAATCAGACGTCACAGATATCGTGACATTCTTACATTCATACATAATTGAACTTTAAACATATATATGAATACAAAACTTAAACGATACTTTTAATTGTAAAAGTAATTGAACATACTTAACCAGGATCCATTCATACACATTTATTTTTTATTATTCATAACATTGTTTAAATCACATTGCTTAACTTATTCCATACAATAAATAATTCAAATATACTTAAATTACTCATGAACTTATTTTAATAGAATAAATATACCAAGTTGTAAAATTAGGACTTATAAAAACACCACAGAATATCTCATTAATCATCATATCATTTAAAGTTTACTTATTCCCATAGTTCAGGCCAAACTTGGGACTTCGACAGGCCTAACATGATCGGCAGGCCGGAGTTTCTCAATCGGCAGGCTGGCAGAGACTTTGTAAACCTGGCTTAAAAACTCATCATCATCCAGCAGGTCAAAAACATAATCGGCAGGCCAAACTTTTAGACATCGGTAGGCTGACCAAGATGTTCAGCAGGCTGACCGAGCCAAAAATCCTTGGGAAAACTTATTTTGTAAAACAAAACCATCCTTTCATAAAAATGCGGAAGTTCATAATACTTAAAATAATGAAGTAAAATATAAAACATAGTTCAAGAATCCTTCAAATATCTATCATAAAAAAAATTGTGTTCAAAATATGAAACTTAATTTAAAATATAAAAACGTTCTTCTTGGCGTGCTTCCGGTTACAATTCATCGTGCTCAGTGCTCACACACCTTCCCATGTCCTCCGCTTATTCCATGATTTTCTTACCCTTATCTGCAACATGACATAAAACATGATTAAGCTAATGCTTAGTAAGTACATGTAATTCTCACAGTTTAAAACATTACATAAACATCGTCTTCATCATTGTCATCATATCATAAAAGTGCCTCAAGCACAATTTCATAAAAACGTATCTTTCATCCCATAGACCATTTTAAAACATCTTTCATTTTATCTTTAGGGCCCAAGTGTTGCACCATGAACATCATTGTAGGCGCGCCATCATGAGAGGAGGAGGGTAGCTAATCCTGAACCAAACATGACATCATAACATATCATTTCATAACATTGGTGTGCAACACTTATTAGGTGATACATATATATACATAATTTTCATACTTTAAAACATGTCATCATCAACATGCATAACTTTAAATCATGAAACCTTTCTTAAGAAATCCTTTAAGGAAAATAACCATAAAATCATCACGAATAACATGTGAGTATATCATCAAACCTTGTAAAACGAGTCATGTTGCAGGTGAGAATGTACTTACCTTAACGCTAGCTTACTTAACCTTAACGTGATTTGGTGACGACGCAGCAGTCTCGAAGTGCTCTTTCCTTTGAGTGTTCATGCCATTTATCCATTTAAAATACAATAATATTAACACTTTTAATAATAGCGTAAATCATCCATACATATATCATCTATTCATATAACATTCTTAACATACATAATTCATAACACTAATTATCAAAACATAAAATTATCATCACATAAACATGTTATCATCATTTTCTCAAATCATAAAAATTACCTTAAACATGTTAAAATTAAACCATACATTACAAACATGAACATCTTTTGAAAACGTTTTCTAATAATTTAAAACACATACATTTTAAAATTCATACAAACATCTTATTATCATGCTTAAAATTATTTCATCACCATAAAATCATTTAAACATATATAACATTTCATAAACAAAAATCCAGAAATAACATTGTTAAAATAGTTTTCTCATAGAAATCTCATAACATAAAATATACTCACCATAACATAAAATACATTCATCATACATTATACATGCACATTCTTGACAACTTTCATGAAAAACATCATTCATTTACCTCTTGTATAAACATTACTTTTTTCATGCATCAAAGTTAAACAGTAATATTTTACTGTGAGGGGTAGAAGATAGAAAATTTATATTTTTCATAAAAACACCGAAATAACATGAAACTTGAAAAAACATCATACAATACATACATGAACATCGTATTAAAAACTCAGAGCGAAATACAATATCTAGAGAGATATTGTAGACGAATTGAGGAGGAGAATTCTTTTCAAATCACCAGAAAAGTTCTTACCTTGAAATTTCTTCTTAAAGCCCTTGAATTCAACCAACAAAATATAACTTTTTCTTTCAATACTTGCAGGGAATTTTTGAGAGAGAAGGAGATGGGATTCGTGGAGAAGAGAAGAAGAAGAACAAGAATGAGAGAATGTCTCAAAACTGTGAGAGAGATGAGAGAATATCTGAGGAAAGAACATTAAATTTTTTTTTAACATAATGAACATAATGAAGATTCATTACCCACCATAAAGTTAGAATTTTCTGACTGTTTGATGGCAAATGGCGTGGAGGAAGGAGAGCAAAGAAGGGAAGTCAACAATCTCTCCTCACTTACCATGTTTTGCCCTCTTAAAATAGGAAACCATTTAAAATTGTACAAATCAATGCGTAGTCAACCTTTTAATTTCCTTAACTGATAAAACATTCCATTAATATGCCAATTAATCACTCATTTATCGTAATTATCTCAGCCATAAATTTGGAGAGATTTCTGCTGACTGCTCGTTAGCCATGTTGGGCCTACTGATTTTCCTCTTCGGCCAGCCGGTTCCACCATATTCGGCCTATCGATTGGTCCCATCGGCCTGCCGGTCTTTGGTAGACTTTTTTGCCTATCGAACTTAAAATTTTGACCTGCCAAACTGTCCTTAAATGCCAAACATTAAAACATTCATACATCATTGCATCATAATTAAACATGCATTAAAATAATCATGAACACTCAAGCACAACGATTCCATGCTGTCGTCACCTGTCATAAAACTTGACATAAAAGTTAGTAACATTAAAAATCATATATCTTTACATATAACATAAATTATTAATAAAATATCACTAATGTCGTTACAAACTTAACGTGATTCATTACTTAAAAATAGGTGGGTGTTACATCTTCGTCATGGACCTGGTCGGCCGTAGCCCAGACCTGGCCTCTCTGGTCGGCCGTAACCTTCTCAGACCAGGTTAGAGTCTTTGTCCTAGACCTTAGGTCTCGTTCGTAGCCTGGTTGGACTCTTCGTGTTGGACCTGCTCGGTCGTAACCTAGACCTGGCCTCTTTGGTCACCGTAACCTTCTCAGACCTTATCGGACTCTTCATCTTGGACCTTGGGTCTCGATCGTAGCCTGGTTGGACTCTTCATCCGGGACCTGCTTGGTCGTACCCTAGACCTGGCCTCTCTGGTCGGCCGTAACCTTCTCAGACCTACTCGGACTCGTCGTCCTTGATAGTGGGTCTCGGTTGTAGCCTGGTTGGACTCTTTGTCCTAGACCTGGTCAGCCGTAGCCTAGGCCTGGCCTCTCTGGTCGACCGTAACGTTCTCAGACCTGGTTGGACTCTTCGTCTTACACCTTGGGTCTCATTCGTAGCCTGGTTGAACTCTTCGTCCTGGACCTGGTCAGACGTAGCCTGGACCTGGCCTCACTGGTCGGCCGTAACCTTCTTGGACCTGGTCGGACTCTTTGTCCTAGACCTTGGGCCTTGGTCATAGCCTGGTTGGATTCTTCATCCTGGACATGGTTGGCTGTAGCTTGGACCTAGCCTCTCTGGTCTGTTGTAACCTTCTCGGACCTGGTCGGACCCTTCGTCCTAGACCTTAGGTCTTAGTCGTAGCCTAGTTGGACTCTTTGTCCTGGACCTGGTCGTCCGTAGCCTGGACTTGGCCTCTCTGGTCGGCTGTAACCTTCTTAAACCTGGTTGGACTCTTCATCCTGGACCTTGGGTCTCGGTTGTTGCCTGGTTGGACTCTTCTTCCTGGACCTGGTTGGTCGTAGCATGGACCTGGCCTCTCTGGTCGGCCGTAGCCTTCTCGAACTTGGTCAGACTCTTCGTCCTGGACCTTGGGTCTTGGTCGTAGCCTGGTTGGACTCTTCATCTTGGACCTGGTCGACCGTAGCCTGGACCTGGCCTGTCTGGTCGGCCGTAAACTTCTCGGACCTGGTTGGACTCTATGCCATGGACCTTGAGTCTCAGTCATAGCCTGGTTGGACTCTTCGTCCTTGACCTGGCCTTCCGTATCCTGAACCTGGCCTCTCTGGTCAGCCATAACCTTCTCAGACCAGGTTGTACTCTTCGTCTTGGACCTTGGGTCTCAGTCGTAGGCTGGTTGGACTCTTCGTCCTGGACCTGGTCTACTGTAGCCTAGACCTGGCCTCTCTGGTCGGTATAAGTTTTGTAAATATGTTTATGTATAAAGTTTAAATAAGTATGAATGTATGAATATATAAATGTAACGACATCTGTGATGTCCGAATTAAGGGGCGTTAAAGGCTTTGGTATCAGAGAGAATTTCTTATTACAATTCATATCGCCACACGTCAATACAAATCCTCAAAGTAAGTATGTTATAAAGTTAGATGTTATGATGCAAGTATGATCATAAGATTAGGGTCTAAATGTTGAATGATTAATGATCTTGTAGTAAAAACCTGTCTCATAATAAGTAGATTATTTCTAAGTTCCTAATTCTTTTAGGAAATTAACGATGGACAGCCACAGAAGAATGCAGACTCGCACCCAAACCAATGAAAGACTTATGACGATGATTGCTGAGCTGTAAAGGCAGTTGGAGGAACAAAGAAGGGAGATTTGCTACGTTAAGGGCCAACAGCCAAATGATGAACGACGAGGCAATGAAGTGCCTCCTCCTCCTCCGCAGCCACCAGTTAACGAAGTCCCAGTTTCTACTGTTGAACCAAGAGCAGCCTATCAGGAACCTCTTCTGGTCAGATGGAAGAAAGTTAAGCTAGCTGACTTTGAGGGTTCTAAGGACCCGTTAGTCGCACAGGGATGGTTGAAGACGATCAAAGCCACCCTAAGACTTATGGATTTCACGGACAATGAGAGGGTTCTCTGTGCCTCATATTGTCTCACCATGGAGGCCCGAATTTGGTGGGATGGCATTAAAATGAGCAGGAATGTTGATGAAATAACATGGGCTGACTTCGTTCATGAATTTAACATGAAGTTTTTCCACATGAACGTTACAAGGAAACATTTTGAGGAGTTCGAGAACCTACGCAAGGGGGATATGTCAATCACAGATGTGGTAACGAAGTTTGACCAGCTAGCCCGTTTATGTCCAGGAATGGTTATGGATGAAAATGAAAGGGTCAGAAGGCTGATCAAGGTCCTCAGGCCCGAAATTGCTGCTATCGTTGATGGGGCAAGTCCACCTAGGACTCCAGAGCAAATTGTCATGAGAGCCCAGCGTATGGAATTCCACTTGTCCAAACTAAGAAGGAACCAGCCTCAGTCGGGCCAACAAGCTAATAATGCCAACAATCAGAACCGCCCTCCACACAGGAACAACAACAACAACAACAACAACAACAGCAGCAACAACAATAACCAGAACTGGAGGAATAACAAGAGAAAGGGCAGTCCTCAAAATCAGCAGGGCCAAGACAACAAGAGGCATAATGATGGACAGCACAACAATAATAACAGGCGGTTTCAACCATGTGCCAAATGTGGAAAGAAGCATCCAGGAGAATGTCGCTTGGGAACAAACCAATGTTTTATTTGTGGGCGTGAAGACCACTTTGTCAAGAACTGTCCCAAACTGATGAATGCCAATGCCCCTCAAAGAGCTCCTCCTCAAGCCCAGCTCCATCAGATGCAAGCTACCCTTGAAGGGCCACTTATTAGTCAAGGGAGAATTGAAGCCTCACTAACGAATGCCTGAATATATGCTATGATGAAAGAACAAGTGGCTGCTGAAGCCTCCAATGTGGTCACAGGTTAGATAACGAGTTTATCTAATGGTGTTTATGTTCTTTTTGATACGGGTGCCACGCATTCTTTTATATCCACATCATTTGTTAAAAAGTTAGAGGTTCGTTTAGAGCCTATGAGACAAGGATTCATTACGACACTACCCTCTGGGGAAGTGATATTATCTATGCACTGTCTGCGTACAGTACCCCTATGGATTTCTGATAGGGAACTTTTCGTCGACCTCATTGTGATCGACATGCATGATTACGATATGATTATTGGGATGAATTTCTTGAGTAAGTACAATGCTTCTATTGAATGCTGGAAACGAAAGGTGATCAGAAATTTGTTTATGTTGGAGAGTCCACAAAGAAACCCAACATGTTTTTATCTGCAATGAAAGCAAGGAAGTTATTAGCAAGTGGCTACATGGGCAATCTGGCGAACATTGTAGACAAAAGCCAAGAAAAAAAGATAAGAATTGAAGATGTACCTGTAGTTCATGAATATGCAAAAGTGTTTCCTGATTATCTAACAAGTCTACTGCCAGAAAGAGAAGTTGAATTCGAGATTGTGCTCGCTCTAAGCACTGACCCGATCTCAAAAGCACCTTACAGAATGGCACCGACAGAGTTAAAAGAGCTTCGCATGCAATTAAAAGAGTTACTTGACAAAGGTTTCATCAGGCCAAGCTACTCTCCATGGGTAGCTCCATTTCTATTTGTTAAGAAGAAAGATGGCACTATGAGACTCTGCATCGACTACAGAGAGCTGAACAAAGTGATAATCAAGAACAAGTACCCGTTACCTCGAATCAATGATTTGTTTGATCAGCTCAAGGGTGCATCTGTGTTTTCAAAGATTGATCTACGGTCAGGTTATCACCAGCTGAAGATTAAAGAAGGAGATATCCCCAAAACTGCCTTTTGGTCAAGGTATGGTCACTACGAATTTATGGTTGTGCCTTTCGATCTAAGTAATGCACCTACGGCCTTCATGGATTTGATGAATCGGGTGTTCAAGGATTTCCTTGATAAATTTGTTGTTGTGTTTATCAATGATATTCTTGTCTATTCAAAGAATCAAGAAGAACACGAGAAACATTTAAGGATTATGCTAGAGACTTTAAGAAGACACCAGCTATATGCAAAGTTCTCCAAGTGCGAGTTTTGGCTTGATAAAGTGTCTTTCTCGGGGCATGTTATATCAAAGGAAGGAATTATGGTTGACCCTGCTAAAGTAGAAGCTGTTCTCAACTAGAAGCAATCGATGAATGCAAGTGAAATAAAGAGCTTCTTGGGTCTAGCAGAATATTATCGAAGATTCGTAGAAGATTTCTCCAAGATAGCAGCTCCACTCATGAATCTGACATGCAAGGGAAAGAAGTATGAATGGACAAAAGCATGCGAGAAGAGTTTTCAAGAACTGAAGAAGCGGCTAATGACAGCTCCAGTATTGGCTATTCTAGAAGGGAATGATGGATTCGTAATTTATAGTGATGCATCCAAGATGGGCCTCGGAGCTGTTTTGATGCAAAATGAAAGAGTGATTGCTTACGCATCAAGACAACTGAAGGATTACGAAAAGAACTATCCTACTCATGACCTCGAGTTAGCAATAGTAGTTTTTGCGTTGAAGATATGGAGACACTATTTATATGGGGTCCAATGTAAGATATTCACTGATCATCAAAGTCTGAAGTACTTCTTCATGCAAAAAGACCTGAACATGAGACAACGAAGATGGCTAGAGTTGGTAAAAGATTATGACTGTGAAATCCTTTATCATCCTAGAAAAGCTAACCGAGTGGTTGATGCTCTAAGTAGGAAGTCTTTTGCCACGTTGATGTCAATGCAAGCAATGTCTCCACCTTTAAAAAGGGAAATTCTAGACTTTGGTTTGGAACTTATAGCAGGTCAGCTCTCAGCACTCTCTCTTGCTCCGATGATGTATGATGAAATTCGGAGAAAACAAGATAAAGATGTAAGTCTTGTGAGGATTAAGCAGTAAATGAAAGAAGGAAAATGTCAAGAGTTTCGAATTGCGGATCACAGAACTTTGTACCTCAAGGACTGCTTATGTGTTCCCAATGTTGATGACTTAAAGTTAAAGATCTTGGCGGAAATTCATGACACTCCTTACTCTATTCATCCAGGTGCAACAAAGATGTATAATGATCTAAGGGGTAACTTCTAGTGGTTTAGAATGAAACATGATGTTGCTTTGTATACGAAGAAATGTATGACATGTCAACAAGTAAACGCTAAACACCAAAGACCTGGGGTTGAACTACAATCTATCCAAATACCAGAATGGAAATGGGAGGATATAGCAATGGATTTCATTACCGGTTTGCCCAGAACTATGAACGGTTATGATGCAATTTGGGTTGTTGTGGATCGACTGACTAAGACGGCGCATTTCATTCCCATCAAGATCACTTACTCTATGGAACGGTTAGTGGAACTCTATGTCAAGGAGATTGTACGACTTCATGGGATTCCCAAATCAATCATCTCAGATCGTGATGGCAGGTTCACATCTAAGTTTTGGAAGAGTGTACAGACTGCTATGGGAACTAAGCTACATTTTAGTACAGCTTTTCATCCTCAGACAGACGGCCAAACTGAGAGGACAAACTTGATTTTAGAGGATATGCTACGGGCTTGTTCTCTTACTCTATGGAACGGTTAGCAAAACTCTATGTCAAGGAGATTGTACGACTTCATGGGATTCCCAAATCAATCATCTCAGATCATGATGGCAGGTTCACATCTAAGTTTTAGAAGAGTGTACAGACTGCTATGGGAACTAAGCTATATTTCAGTACAGCTTTTCATCCTCAGACAGATGGCCAAACTGAGAGGATGAACTTGATTTTAGAGAATATGCTATGGGCTTGTTCTCTCGATTTTAAAACCAGCTGGTGTAAAATGTTTCCATTAGCAGAGTTTGCTTACAACAATAGTTTCCAGGCGACAATTGGGATGGCACCTTATGAAGCCCTATATGGTCGAAAATGCAGGTCGCCTATATGTTGGCACAAAGCTAGTGAGAAGAAGTTAATGGAAAGCGTCAATGTTGAAAGAATTGATTTTGTTAATGAAACTTCTGAGATGATAAAGTTGATAAGAAAAAGAATAAGGACCGCTCAAAGCCATCAGAAGAGTTATGCTGACAAGAGAAGAAGACCCTTAGAATTCACCATAGGTGAATATGTGTTTTTGAAAATTGCACCAATGAAAGGAGTTATGAGGTTTGGGAAGAAAAGCAAGTTAAGCCCAAGATTCATTGGTCCTTATGAAATTGTGAAGCGAATAGGCAAAGTAGCTTATCAGCTGAAGTCGCCTTCAGAAATGTCCGCAATGCACGATGTGTTTCATGTCTCCATGCTCAACAAAAATGTCCCGGACCCTATGCATGTGATTGAGCCACAAATGATCGAGATACGAGAAAACTTGAGTTATGAAGAGAAGCTAGTAGAAATACTCAATCAAAAAACCAAGACCTTGAGGAATAAAGAAATTCCATTGGTCAAGGTTTTATGACGAAATCATCAAGTTGAAGAAGCTACATGGGAACGTGAAGATGACATGAGAACTAAGTATCCACAGTTATTCTGAGTTTTGAGAATGAAACTTTTATAAGGTGGGGAGAATTGTAACACCCACCAATTTTGATGTAACGGATCGTGTTAAGTTAGTAACGACGTTAAGTAAATTTTATTAATAAGTATGTTATATGTTATGATTTATGATCTTAATGTTACTAACTATTTATTTCAAGTTCTATGACAGGTGACGACCGTATGGAATCGTTGTACTCAAGTGTTCATGTTAATTTTAATGTATGTTTATTTATGATGAAATGATGACTTGAATGTTATAATGTATGGTATTTTAAGGATAGTTTGGTAGGCCAAACTTTCAAGTTCGGCAGGCCAAAAAGTCTGCCAAGAATTGGCAGGCCGATGGAAACCATCGGCAGGCCAAACTTTGTGGAATCGGCAGGCCAAAGAGGTGAATCGGTAGGCCGATGACAGCTGAAGAGCTGTCAGCAGAAATCTCTCCAAATTTATGGATGATATAATTACGTTGATTGGGTGGTTTAATGTGATTAATTGGAATAATTATGGAATAATTTTATCATTTAAGGAAATAAAACGTTTGACTTGGCACAGATTGAATGTAATTGATATGATTTCCTATTTTTAGAAGGCAAAATATGGTAAGATGAGATGATTTGTTTGACTTTTCCTCTTTTCTCTCCATTCTCCACGCATTTAGTCTCAATCTTAGTCAGAAAATTTCTGACTTAATGAAGAGTTTTCACTCCCCTTTTTACGTTATATTCATTGCGTTAATTTTTTTTTTTACGTTCTTTTTTTTCTCTATCTCTCTTCCTCTCACGTCTTCTCTCTCTCTTATTCATCTCTTCTTCTTCTCTTCTCCACGTTTTCCATTTCTTTTTTTTCTCAAAAATTCTCTGCAAGTAATTGAAAGAAAAAAATTGATTTTTCTTTGGTCGAATTTGAAGGAATTTGAGAAGAATCGTTTTGAGGTAAGGGTTCGTTTCGGTTTAAATTTGAAATGAAATCTTTCTAGACATGAGACTGCCATATCTTTCTCTACAAAATTACGTTTATTTTGAATTTTAATATGATGTTCATATGTGTGTTATGTTAATGATCTTTCAAGTTTCAAGTCATTTCGATTTTTCTATGATAAGTTATGAATTTTCTATCCTCTACCACTCACAGTAAAATATTGTTGTTTGACTATGATGCATGAAAATGTAATTTTTATTCAAGCGGTAAATGTGGTTTTTTTTTCACGAAATTTGGCAAGAATGTTCATGTATATGTTATGTTATGGACTGCAAAGTTTGGTAATGATTTGATGAATAAATTATGTGTTATGTAATTTTTATTGAGATTAGATCAAGGAACTGTTTTAACAATATTATTGTTGGACTTTTGTTTTATGTGATATTCTATATGTTTAAATAATTTTATTAATGATGAAATAATTTTATGATATGAAAATATATGATAGTAAGATGTTAGTATGAATTATAAAATTAAACTATATGAGTTTTAATTGTTAGAAAAATTATGATAATATGTTTATGTATTAACTTTATCCCTGTCAAGTATGGTGTTTAAAGTATGTGTGAATATTAAGTTTTTAAGTCTTAAATCCTTGTAGGTTAGTGAAGTGTATGTGATAATGATTTTATATAGTTAAGGATGCATGTTATGAATTATGTTTGTATGAGATGAAAGTATATGTAATGTTATATGAATGAATGTTTTACTCTATGATAATAAGTATTAATTTTATTTGTATTTTTAAATAAATAAATGGCATGAACACACAAAGGAACGAGCACATCGAGACTGCGGCATCGTCACCAATTCATATAAGGTTAAGTAAGCTAGCTTTTAAGGTAAGTACATTCTCACCTGCAACATGAAATATTTTATAAGATTTGATGTTATGTTCATGATGATATTTGTAATAATTTTATGATGATTTCCTTTAAGGATTTCTTATGAAAGATTTTCATGATTTAAAGTTTTGCATGTTTGATAATAGCAAATTTCAAAGCATGAAAGTTATGTATATATGTATCACCTAATAAGTGTTGCACACTAATGTTATGATATGATATGATATGATGTCGTGTTTAGTTTAGGATTAGCTACCCTTCTCCTCTCATGACGGCACGCCTACAATGATGATTATGGTGTAATACTAGGGCCCTTAAGATAAAATGGATTAAGTTTGAATATGGTCAAGTAATGAAAGATATGTTTCTATGAAAATGTGCTTAATGCACTATTATGATATGATGATGATGATGTTTATGAAATGTTTTTAAATTGTGAGAATTATATGTACTTACTAAGATTTAACTTATTCAAGTTTATGTCATGTTGCAGATAAGGGTAAGAAAATCATGGACTAGGCGGAGGATACGGAATGGCGTGTGAGCAAAGTACGATGAATTGTAACTGGAAAAACACCAAGAAGAAAGTTTATATGATTTAAATCAAGTTTTATATTTTGGACATATTTATCTGTTAAGTTTTAAGAATACAAGAACTATGTTTTAATATTTTATTTTAACATTTAAAGAATTTGATCTTCCGCATTTTTGAAAAGTTGAATTCGTCTTAAAATTAAGTTTTCTTAAAAATTTTTGGCTCTGTCAGCCTGCCGAACATCATTGGTCGGCATGCCGATGTAAGAATGTTCGGCCTGTCGAACTTTGAAAGTTTTTAAGCCCGGATTTACAGTGCCTCTACCGGTTGACGACTTCCGGCCTACTAATCATGTTCGGCCTACCGACGTCCCAAGTTCGGCCAGTCGAACTGTGGGAGCAAGTAGCTTTTAAATGATGTGATGATTTATTTTGATTTTACAATTTGGTATGTTTATTTTATTAAAGCAAGTTTATGATTCATATTAATGTGAAATTAAATTATGGATTAAGTTAATGAATATTGAAAAAAAAAATGTATGTATGGATGTTGGTTATGTTTTTCCTTAACTAAGTTTACATTTAAAGTTCAAATAAGTATGTATTGTATGAATGTAACGACATCTAGGACGTCCGTAAGGGGGCGTTACAGGCCAGGTCCAGGACGAAGAGTCCAACCAGGCTACGCCCAAGACCCAAGGTCTGGGATGAAGAGTCCGACTAGGTCCAAGAAAGTTACGGCGGACCAGAGAGGCTAGGTCCAGGCTACGGCCGACCACGTCCAGGACGAAGAGTCCAACCAGGCTACGACGGAGACCCAAGGTCTAGGAAGAAGAGTTCGACCAGGTCTGAGAAGGTTACATCCGAGCAGAGAGGCCAAGTCCAGGCTACGGCCGACCAGGTCCAAGACGAAGAGTACAACCAGGCTACAACCGAGACCCAAGGTCCAGGACTAGGAGTCCGACCAGGTCCGAGAAGGTTATGGCAGACCAGAGAGGCCAGGTTAGGGCTACGGCTGACCAGGTCCAGGAGGAAGAGTCCAGCCAGGCTACGATCGAGACCCAAGGTCCAGGACGAAGAGTCCAACCAGGTCCGAGAAGGTTACAGCCGACCAGAGAGGCCAGATCCAAGCTACGGCCGACCAGGTCCAAGATGAAGAGTCCAACCAAGCTACTACCGAGACCCAAGGTCCAGGACTAAGAGTCCGACCAGGTCGGAGAAGGTTACGGCCGACCAGAGAGGCCAGGTCCAGGCTACGGCTGACCAGGTCCAGGACAAAGAGTCCGACGAGGACCTAGAAGGCTACGGCCTACCAGAGAGGCCAAGTCTAGGCAACGGCTGACCAGGTCTAGGACAAAGAGTCCAACCAAGCTACGACTGAGACCCAAAGTCCAGGACGAAGAGTCCGACAAGGCCCGAGAAGGTTACGGCCAACCAAAGAGTCCAGGTCCAGGCTATGGCCGACCAGGTCCAGGACAAAGAGTCCAACCAGGCTACGACCGAGACCAAAGGTCCTAGAGAAAGAGTCCGACTAGGTCCGAGAAGGTTACAGCTGACCAAAGAGGCCAGGTCCAGGCTACGGCCGAGCAGGTCCAGGACGAAGAGTCCAACTAGGCTACGATTGAGACCCAAGGTCCAGGACAAAGAGTCCGACCAGGTCCTAAAAGGCTACGGCCGACCAAAGAGGCCAGGTCCAAGCTACGGGCGACCAGGTCTAGGACAAAGAGTCCAACCAGGCTATGACGACTGAGACCCAAGGTCCAGGATGAAGAGTCCAACCAGGTCCAAGAAGGTTACAGCCGACTAGGTCCAAGACAAACAGTCCAACCAGGCTACGATTGAGGCCCAATGGCCAAAACAAAGAGTCCGAGAAGGTCACGGCGGACCAGAGAGGCCAGGTCTAGGCTACGGCCAACCAGGGCCAGGACGAAGAGTTCAACTAGGCTACGACCGAGACCCAAGGTCTAGGACGAAGAGTCTGACCAGGTCTGAGAAGGTTACGGCCGACCAAAGAGGCTAGGTCCCGGACGAAGAGTCCAACCTGGGAACAACGGAGACCCAAGGTCCGAGAAGGTTACGGCTGACGAGAGAGGCCAGGTCCAGGCTACTGCCAACCGAGTCCAGGACAAAGAGTCCAACCAGGCTATGACTAAGACCCAAGGTCCAGGACGAAGAGTCCGACCAGGTCCAAGAAGGTTACGGCCCAACAGAGAGGCTAGGTCTAGGCTACGGCCTACCAGGTCTAGGACAAAGAGTACAACTAGGCTACGACTGAGACCCAAGGTCCAGGACGAAGAGTCCGACCAGGTCCGAGAAGGTTACGGCCGACCAAAGAGGCCAGGTCTAGGCTACGCCCGAGTAGGTGCAGGACAAAGTCTCCAACTAGGCTACGACCGAGACCCAAGGTCTAGGACGAAGAGTATGACCAGGTCTGAGATGGTTACAGCCGATCAAAGAGGCCAGGTCTAGGCTACGGCTGACCAGGGCCAAGAAGAAGAGTCTAACCAGGCTACGACAGAGACCGAAGGTCCAGGACGAAAAGTCCAAACAGGTCCGAGAAGGTTAGGGCCGACTAGAGAAGGCTAGGTCTAGGCTACAGCCAACCAGGTCCAGGACGAAGAGTCCAACCAAGCTACGAACGATACCCAAGGTATAGGATGAAGAGTTTGACCAGGTCTGAGAAGGTTACGGCCAACCAGAGAGGCCAGGTCCAGGCTACGACCAACCAGGTCCAGGACGAAGAGACCAACCAGGCTACAACCGAGACCCAAGGACTAGGGTGAAGAGTCTGACCAGGTCCGGGAAGGTTACGGCCGACCAGAGAGGCCAAGTCCAAGCTACGGCCAACCAAGTCTAGGGTGAAGAGTCCAACCAGGCTATGACCGAGACCCAATGTCCTGGACGAAGAGTCCGACCAGGTCTAGGAAGGTTACGGCCGACCAGAGAGGCCAGGTCTAGGCTACGGCCGATCAGGTCCAAGACGAAGAGTCCAACCAGGCTACGACCGAGAACCAAGGTCCAAGACTAAGAGTCCGACCAGGTCTGAGAAGGTTACGGCCGACCAGAGAGGCGAGGTCCAGGCTACAGCCGACCAGGTCCAAGACGAAGAGTCCAGCTAGGCTACGACCAAGACCCAAGGTCTAGGACGAAGAGTCCGACCAGGTCCGAGAAGGTTACGGCCGACAAGAGAGGCCAAGTCCAAGCTATGGCTGACCAGGTCTAGGACAAAGAATCCAACCAGGCTACGACTAAGCCCCAAGGTCCAGGACGAAGAGTCCGACCAGTTCCGAGAGGGTTACGACTGTCTAGGTCCAAGACGAAGAGTCCAACCATGTTACGACCAGGACCAAAGGTCCAGGATGAAGAGTCCGACCAGGTACGAGAAGGTTACGGCCGACCAAAGAGGCCAGGTCAAAGCTACAGCCGACCATGTCCAGGACGAAGAGTCCAACCAGGCTACGACCAAGACCCAAGGTCCAGGACAAAGAGTCCGACCAGGTCCGAGAAGCTTACGGCCGACCAGAGAGGCCAGGTCTAGGCTACGGCCGACCAGGTCCAAGACGAAGAGTCCAACCAGGCTACGACCGAGACCCAAGGTCCAGGATGAAAAGTTTGACTAGGTCCGAGAAGGTTATGGACGACCAGAGAGGCCAGGTCCAGGCTATAGCCGACCAAGTCCAGGACGAAGAGCCCTAGCAGGCTACGACCGAGGCCCAAGGTCCATGACAAATAGTCCAACTTACGGCCGATCAGAGAGGCCAGGTCCAGGCTATGGCCGACTTGGTCCAGGATGAAGAGTCCAACCAGGGTACGACCATGACCCACAGTCTAGGACGAAGAGTCTGACCAGGTGCGAGAAGGTTACGGCCGACTAGAGAGGCCAGGTCCTGGCTACGGCTGACCAGGTCCAGGACGAAGAGTCCAACCAAGCTACGACCAAGACCCAAGGTCTAGGACGAAGAGTCCGACCATGTCCGAGAAGGTTACGGCCGACCAAAAAGGCCAGGTCCAGGAAAAAGAGTCCAACCAGGCTACGACCAAGACCCAAGGTCCAAGATGAAGTGTCCAACTAGGTCCGTGAAGGTTACAGCCGACCAGAGGAGGCCCGGTCTAGGCTTTGACCGACCAGGTCTTGGACGAAGAGTCCAACTACGCTACGACTGAGACCTAAGGTCTAGGACGAAGAGTTCGACCAGGTCTGAGAAGGTTATGGTCGACCAGAGAGGCCAGGTCCAGGCTACGGTAGACCAGGTCCAGGACGAAGATCCCAACCAGGCTACGACCGAGACCAAAGGTCCAGGACGAAGAGTCCAACCAAGCTACGACCGAGACCGAAGGTACAGGACGAAGAGTCCAACCAAGTCTGAGAAGGTTATGGCCGACAAGATAGGCCAAGTCCAAGCGACGGCCGACCAGGTCTAAGACAAAGAGTCCAACCAGGCTATGACCGAGACCCAAGGTCTAGGATGAAAAGTCCAACCAAGCTACGACCGAGACCGAAGGTACAGGACGAAGAGTCCGACCAGGTCTGAGAAGGTTAGGGCCGACAAGATAGGCCAAGTCCAAGCTACGACCGACCAGGTCTGAGACAAAGAGTCCAACCAGGCTATGACTGAGACCCAAGGTCTAGGACGAAAAGTCTGACCAGGTCTGAGAAGGTTATGGCCGACTAGAGATGCCAGGTCCAGCCTACGGCCGACCAGGTCCAAGACGAAGAGTCCAACCAGGCTGTGACCGAGACCGAAGGTCCAGGATGAAGAGTCCGACCTAGTCCGAGAAGGTTACGGCAGGCCAGAGAGGCCATGTCCAGGCTACGGAAGACCAGGTCCCAGACGAAGAGTCTAACTAGGCTATGACCGAGACCGAAGGTCCAGGACGAAGAGTCCGACCAGGTCTGAGAAGGTTATGGCCAACCAGAGAGGCCAGGTCCAAGCTACGTCTCACCAAGTCCAAGACGAAGAGTCCAACCAAGCTACGACCGAGACCCAAGGTCCAAGATGAAAAGTGTGACCAGGTCTAAGACGAAGGTTACGGCTCACCAGAGAGGCCAAGTTCGGGCTACGGGTGACCAGGTCTAGGATGAAGATTCCAACAGGGCTACGACCGAGACCCAAGGTCTAGGACAAAGAGTCTGACCAGGTCTAAGAATGTTACAGTCGACTAGAGAGGCCCGGTCCATGCTACTACCGACCAGGTCTAGGACGAAGAGTCCAAGCAGGCAACGATCGAGACCGAAGGTTATGGCCGAACAGAGAGGCTAGGTCCAGGCTATGGCCGACCGGATCTAGGATAAAGAGTCCAACCAAGCTACGTTCGAGGCCCAAGGTCCAAGACAAAGAGTCTGACCAGGTCCGAGAAGGTTACGTTCGACCAAAGAGGCCAGGTCCAGGCTACGGCCAACCTAGTCTAGAACGAAGAGTCCGACCAGGTCTGAGAAGGTTACGACCGACCCGAGAGGCCAGGTCCGTGCTACGGCTGACCAGGTCCAAGACGAAGAGTCCAACCAGGCTACGACCAAGACCCAAGGTCCAGGACGAAGAGCCCGACCAGGTCCTAGTAGGTTACGGCCAACTAGAGAGGCCAGGTCTAGGTTATGGCCAATCAGGTCCAAGACGAAGAGTCCAACCAGGCCACGACCGAGACCAAAGGTCCTGGACGAAGCGTCCGACCTAGTCCGAGAAGGTTATAACTGACTAAAGAGGCTAGGTCCAGGCCACGACCGACTAGGACAAAGTCAAAAAGTCCAAACAAGCTACGACCGAGACCCAAGGTGTAGGACGAAGTGTCCAACCATGTCCGAGAAGGTTGTGGCTAGCCAGAGAGGCCAGGTCCAGGCTACGACCGACCAAGTCCTGGATGAAGAGTCCAACCAGGTCCGAGAAGGTTACGGCCCACCCGAGAGGCTAGGTCCGTGCTACGGCTGACCAGGTCCAAGATGAAGAGTCCAACCAGGCTACGACCAAGACCCAAGGTCTAGGACGAAGAGCCCGACCAGGTCCTAGTAGGTTACGGCCAACTAGAGAGGCTAGGTCTAGGTTATGGCCAATCAGGTCCAAGACGAAGAGTCCAACCAGGCCACGACCGAGACCAAAGGTCCTGGATGAAGCGTCCGACCTAGTCCAAGAAGGTTATAACCGACTAGAGGGGCTAGGTCCAGGCCACGGTCGACTAGGACAAAGTCAAAAAGTCCAAACAAGCTACGACCGAGACCCAAGGTGTAGGACGAAGTGTCCAACCAGGTCCGAGAAGGTTGCGGCTGGCCAGAGAGGCCAGGTCCAGGCTACGACCGACCAAGTCCCGGATGAAGAGTCCAACCAGGTCCGAGAAGGTTATGGCCGTTGAGAGAATGCCAGGTCCAGCCTACAGCCTACCAGGTCCAGGACAAAGAGTCCAACCAGGCTACGACTGACACCTAAGGTCTAGGACGAAGAGTTTAACCAGCTCCGAGAAGGTTGTGGTCGACCAGAGAGACCAGGTCCAGGCTTCGAAAGACCAGGTCTAAGACGAAGAGTCCAACCAGGCTACGATCGAGGCCCAAGGTCTAGGACAAAGAGTCCGACCAGGTTCAAGAAGGTTACGGCCGACCAGAGAGGCCAGGTCCAGGCTACGGCTGACCTGGTCCCAAATGAAGAGTCTGAACAGGCTACGACCGAGACCCAAGGTCTAGGACAAAAAGTTCGACCAGGTCCGAGAAGGTTACGGCCGACCAGAGAGGCCAGGTCCTGTCTACGGCCGACCAGGTCTAGGATGAAGAGTCCAATCAGGCTACAACCGAGACCTAGGTACAGGACGAAGAGTCCAAACGGGTTCGAGAAGGTTACGGCCGACCAGAGAGGCGAGGTCCATGCTATGGCCAACCAGGTCTAGGACGAAGAGTCCAACCAGGCTACGACCGAGACCGAAGGTCCCGAACGAAGAGTCCGACCAGGTCTAAGAAGGTTACGGCCGACCAGAGAGGCCAGGTCCTAGACGAAGAGTCCAACCAGGCTACGACCAAGACCCAAGGTCCAAGACGAAGAGTCCAACCAGGTCTGAGAAGGTTACGGTCAACTAGAGGAGGCCAGGTCCAGGATACGGCCAACTAGGTCTAGGATGAAGAGTCCAACTAGGCTACGACAGAGACCGAAGTTCTAGTATGAGGAGTTCGACCAGGTTAGAGAAGGTTACAGTCGGCCAAAGAGGCAAGGTCTAGGCTATGGACGACCAGGTCTAGGACGAAGAGCCCAACCAGGCTACGACCGAGATCGAAGCTCCAGGACGAAGAGCCCAACCAGGCTACGACAGAGACCGAAGGTCCAGGACGAAGAGTCCGACCTGGTCTGAGAAGGTTATGGCTGACCAGACAGGCCAGGCCCATGCTACGGCCGATCAAGTCCAAGACGAAGAGTCCAACGAGGCTATGACTGAGACCCAAGGTACCGGACAAATAGTCTGACCAGGTCCGAGAAGGTTACGGCCTACCAAAGAGACCAGGTGCAGGCTACGGCCGACCAGGTCCAGGATGAAGAGTCCAACCAAGCTACGACCGAGACCCAGGTCCAGGACGAAGAATCCGACTAGGTCCGAGAAGGTTACGACCGACCAGAGAGGCGAGGTCCATGCTATGGCCAAGCAGGTCTGAGACGAAGAGTCCAACCAGGCTACGACCGAGACCGAAGGTCCAAGACAAAGAGTCCGACCAGGTTCAAGAAGGTTACGGCCGACCAGAGAGGCCAGGTCTAAGTTACGGCCGACCAAGTCCAAGATGAAGAGTCCAACCAAGCTACGACCGAGACCAAAGGTCCAGGATGAAAAGTCTGACCAGGTTCGAGAAGGTTACGGCCCACCAGAGAGGCCAGGTCCAGGCTACGGCCGACCAGGTCTAGGACGAAGAGTCCAACCAGGCTACAACCGAGACCCAAGGTCCAGGACGAAGAGTCTGACCAGGTCCATGAAGCTTACGACCAACTAGAGAGAAAGGTCCAGGCTACGGCTGACCTAGTCCAGGATGAATAGTCCAACTAGGCTACGACCGAGACCCAAGGTCCAATTCAAAGAGTCCGACCAGGTCCGAGAAGGTTATGGTCGACTAGAGAGGCCATGTCCATGCTACTGCTGACCAGGTCTAGGACGAAGAGTCCAAGCAGGCTACGACCAAGATCGAAGGTCCAGGATGAAGAGTCCAACCAGGCAACGATCGAGACCGAACGTCTAGGACGAGGAGTCCGACCAAGTCCGAGAAGGTTATGGCGAAACAGAGAGGCCAGGTCCAAGCCATGGCCAACAGGGTCTAGGACAAAGAGTCCAACTAAGCTACGACCGAAGCCCAAGGTCCAGGACAAAGAGTCTGACCAGGTCCAAGAATGTTACGTTCGACCAGAGAGGTCAGGTCCAGGCTACGGCCAACCTAGTCCAGGACGAAGAGTCCCACCAGGTCCGAGAAGGTTACGGCTGACCCGAGAGGCCAGGTCTGTGCTACGATTGACCAGGTCCAGGATGAAGAGTCCAACCAGGCTACGACCAAGGCCCAAGCTCCAGGACGAAGAGCCTGACCAGGTCTAAGAAGGTTAAGGTCAAATAGAGAGGCTAGGTCTAGGCCACAGTCGACAAGGTCGAAGACAAAAAGTCCAACGAGGCTACGTCCGAGACCCAAGGTGTATGACGAAGAATCTGACCAGGTCCGAGAAGGTTGCAGCCTGCCAGAGAGGCTAGGTCCAGGCTACGGCCGACCAAGTCCCGGATGAAGAGTCCAACCAGGCTTGGACCGAGACCCAAGATCCAAGACGAAGAGTCGAACCAGATCTGAGAAGCTTATGGCTGACCAGAGAAGGCCAGGTCCAGCCTACGGCCGACTAGGTCCAGGACAAAGAGTCCAACCACGCTACGACTGACACCTAAGGTCTAGGACGAAGAGTTCGACCAGGTCCGAGAAGGTTACGGCCGACCAGAGAGACAAGGTCCAGGCTTCAGAAACTAGGTCCAAGACGAAGAGTCCAACCAGGCTACGACCGAGACCCAAGGTCCAGGATGAAAAGTTTGACCAGGTTTGAGAATGTTACGGCCGACCAGAGAGGCCAGGTTTGAGAAGAGTCTGACCAGGTTTGAGAAGGTTACGGCCAAGCAGGGAACCTAGGTCTGGGCTACGACTGACCAGGTCGAGGATGAAGAGCCCAACCAAGCTACGACCAAGACCCAAGCTCCAAGACAATGAGTACGTCCATGTCCGAGAAGGTTGCGGCCGACCAAAGAGGCCAGGTCTAGGACGAAGAGTCCAACCAGGCTACGACCAAGACCCATGGTCCAAGACGAAGAGTCTAACCAGGTTCGAGAAGGTTATGGCTGACCAGAGGAGGCCAGGTCTAGGCTACGGCCGACCAGGTCTAGGACGAAGAGTCCAACTAGGCTACGACTAAGACCTAAGGTCTTGGACGAAGAGTTCGACTAGGTCCGAGAAGGTTACAGTCGACCAGAGTGGCAAGGTCTAGGCTACGGAAGACCAGGTCGAGGACGAAGAGCCCAACCAAGCTACGACCAAGACCCAGGCTCCAAGACAAAGAGTACGTCCATGTCCGAGAAGGTTGCGGCCGACCAAAGAGGCCAGGTCTAGGACGAAGAGTCCAACCAGGCTACGACCAAGACCCAAGGTCCAAGACGAAGAGTCCAACCAGGTTCGAGAAGGTTATGGCCGACCAGAGGAGGCCAGGTCTAGGCTACAGCCAACCAGGTCTAGGACGAAGAGTCCAACTAGGCTACGACTAAGACCTAAGGTCTCAGACGAAGAGTTCGACTAGGTCCGAGAAGGTTACAGTCGACCAGAGTGGCAAGGTCTAGGCTACGGAAGACCAGGTCTAGGACGAAGAGCCCAACCAAGCTACGACCGAGATCGAAGGTCCAGGACGAAGAGCCCAACCAGGATACGACAGAGACCGAAGGTCTAGGATGAAGAGTCTGACCCGGTCTGAGATGGTTATGGCTGACCAAACTGGCCAGGTCCAAGCTACGATTGACCAGGTCCAAGACGAAGAGTCCAACCAGGCTATGACCGAGACTTAATGTCAAGGACAAAAAGTCTGACCAGGTCTGAGAAGGTTATGGCAGACAAGAGAGACCAGGTCTAGGCTACGGCCGACCAGGTCCAAGACGAAGAGACCAACCTGGCTACGACCGAGACACAAGGTCTAGGACAAAAAGTTAGACCAGGTCTGAGAAGGTTACGACCGACCAGAGAGGCCAGGTCCAGGCTACGGCTGACCAGGTCCAGATGAAGAGTCCAACCAGGCTACGACCTAGACCCAGGTCTAGGACGAAGAGTCCGACTCAGTCCGAGAAGGTTACGACCGGCCATAGAGGTGAGGTCTATGATATGGCCAACCAGGTCGAACACTAAGAGTCCAACCAGGCTACGACTAAGACCCAAGGTCCAGGACGAAGAGACCAACCACACTACGATAGAGACCGAAGGTCCAGGACAAAGAGTCCGACCAGGTCTGAGAAGGTTATGGCCGACCAGACAGGCCAGGTGCAAGCTACGACCAACCACGTCTAAGACGAAGAGTCCAACCAGGCTATGACCGAGACCCAAGGTCTAGGATGAAAAGTCTGACCAGGTTCGAGAAGGTTATGGCCGACCAGAGAGGCCAGGTCCAGGCTACAGCTGACCAGGTCCAAGACGAAGAGTCCAACCAGGCTACGACCGAGACCCAATGTCCAGGATGAAAAGTCCGACCAGATCCGAGAAGGTTACGGCTGACCAGAGAGGCCAGGTCAACGCTACGGCCAACCAGGTCCACGATGAAGAGTCCAACCAGGCTACGACCGAGACCCAAGGTCCAGGACGAAGAGTCCGACTAGGTCCGAGAAAGTTACGGCCGACCAGAGAGGCAAGGTCCAGGCAACGGTAAACCTGGTGTAGGACGAAGAGTCCAACTAGGCCACAGCTGAGACCCAAGGTCCAGGACAAAGAGTTCGACCAGGTCCGAGAAGGTTACGGCCGACACAAGAGGCCAGGTCCGGGCTATGACTGACAAGGTCCAGGATGAAGAATCCAACCTGGCTACGACCAAGACCCAAGGTCCAGGATGAAGAGTTTGACCATGTGCGAGAAGGTTACAGCCGACTAGAGAGGCCAGGTCCAGGCTACGGCCAACCAGGTCCAGGACGAAGAGTCCAACCAGGCTACGACCGAGACCAAAGGTCCAGAACAAAGAGTCTGACTAGGTTCGAGAAGGTTATGTCTGGCCAGAGAGGCCAGGTCTAGGCTACGGAAGATGAGGTCCTGGACGAAGAGTCCAACCAGGCTACGATCGAGGCCGAAGGTCCAGGACAAACAGTCCGACTAGGTCCGAGAAGGTTACGGCCGACTAGAGAGGCCAGGTCCAAGCTACGACCGACCAAGTCCAAGACGAAGTGTCCAACCAAGCTACGACTGAGAAGGTTACGACTGACCAAAGAGGCCAGGTCTAGGCTAGGGAAGACCAGGTCCAGGATGAATAGTCCAACTAGGTCCGAGAAGGTTACGGTCGACCAAAGAGGCCAGGTCCAGGCCACGGCTGACCAGGTCTAAGACAAAGAGTCCAACCAGGCTACGACAGAGACCCGAGGTCTTGGATGAAAAGTCTGACCAGGTTCGAGAAGGTTACGGCCGACTAGAGAGGCCAGGTCTGAGCTACGGCCAACCGGGTCGAAGATGAAGAGTCCAACCAGGCTATGACCAAGACCCAAGGTCCAGGACGAAAAGACCGACCAGGTCTGAGAAGGTTACGGCCAAACAGAGAGGCCAGGTCCAAGCTACTACCGACCAGGTCCAAGACGAAGAGTCCAACAAGGCTACAATCGAGGCCCAAGGTCCAGGATAAAGAGTCCGACCAGGTCCAAGAAGGTTATGGCCGACCAGAGAGGCTAGATCTAGGCTACAGCCGACTTGGTCTAGGGCTAAGAGTCCAACCAGGCTACGACCGAGACCCAAGGTCTAGGATGAAGAGTCTGACCAGGTCTGAGAAGGTTACGGCTGACCAGAGAGGCCAGGTCTAGGCTATGGCTGACCAGGTCCAGGACAAAGAGTCCAACCAGGCTATGACCGAGACCAAAGGTCTAGGACGAAGAGTCCGACCAGGTCTGAGAAGGTTACAGTCGACCAGAAAGGCCAGGTCCAAGCTACGGTGGACCAGGTCCAAGATGAAGAATCCAACCAGGCTACGATCGAGTCCCAAGGTCCAGGGCAAAGAGTCTGAGCAAGTCCAAGAATGTTTCGGCCGACCAGAGAGACCAGGTCTTGGCTACGGCCTACCGGGTCCAAGACGAAGAATCCAACCAGGCTACGACCAAGACCCAAGGTCCAAGACGAAGGGTCCAACCAGGTCCGAGAAGGTTACGGCCAACTAGAGAAGGTTAGGTCCAGGCTACGGCCGACCAGGTCCAGGTCGAAGAGTCCAACCTGGCTACGACTGAGACCTATGGCCTAGGATGTAGAGTTCAACCAGGTCCGAGAAGGTTATGACCGACCAGAGAGGCCAGGTCTAGGCCACGGTCGACTAGGTACAAGAAGAAGAGTCCAACCAGTCAACGACCGAGACGCAAGGTCTAGGAAGAAGAGTCCGACCAGGTCCGAGATGGTTATGGCCGACCAGAGAGGCCAGGTGCAGGCTACGGCTGACTAGGTCCAGGTCGAAGAGTCCAACCAGAATAAGACCGAGACCCAAGGTTCAAGATGAAGAGTCCAGCTAGGTCCGAGAAGGTTACGGCCAACCAGAGAAGGCCAGGTCCAGGCTCCAGCCGCAGGTCCAAGACGAAGAGTCCAACCAGACTATGATTGAGACCTAAGGTCTAGGATGAAGAGTTCGACTAGGTCCAAGAAGGTTACGGCCGACCAGAGAGGCCAAGTCTGGGTTACGAAAGACCAGGGCCACAACGAAGAGTCCAACCAGGCTACGACAGAGACCGAAGGTGCTAGGCGAAGAGTCTGACTAGGTGCGAGAATGTTACGGTCGACCAGAGAGGCCAGCTCTGAGCTACGGTCACCCAGGTCCAGGATGAAGAGTCCAACCAGGCTACGACTGAGACCTATGGCCTAGGATGTAGAGTTCAACCAGGTCAGAGAAGGTTATGACCTACCAGAGAGGCCAGGTACAGGAAGAAGAGTCCAACCAGTCTACTACCGAGACCCAAGGTCCAGGACGAAGAGTCCGACCAGGTCCGAGAAGGTTACGGCCGACCAGAGAGGCCAGGTCCAGGCTACGGCTGACTAGGTGCAGGTCGAAGAGTCCAACCAGAATACGACCAAGACCCAAGGTCCACGACGAAGAGACCAACTAGGTCCGAGAAGGTTACAACCAACCAGAGAAGGCCAGGTCCAGGCTCCAGCCGTAGGTCCAAGACGAAGAGTCCAACCAGGCTATGACTGAGACCTAAGGTCTAGGACGAAGAGTTCGACTAGGTCCAAGAAGGTTACAGCCGACCAGAAAGGCCAGGTCCAGGCTACAGAAGACCAGGGCCCGAACGAAGAGTCCAACCAGGCTACGACCGAGACAGAAGGTCTTGGGCAAAGAGTCCGACTAGGTGCGAGAAGGTTACAGTCGACCAGAGAGGCTAGCTCCGAGCTACAGTCGACCAGGTCTAAGACGAAGAGTCCAATCAGGGTGCGACCAAGACCCAAGGTCCTGGATGAAGAGTTCGACTAGGTCCGAGAAGGTTACGGTCGACTAGAGAGGCCAGTTCCAGGCTACTACCTAGCAGGTCCAGGACGAAGAGTCCAACCATGCAACGACTGAGATCCAAGGTCCAGAACGAAGAGATCGACTAGGTCTTAGAAGGTTATGGCCGACCAGAAAGGCCAGGTCCCGACCACATCTGACCAGGTCCAAGGCAAAGAGTCCAACCAGGCTACGACCGAGAACCAAGGTCCTAGATGAAGAGTCCAAATATGTCCGAGGAGGTTACGACCCACCAGAGAAGGCCAGGTCCAGGCTACGGCCGACCTAGTCTAGGACAAAGAGTCCAACCAGGCTACGACTGAGACCTAAGGTCTAGGACGAAGAGTTCGACTAGGTACAAGAAAGTTACAACCGGTCTACACGATCGGGTCCAGGCTACAGAAGACCAGGTCGAAGACGAATAGTCCAACCAGGTCCAAGAAGGTTACAGTCGACCAAAGAGGCCAGGTCCAGGCCACGGTCGATGAGGTAGAGGAAGAAGAGTCCAACTAGGCTAGGACTGAGACCCAAGGTCCAGGATGAAAAGTCCAACCAGGTCTGAGAAGGTTACGGACGAACAGAGAGGCTAGGTCCAATCTACGGCCGACTAGGTCCAAGACAAAGAGTCCAACTAGGCTACAATCGAGGACAAAGAGTCTGACCAGCTCCAAGAAGGTTATGGTCGACCAGAGTGGTCAGGTCTAGGCTACGGCCGACTTGGTCCAGGACGAAGAGTCCAACCAAGTTACAATCGAGACCCAAGGTCGAAGACAAAGAGTCTGACCAGGTCCGAGAAGGTTACGACAGACCAGAGAGGCCAGGTCCAGGCTACGGCTGACCAGGTCCTCGACGAAGTGTCCAGCCACGCTACGACCGAGACCAGAGTTCTAGGACGAAGAGTCTGACCATGTCCGAGAAGGTTACGGCCGACCAGAGTGGCCAGGTCCAAGCAACGGTGGACCAGGTCCAAGATAAAGAGTCCAACCAGGCTACGATCGAGGCCCAAGGTCTAGGACAAAAAGTCTGACTAGGTCCGAGAAGGTTACGGCCAACCAGAGAGGCCAGGTCAAGGCTACGGCCGACCAGGACGAAGACAAAGAGTCCAACCCGGCTACGACTGAGACCCAAGGTCCAAGACGAAGAGTCGAACCAGGTCTGAGATGGTTACAGCCAACCAGAGAAGGCCAGGTCTAGGCTACGGCCGACCAGGTCCAGGACGAAGAGTTCAACCAGGCTACGACTGAGACCTACGTTTTAGGGCAAGAGTTCGACCAGGTCTGAGAAGGTAATGGCCGACTAGAGAGGCCAGGTCCAGGCTACGGAAGACCAAGTCCAGGATGAAGAGTCCAGCCAAGCTACGACCAAGATCGAAGGTCCAGGTTCAAGACAAATAGTCCAACCAGCTCCGAGAAGGTTACAGCCGACCAGAGAAGGCCAAGTCTAGGCTCCAGCCACAGGTCTAGGTTGAAGAGTCCAACCAGGCTACAACTAAGACCTAAGGTCTAGGACGAAGAGTTCGACCAGGCCTGAGATGGTTACGGCTGACCAGAGAGGCCAGGTCCAGGCTATGGAAAACCAAGTGCAGGATGAAGAGTCCAACCAGGCTACAAACGAGACAAAAGGTCCTAGACGAAGAGTCCGACCTGGTGTGAGAAGGTTATGGCCGACCAAAGAGTCCAACCAGGCTACGACCGAGACCCAAGGTCCTGGATGAAGAGTTCGACCAGGTCCGGGAAGATTATGGCCGACTAGAGAGGCCCGGTCCAAGGTACGACTGAGCAGGTCCAGGATGAAGAGTCCAACCGAGCAATGACTAAGACCCAAGGTCCTAGACGAAGAGTCCGTCCAGGCTACGACCGAGACCCAAGGTCGAGCACGAAGAGCCCGACCAGGTCCGAGAAGGTTACAGCGGACCAGAGAGGCCAGGTCTAGGCTACGGCTGACCAGGTCCCAGACGAAGAGACCAACTAGGCTACGACCGAGACCAAAGGTCCAGGTAGAGGGGTCTGACCAGGTACGAGAAGGTTACGACCAACTAGAGAGGCCAGGTCCAGGCCACAGCCGACTAGGTCCTAGACGAAGAGTCCAACCAGGCTACAACCGAGACCCGAGGTCCAGCATGAAGAGTTCGACCAGGTCCAAGAAGGTTACGGCCTGCCAGAGAGGCTAGGTCTAGGCTACGACCGACCAGTTCCAAGACGAAGAGTCCAACCAGGCTATGACCGAGACCCAAGGTCCAAGGCGAAGAGTCCAACCAGGTCCGATAATGTTACGACCGACCAGAGAAGGCCATGTCCAGGCCACGGCTGACCAGGTCTAGGCTACGGCTGACCAGGTCCAAGACGAAGAGTCCAACCAGGCTACAACTAAGGCATAAGGTCTAGGACAAAGAGTTCGACTAGGTCCGAGAAGGTTACGGTCGACCAAAGAGGCCAGGTCCAGGCTACGGAAAACTAGGTCCAGGACGAAGAGTCCAACCAGAGAGGTCCAGGACCAAGAGTCCGAACAGGTCTGAGAAGGTTATGGCCGACCAGAGAGGCCAGGGCCAAGCTACGACCGACCAGGTCCAAGACGAAGAGTCCAACCAGGCTATGACCGAGACCAAAGGCTAGGACGAAGAGTCTGACCAGGTCTGAGAAGGTTACGGTCAACCAGAGAGGCCAGGTCCAAGCTACGGTGGACCAGGTCCAAGATGAACAGTCCAACCAGGCTACGACCGAGTCCCAAGGTCCAGGGCAAAGAGTCCGACCAAGTCCGAGAAGGTTACGGCCGACCAAAGAGGCCAGGTCCAGTCTACGACTGACTGGGTCCAAGACGAAGAGTCCAACCAGGCTACGACCAAGACCCAAGGTGCAAGACGAAAGGTCCAACTAGGTCCGAGAAGGTTACGGCCAACCAGAGAAGGTTAGGTCCAGGCTACGGCCAATCAGGTCCAGAACGAAGAGTCCAACCAGGCTACGACTGAGACCTATGGCCTAGGATGCAAAGTTCAACTACATCCGAGAAGGTTATGACTGACCAGAGAGGCTAGGTCCAGGCCACGGTCGACTAGGTACAGGAAGAAGAGTCCACCAGTCTACGACCGAGACCCAAGGTCCAAGATGAAGAGTCCGACCAAGTCCGAGAAGGTTACGACCGACCAGAGAGGCCAGGTCCAGGCTACGGCTGACTAGGTCCAGGTCGAAGAGTCCAACCAGAATATGACCGAGACCCAAGGTTCAAGACGAAGAGTCCAACTAGGTCTGAGAAGGTTACGGCCAACCAGAGAAGGCCAGTTCTAGGCTCCAGCCGCAGGTCCAGGATGAGGAGTCCAACCAGGCTACGACAGAGACCTAAGGTCTAGGACGAAGAGTTCGACTAGGTCCAAGAAGGTTACGGCCGACCAGAGAGACCAGGTCCAGGCTACGGAAGACCAGGGCCAGAACAAACAGTCGAACCAGGCTACGACCGAGACAGAAGGTCCTAGGTGAAGAGTCCGACTAGGTACGAGAATGTTACGGTCGACTAGAGAGGCCAGCTCCGAGCTACAGCCGACCAGGTCCGAGACGGAGATTCCAACCAGGCTACGACCGAGACCCAAGGTCCTGGATGAAGAGTTCGACTAGGTTTGAAAAGGTTACGGCCGACTAGAAAGGCCAGGTCCAAGCTACGACCGAGCAGGTACAGGACGAAGAGTCCAACCTTGCAACGACTGAGACTCAAGGTCCTGAACGAAGAGATCGACCAGATCTGAGAAGGTTACGGCCAACCAGAAAGGCCAGGTCCAGGCTATGTCTGACTAGGTCCAAGGCAAAGAGTCCAACTAGGTCCGAGGAGGTTACGACCTACCAGAGAAGGCCAGGTCCTGGCTACGGTCGACCTAGTCCAGGACCAAGAGTCCAACCAGGCTACAACTGAGACCTAAGGTCTAGGACAAAGAGTTCGACTAGGTCCGAGAAGGTTACAACCGGCAAAAACAACTAGGTCCAAGCTACAAAAGACCAGGTCCATGACGAATAGTCCAACCAGGTCCAAGAAGGTTACGGTCGACCAAAGAGGCTAGGTCTAGGCCACGGTCGACTAGGTTGAGGAAGAAGAGTCCAACTAGGCTACGACCGAGACCCAAGGTCTAGGACAAAAAGTCCGACCAGGTCCGAGAAGGTTACGGAGGAACAAAGAGGCCAGGTCCAAGCTACGGCCGACTAGGTCCAAGATGAAGAGTTCAACCAGGCTACAATCGAGACCCAAGGTCCAGGATGAAGAGTCTGACCAAGTCCGAGAAGGTTATGGCCGAGCAGAGAGGCCAGGTCTGGGCTACGGCCAACCAGGTCCCAGACGAAGAGTCCAGCCACGCTACGACCGAGACCAAAGGTCCAGGACGAAGAGTCCGACCAGGTCCGAGAAGGTTACGGCCGACCAGAGTGGCCAGGTCCAAGCAACGGTGGACCAAGTCCAAGACGAAGAGTCCAACCAGGCTACGACCGAGGCCCGAGGTCTAGGACAAAAAGTCCAACCTGGTCCGAGAAGGTTACGGCCAACCAAAGAGGCCAGGTCTAGGCTACGGTCGACCAGGTCGAAGACGAAGAGTCCAACCAGGCTACGACTGAGACCCAAGGTCCAAGACGAAGAGTCCAACCAGGTCTGAGATGGTTACGGCCAACCAGAGAAGGCCAGGTCCAGGCTACGACCGACCAGGTCCAGGACGAAGAGTCCAACCAGGCTACGACTGAGACCTACGTTTTAGGGCAAGAGTTCGACCAGGTCTGAGAAGGTAATGGCCGACTAGAGAGGCCAGGTCCAGGCTACGGAAGACCAGGTCCAGGATGAAGAGTCTAGCCAAGCTACGACCAAAACCGAAGGTCCAGGACGAAGAGTCTGACAACTTCCAAGAAGGTTACAGCCGGCCAGAGAGGCTAGGTCCAGGCCACGGTCGACTAGGTACAGGAATAAGAGTCCAACCAGTCTACGACCGAGATCCAAGGTCCAAGATGAAGAGTCTGACCAAGATCAAGAAGGTTACGACCAACTAGAGAGGCCAGGTCTAGGCTACCGCTAACTAGGTCAAGGACGAAGAGTCCAACCAGGCTACGACTGAGACCCAAGGTTCAAGACGAAGAGTCCAACCATCTCTGAGAAGGTTACAGCCGACCAGAGAAGTCCAAGTCTAGGCTCCAGCCACAGGTATAGGTTGAAGAGTCCAACCAGGCTACAACTGAGACCTAAGGTCTAGGACGAAGATTTCGACCAGGTCTGAGAAGGTTACGGTTGACCAGAGAGGCCAGGTCCAGGCTACGGAAAACCAAGTCCAGGACAAAGAGTCCAACCAGGCTACAAACGAGACAGAAGGTCCTGGACAAAGAGTCCGACCAGGTGTGAGAAGGTTACGGCCGACCAGAGAGGCCAGCTCCAAGCTACGGTCGACCAGGTCCGAGATGAAGAGTCCAACCAGGCTACGACCGAGACCCAAGGTCCCGGATGAAGAGTTCGACCAGATCTGAGAAGGTTATGGCCGACTAGAGAGGCCCGGTCCAGGCTACGATCGAGCAGGTCTAGGACGAAGAGTCCAACCAAGCAATGACTGAGACCAAAGGTCTTGGACGAAGAGTCCGACCAGGTACGAGAAGGTTACGTCCTACCAGAAATGCTAGGTCCAGGGTACGTTCGAGCAAGTCTAGGATGAAGAGTCCAACCGGGCTACGACCGAGACCCAAGGTCGAGCACGAAGAGCCCGACCAGGTCCGAGAAGGTTACAGCGGACCAGAGAGGCTAGGTCTAGGCTATGGCTGACCAGGTGCAAGACGAAGAGACCAACCAGGCTACTACCGAGACCAAAGGTCCAGGAAGGGGAGTCTGACCCGGTACGAGAAGGTTACGGCCAACAAGAAAAGCCAGGTCCAGGCCACAGCCGACTAGGTCCCTAGCGAAGAGTCCAACCAGGCTACAACCGAGGCCTGAGGTCCAGCATGAAGAGTCTGACTAGGTCTGAGATGGTTACGGCCTGCCAGAGAGGCCAGGTCTAGGCTACGACCGACCAGTTCCAAGACGAAGAGTCCAACCAGGCTATGACCGAGACCCAAGGTCCAAGGCGAAGAGTCCAACCAGGTCCGATAAGGTTACGACCGACCAGAGAAGGCCAAGACGAAGAGTCCAACCAGGCTACAACTAAGACCTAAGATCTAGGACGAAGAGTTCTACTAGGTCCGAGAAGGTTACGCTCGACCAGAGAGGCCAGGTCCATGCTACAAAAGACCATGTCCAGGACAAAGAGTCCAACCAGGCTATGACCGAGACCCAAGGTCCAGGACGAAGAGTCCGACCAGGTCCGAGAAGGTTATGGCCGACCAGAGAGGCCAGGTCGAAGCTACGACCGACCAGGTCCAAGACGAAGAGTCCAACCAAGCTACGACCAAGACCCAAGGTCCAAGATGAAAAGTTTGACCTGGTCCGAGAAGGTTACGACCAAACAGAGAGGCCAGGTCCAAGCTACGGTCGACCAGGTCCAAGACGAATAGTCCAACCAGGCTACAATCGAGGCCCAAGGTCAAGGACAAAGAATCTGACTAGGTCCAAGAAGGTTACGGCCGACCAGAGAGGCCAGGTCCAGGCTAAGGCTGACCTGGTCTAGGACGAAGAGTCCAACCAGGTAATGACCGAGACCCAAGGTCCAGGACGAAGAGTCCAACCAGGCTACAACCGAGACCCAAGGTCCAGGACGAAGAGTCTGACCAAGGTCCGAGAAGGTTACAGCCGACTAGAGAGGCTAAGTCTAGGCTGCGGCCGACAAGGTCTAGGACGAAGAGTCCAACCAGGCTATGACCGAGACCAAAGGTCGAGGATGAAGCGTCCGACCAGGTCCAAGGTCCAAGCTACGGCCAACCAGAGAGGCCAGGTCCAAGCTACGGCCAACCAGGTCCAAGATGATGAGTCCAACCAGGCTACAATCAAGGTCCAAGGTCCAGGACAAAGAGTCTGACCAGGTCCGAGAAGGTTACGGCCGACTAGAGAGGCCAGGTCTAGGCTACGGCCGACTAGGTCTAGGAGGAAGAGTCCAACTAGGCTAGGACTGAGACCTATGGCCTAGGACAAGAGTTCAACTAGGTCCGAGAAGGTTATGGCCGACTATAGAGGCCAGGTCCAGGCTACGGAAGACCAAGTCCAGGACAAAGAGTCCAACAAAGCTACGACCATGACTGAAGGTCCAGGACAAAGAGTCTAACAAGGTCCAAGAAGGTTACGGCCGACTAGAGAGGCTAGGTCTTGGCCACGGTTGACTAGGTATAGGAAGAACAGTCCAACCAGTCTACAACCGAGACCCAAGGTCCAAGGCGAAGAGTCCGACCAGGTCTGAGAAGGTTACGACCGACCAGAGAGGCCAGGTCCAGGCTACAGCTGACTAGGTCAAGGACGAAGAGTCCGACTAGGCTACGACCAAGACCCAAGGTTCAAGACGAAGAGTCCAACCAGCTCCGAGAAGGTTACGGCCGGGTAGAGAAGGCCATGTCCAGGCTCCAGCCGCAGGTCTAGGTTGAAGAGTCCAACCAGGCTACGACTGAGACCTAAGGTCCAGGACGAAGAGTTCGACCAGGTCTGAGAAGGGTACGGCCGACCAGAGAGGCCAGGTCCAGGCTACAGAAGACCAGGTCCTGGATGAAGAGTCCGACCAGGTGTGAGAAGGTTACGGCCGACCAGCTCCAAGCTACGGTTGACCAGGTCTGAGATGGAGAGTCCAACCAGGCTACGATCGAGACCCAAGGTCCTGGATGAAGAGTTTGACTAGGTCTGAGAAGGTTATGGCTGACTAGACAGGCCCGATCCAGGCTACGAACGAGCAGGTCTAGGACGAAGGGTCCAACCAGGCAATGACTGAGACCCAAGGTCCTGGACGAAGAGTCCAACCAGGTATGGGAAGGTTACGACCGACCAGAAAGGCCAGGTCCAGGGTACGGTCGAGCAAGTCCAGGACAAAGAGTCCAACCGGGCTACAACTGAGACCCAAGGTCGAGCACGAAGAGCCCGGCCAGGTTCGATAAGGTTACAGCAGACCAGAGAGGCCAGGTCTAGGCTACGGCTGACCAAGTCCAGGATGAAGAGACCGACCAGGCTACGACCAAGACCAAAGGTCCAGGAAGAGGAGTCTGACCAGGTACGAGAAGGTTACGGCCAACTAGAGAGGCCAGGTCCAGGCCACGGCCGACTAGGTCCTGGATGAAGAGTCCAACCAGGCTACAACCGAGACCCATGGTCCAGCATGAAGAGTCTGACCAGGTTTGAGAGGGTTACGGCTTGCCAGAGAGGCCAGGTCTAGGCTACGGCCTGCCAGTTCCAGGATGAAGAGTCCAACCAGGCTACGACCGAGACCCATGGTGTAAGGCGAATAGTCCAACCAGGTCCAACAAGGTGACGACCGACCAGAGAAGGCCAGGTCCAGGCCACGGCTGACCAGGTCCAGGCTACAGCTGACCAGGTCCAAGACGAAGAGTCCAACCTAGCTATAACTGAGACCTAAGGTCCAGGATGAAGAGTTCAACTAGGTCCGAGAAGGTTACGATCGACCAGAGAGGCCAGGTCCAGGCTACGAAAGACCGGGTCCAGGATGAAGAGTCCAACTAGGCTACGACCAAGACCGAAGGTCTAGGACGAAGAGTCCGACCAGGTCCGAGAAGGTTATGGCCGACCAAAGAGGCCAGGTCCAAGCTACGACCGACTAGGTCCAAGACGAAGAGTCCAACCAGGCTACGACCGAGGCCCAAGGTCCAGGATGAAAAGTGCGACCAGGTCCGAGAAGGTTACGGCTGAACAGAGAGGCCAGGTCCAAGCTACGGCCGATCAAGTCCAAGATGAATAGTCCAACCAGGCTACAATCGAGGCCCAAGGTCTAGGACAAAGAGTCTGACTAGGTCCAAGAAGGTTACGGCCGACCAGAGAGGCCAGGTCCAGGCTACGGCCGACCTGGTCTAGGATGAAGAGTCCAACCAGGCTACGACCGAGACCCAAGGTCCAGGATGAAGAGTCCGACCAGGTCCGAGAAGGTTACGGCCGACCAGAATGGCCCGGTCTAGGCTGCAGGCGACAAGGTCTAGGATGAAGAGTCCAACCAGGGCACGACCGAGATCAAAGGTCTAGGATGAAGAGTCCGACCAGGTCTAAGAAGGTTACGGTCGACCAGAGAGGCCAGGTCCAAGCTACGGCCAACCAGGTCCAAGATGAAGAGTCCAACCAGGCTACAATCGAGGCCCAAGGTCGAGGACAAAAAGTCTGACCAGGTCCGAGAAGGTTAAGACCGACTAGAGAGGCCAGGTCTAGGCTACGGCCGACCAGAGAGGCCAGGTCTAGGCTACGGCCGACTTGGTCCAGGACAAGGGGTCCAACCAGGCTTCGACCGACACCCAAGGTCCAGGACGAAGTGTCCGACCAGGTCTAAGAAGGTTACGGCCGATCAAAGAGGGCAGGTCCATGCTACGGCCGACCAGGTCCAGGAAGAAGAGTCGAACCAGGCTACGACCGAGACCAAAGTTCCAGGACGAGGAGTCTGACCAGGTCCGAGAAGGTTACGGCCGACCAAGGAGGCCAGGTCCAAGCTACGGCCTACCAGGTCCATGTTGGAAACAAAGTGCGCAGCGGAATTTTTTAAAATTTTTCATCAGAGTAATTTCCAAAACACAAGTTTGACATGTTATATGTATAAATTAAACAGATCTTACTAACCTCAGTATGCCGAAGAACCTCCGCGACCTGTGTAGAGAAGTAACGTTCCAGAAGAGCCTCAACCAACTGGTCTTCTTTGCTATTCTCTATCCACAACCGGAGTGAGTGTGGGCTCACACGTACAGCTCTTCCACCGGTGACTCTCCTTCCAACCAATAGAGAGAACCCAAAGCTAGTGTTCGTGATTTGTGAACAAAAGCTCTCAGGGAGTTTTCAGATGCTCACTAGAAGAGTATCACTCTTAATCTCTCAAATTGATCTGAGTAAATCATTAGACTCACTCCCTTTTTATACCTATTGGTCCTTGGGGTCAGTCCATATCAGATTAGATCTCAAAAATCGAAACAGAATCAAGTTCGGATCAATATCTGATAAGATACGCGTGAAAAACGCGTAATCTTAACTGTCGCGGTCGGCATGCCGAACTGTGAGATAGGCAGGCCGAACTGGCCAGTTCGGCAGGCCGAACACGTCATCCGGCATGCCGAACTGCCGAGAAAAAATCTCCGCGAATCTTTTATTTTCCACCTGAGATTCTAAAGGATAAAGTCTCAGTTTTGATTCAAATAGCCCAATAGAAAAGATATCTGATCAAAACAAACTTTATCAAGATAATCTCTCAGAAAATAAATCAATTCACAATAATTCTACAAGTTTATCTTGTTCTAATTGTCCAAAATTAAAACAACCGATAAACAGACAAGAATTATCCGGACGCCATAATTCAACAAGTTCATCTTGAACTAATTTCTTACATAATTAATTCAACCGATAAACAGACATGAATTATTTGATTCTTATAAATTTTAAACCAATCTGATAAATCCGACATAAGTCACCAATTATTGGAAAAGCACGCCGTGTCGTTATAGGATTTTGTGAGCTAGCAAAGGGGACCAAAATGGACCTATAAAGTTCAAGCTCATGATAATTATGAAACCCAATATCCCAGATATACATTTCACAATTATCAACTCCAACGCTACTCCACTAAAAGCTTGGAGCTGCACTCTCGAACTTTATAGAATTACGAAGCTCGTGTAGCTAAGTCTCCATGACATATCATAGTGTATCGCATCCCCATATGATCATCCATAATCGGCTTAAGGACAAGTTCTGTCTTACCTTCCCGATTATTTTTATCTTACGTTCCATTGTCTCACCATTACAAAACTTACCATCCAAAGATAGTATACCATTCGGTTACACCTATGTATCCAAATGGTTGAGCGCTCCAGTTTTCCAATTACAGGACAACGCATATAAGAGGATATCATTACTCCTAAAGAGGAGCTATGGATTCCATATCTATGAATAACAAGTCTACGCTACCAAGAGTCATGCCTCCAACGTACCGGCATGCATGCCACTATAGAGATGTGGGAGTCACCCATTGGTACATCAAAAGACACAAGTCGAGACAACGGGCCCATTATTCATCTCAGGATTAAGATACAATACAAATGATTGTCTAAAGTGAATCGATTTGCCAAGACAGAATTATTAATCCAAATCAATTCACTTTATGTCCCGATCCAACACATCGTCACCTATGACAATGCGCCAATGTTTCTATTCACGGAGTCCAACTCCGATGGCCAAGACAAACCATCTCCCAAAAGAGATATAGACAACATAACAATCTTTACATGAATAAAGCGCCCAACTTTATTCCCTCGATTGCGGATCATATATTTTAGACCATCACCTTAAGAGTCGTGTCTACCGCATAATCATCCCATCATATGCCCAACTCTTAAGGTTTAGACTGACAGTCTCAGACTACTGTTTGCTTATCATACATTCAACAAATATGAACGTAAAGAGGACAATATCTGGTATATATAAACGAATAAATTCTTTATTGATAAAAATGTCTCCAAAAACGTATTACATTTTTACTCCTTAGAGCATACATGTCTAACAATCTCCCACTAGCACTAAGTGAGTAAATACTGCAAATTTCGTATCCCCATAGCTTCCACATGCCTTTCGAAGACTCTCCCAGAAAGTGTCTTCGTAAATGGATCAGCTAAATTGTCCTCTGACGCGATCTTGCACACCGTGACATGCCCGCTCTCAACGAAGTCCTTTATCACATGATACTTCCGATCAATATGCTTACTCTTCTTGTGAAATCTTGGTTCCTTAGCATTAGCTACCGCCGCACTGTTATCACAGTACAGTGATACCGCTTTATCCACACCAGGAACTACCTCAAGATCCCCAAGGAACTTGCAGAGCCACACTGCTTCTTTCGAAGCATCACTAGCCGCCACATACTCGGCCTCCATCGTTGAATCCGAAGTGTAATCTTGCTTCGCACTTCTCCAACTGATGGCACCGCCACCCAGAGTAAACACAAACCCCGATGTCGATTTCCTAGAATCCAGGCAGGATTGAAAATCCGAATCAGTGTATCCTAGAGGAGTTAAATCCTCACCCGAATACACAAGCATATACCCTCGAGTCCTTCTCAGGTACTTGAAAATATGCTTTACCGCAACCCAATGGTTCGGTCCTGGATCCGCCTGAAATCGACTCACAATCCCGACCGCATAACTAATATCCGGTCGAGTGCAAAGCATGGCATACATGAGACTACCCACTGCCGAAGCATAAGGTACTTTCTTCATGTATTCTCTTTCTTCATAAGACTTTGGAGAGTCTTTCTTAGAAAGAGTAATTCCAGACCTAGATGGTTGCCCACCTTTCTTGGAATCCTGCATTGCAAACCTCCTGAGAATTTTATCTATGTAGCTGGCCTGTGACAAAGCTATCATTTTGTTCTTCCTATCCCGAAAGATTTGGATACCGAGAACAAAATTAGCTTTTCCCAAGTCCTTCATGTCAAACTACTTGGTCAACCATAATTTGACCGATGACAATGCCCCAACGTCATTGCCAATTAGCAGAATGTCATCTACATAGAGTAGTAGAAAAACCACCTTCCCATTCTTAATGTGTTTGTAAACACATGGTTCATCCACATTTTGTGAGAACCCATAAGTCTTGATCACTTGATCAAATCTTATGTTCCAAGAACGAGAAGCCTGCTTAAGTCCATAAATAGACTTTAGCAACTTACAAACCTTACCCTCTTGACCCGTGACCTTGAACCCGTCTGGTTGTTCCATATAAACGGACTCATCAAGATAGCCATTCAGAAAAGCCGTCTTGACATCCATCTGCCAAATCTCGTAGTCGAGAGCGGCAGCTATGGACAAGAGAATCCGGATGGACTTAAGCATGGCTACAGGCGAAAAGGTTTCCTCATAATCGATTCCTTCCTTTTGCGTATAACCCTTAGCTACCAGTCTAGCCTTAAAGGTTTCGACCTTTCCATCCACTCCTCTTTTCCTCTTGTAGATCCACTTACTCCCTATGGGTTTTACCCCTTCGGGAAGATCCACAAGCTCCCAGACCCGATTAGTCTCCATAGACTTCATCTCAATGTTCATGGCCTCTGTCCAGAGTCTTGAATCAACATCCTCCATAGCTTCTGCGTAAGTATAAGGATCCCTGTCATGTTCATCCGATTCAGCCAAAAAGACCTCCCCATTGAACATATACCTTTCAGGTTGACGCCCGATCCTCCCACTACGCCGAAGCCCCTGAGGTTGTTGTTCAGGTTTGTTTGGTTTTTCTACACCGATCGGAATGGTTTCGTTCGGAACCTCCGGAGTAAACGGATTACCCCTCAACTCCTCAAGCACCACTTTGCTTTGAGGTTTAAAGTCGTTCATGTAACTCTCCTCAAGGAAAGTTGCATTAGTAGAAACCACGACTTTATTTTCCTTTGGGTTATAAAAATAACCCCCTTTAGTCCCTTTTGGATATCCTACAAACACGCAAACTTCTGAACGTGCTTCCAACTTATTCGGATCCTTAAACAGGACATGAGCTGGACATCCCCATATGCGAATATGGTTTAAGGATGTCTTCCGTCTTGTCCACAACTCGTGAGGAGTTTTAGGGACCGATTTTGAAGGCACATTGTTCAAAAGATAACATGCGGTTTGTAGTGCATATCCCCAAAAGGATAAAGGCAATGATGAATAACTCATCATGGACCGAATCATGTCCAACAAAGTCCTATTCCTTCTCTCTGCTACGCCATTCTGCTGCGGAGTACCCGGCGCAGTCAAATGGGATAAAATCCCATTCTCTAACAAGTGTCCTAAGAACTCATCAGAAAGGTATTCCCCACCTCGATCAGATCGAAGTGCCTTTATGGGTCTACCCAATTGCTTTTCCACTTCAGCCCGAAACTCCCTGAACTTATCATAAGTTTCACTTTTGTGGTGCATTAGGTACACATACCCATATCTTGAGTAATCGTCAATAAAAGTAACGAAATACTCATACCCTTCTCGTGCCCGGATGTTCATCGGTCCGCAAACATCACTATGCACAAGTTCTAGAACCCCTTCGGCCCTTTTGCCCTTAGACCCGTATGGTCTTTTGGTCATTTTACCCTCCAAACAAGATTCACATTGAGGTATAGATTCCACCTTTAAGTGACTTAAAGGTCCATCCCTTACCAACCTTTGAATCCTATTTAGGTTAATATGGCCAAGGCGCAAATGCCAAAGATAAGTCTTATTAGAGTGAGAAGTTTTAAGTCTTTTTGAGTCATTATCATTTATCTCAGCATTAAGCAATAGGTCCATCTTAGGTTTGATAAAATATAGATTATTTTGCATCCATCCAGAACAGATAAAAGATTTGTTTTTACGAATCACCACTTTTTCATTAAAAGATACCACGTAGGAGTCTTTAAATAAAGAAGATACAGAAATTAAATTCCTTTTAAATTTAGGAACATAAAAACAATCTCGTAAAATTAAACTCCTATAATTATCAAAATAAAGATGGACATCTCCCACTGCTTCCGCTGAGACCAAGGATCCATCGCCCATCTGAAGCGTTAAGTCTTCACGAAGTAGACTTCTCGTTTCTTTGAATCCCTGCAGAGAAACACAAACATGATTAGTTGCACCGGAATCTATGACCCAAATGTCACTGGATTCCTCAACCAAACAAGTTTCTAAATATAGAAGATCACACCTACCTCCCTTGGAAAGGAAGTCCTTGCAATGCTTCTTTATATGCCCGACCTTACCACAAAAGAAGCACTTAAGCTTCTTTGGGTTCTTCTTCTTCTTCTTCTTGCTCTTGGTAGCAATAGGAATAGAAGACTTCCCACTTTTGGCCCGTTGCTTCTTTCCATTCCCAGAGTTAGGATTGGAACCAGAAGCAGCTACCATATTGGCCTCTCCACCAGCAGGAGACTCCCTGATCAGCAGTTCAAACTCTTGTAACTGTTTCATCAGTTCTGTCAAGGTCATATCCCGTCTATTGCTTAGATTAAAAGTAGCTCTAAACGGAATAAATTCCTTAGACAGAGTCTCAAAGACCATAGTCATCTGAGTTTCAGCATCGATGTCGGCTCCATTGGTTTGAGCCTCAGCGAGGTAACCCATGACCAACATCACGTGCTCCTTTACAGATGTCCCCGGTCTCTGTCTACAGTTTAAGAGTTTCCGAAGCGCCCCTTGCCGCTTTGTTATGGCCTGGCCTCCAAACATGTCCTCAAGATTATCCAAGATCTGCTTCGCAGTCTCATAATCCTGATGTTGAGCCTGCAGCACGTTATTCATGCTAGCCATAACATAGCAGCGGGCCTGATCATTAGCATCTTTCCAGCGTTCGTACGCTTGGAATTGCTCATTACTTGAGTCTCCCGTAGGCTCGGGAGGACAAGGAGTTGTCAGAACATATTTTAGTTTCTCAAAGGAAAGGACGATGTCCAGGTTCCGTTTCCAATCATTATAGTTCTCACCGGTTAATTGGTTTTTGTCAAGTATCGATGATAAAGCGTTTTTAGACATTTTCAATCTACAATAAAGAGTCATATACCAAACATAAGCAAACATATATAATAATTTAGTAAGATAACACAATCATGTAAAATCATACAAATGTGTTTATGTGTCAAAACCTTGAAAATATCACAACCTTACAACGATAATTCCCAACTCAGAATTCAACAAGCTCCTAGGGGAGTCATGCCAAATTCAATTAGGAACACGGATCCCCTCCTGATTAATATATGCCATCCAGGACCCGTATGATCCAGCATATACTAATAATCGTTTCTTTGGCCATTAATTTTATTAACAGAGCTCCTAGGGGAGGTTAATAATAAAATTAACGTGAGTGTATAACCACCGTTTTAATATTTTATCCATGATTTATAATCACCACCTAGGGGTGTGCAACCATAAATCATACTAAAATACCTTATCCTTTCAGAGATCCAATCTGGTACATGATAGAAATCCCTTCCTAGGGGCTGGGACCATCATGTTCTTCCTATGGACCAACGATGGAGGCCTTAGGTTCTCTCTTCGAAAACCTTCTCCCACTCAATCTTTTGAAGTCAAGGTTTTATTTTTAAATTATGCATGAACAATTTTAATATGAGCGGCACTCCCTATTCTATATGACATGTTATCAATATACATGGTAAATCATATTATAATGCAGACAAGCAAAGCAATCAAGCAAAGCTACAAGCATAATAATAATAATAACCGTAATATTATGGTTCCACCCTAGAGAATAGAAAAAACTAAGATTACAAGAGAATAATCGAGACATTTATCGATTCTTCATCCTTGAATCCTCAAGCTGTATCCTTCTTCATGTAATATCCATCTTCAAGTCCTCAATCCCGTATGAATCGAACACTTCATATTTCCGGTCATATCCAAATTTAATGTTTCTCAGAATCGTCCCAAAAATAAAATTAAAACTGCACCAAAAATTGCACCTTTTCTGGACACCTGGCTGCTCTCGGTCGGCAGGCCGATCTAGGTGATCGGCCTACCGATTATGGAGGTTCGGCCTGCCGAACATGAAGGTTCGGCCTGCTGGCAGAGCACCAAAATTTCTGCCCCACTGTCGGCCTGCCGGACCGTACGTCCGGCCTGCCGATCTGTGACCTTCGGCCTGCCGAACTGTGAGGTCCGGCATGCCGACCGAGCAGAAAACCCTCAATCCAGAAAATACAATTTTAATGCAATTCATCAATTTTATTTTCAACAATTCAAAAACATAAAATTAGAGACTCAGGAAATACCTGGAGGCGCCATCATCAATCTTTAAGTTCCGACTTCTCGTTCCGTCTTCTCCGAATAATTATTTAATTACAAAATTCTTACAAATTAAAAATTAAATAATAATTCCTAGACGGAGATGATAGTCCGCCATCTAATTACATAAAAAACCTAGATACACATTCTAACCTCTAAGGAACCATAACCGGTATTAATTAATTAATAAATAATTAAACAACAATTTAATCAACCATAATTAATTAATAAACATTCACCATATAATCCATGACAACATATATATTATATAGAAACCTAGAGTGCCATCTCTCTATAAAATTTAATTCAAGCATTGGAGAGATTAAGATCACAAAATTTATGCATATAACATGATCACAAACTTGCAAATTTATGTAAAAACCTCTGCTCTGATACCAATTGTTGGAAACAAAGTGCGCAGCGGAATTTTTTAAAATTTTTCATCAGAGTAATTTCCAAAACACAAGTTTGACATGTTATATGTATAAATTAAACAGATCTTACTAACCTCAGTATGCCGAAGAACCTCCGCGACCTGTGTAGAGAAGTAACGTTCCAGAAGAGCCTCAACCAACTGGTCTTCTTTGCTATTCTCTATCCACAACAGGAGTGAGTGTGGGCTCACACGTACAGCTCTTCCACCGGTGACTCTCCTTCCAACCAATAGAGAGAACCCAAAGCTAGTGTTCGTGATTTGTGAACAAAAGCTCTCAGGGAGTTTTCAGATGCTCACTAGAAGAGTATCACTCTTAATCTCTCAAATTGATCTGAGTAAATCATTAGACTCACTCCCTTTTTATACCTATTGGTCCTTGGGGTCAGTCCATATCAGATTAGGTCTCAAAAATTGAAACAGAATCAAGTTCGGATCAATATCTGATAAGATACGCGTGAAAAATGCGTAATCTTAACTGTCGCGGTCGGCATGCCGAACTGTGAGATAGGCAGGCCGAACTGGCCAGTTCGGCAGGCCGAACTGGCCAGTTCGGCAGGCCGAACACGTCATCCGGCATGCCGAACTGCCGAGAAAAAATCTCCGCGAATCTTTTATTTCCACCCGAGATTCTAAAGGATAAAGTCTCAGTTTTGATTCAAATAGCCCAATAGAAAAGATATCTGATCAAAACAAACTTTATCAAGATAATCTCTAAGAAAATAAATCAATTCACAATAATTCTACAAGTTTATCTTGTTCTAATTGTCCAAAATTAAAACAATCGATAAACAGACAAGAATTATCCGAACGCCATAATTCAACAAGTTCATCTTGAACTAATTTCTTACATAATTAATTCAACCGATAAACAGACATGAATTATTTGATTCTTATAAATTTTAAACCAATCTGATAAATCCGACATAAGTCACAAATTATTGGAAAAGCACGCCGTGTCGTTATAGGATTTTGTGAGCTACAAAGGGGACCAAAATGGACCTATAAAGTTCAAGCTCATGATAATTATGAAACCCAATATCCCAGATATACATTTCACAATTATCAACTCCAACGCTACTCCACTAAAAGCTTGGAGCTGCACTCTCGAACTTTATAGAATTATGAAGCTCGTGTAGTTAAGTCTCCATGACATATCATAGTGTATCGCATCCCCATATGATCATCCATAATCGGCTTAAGGACAAGTTCTGTCTTACCTTCCCGATTATTTTTATCTTACGTTCCATTGTCTCACCATTAGAAAACTTACCATCCAAAGATAGTATACCATTCGGTTACACCTATGTATCCAAATGGTTGAGCGCTCCAGTTTTCCAATTACAGGACAACGCATATAAGAGGATATCATTACTCCTAAAGAGGAGCTATGGATTCCATATCTATGAATAACAAGTCTACGCTACCAAGAGTCATGCCTCCAACGTACCGGCATGCATGCCACTATAGAGATGTGGGAGTCACCCATTGGTACATCAAAAGACACAAGTCGAGACAACGGGCCCATTATTCATCTCAGGATTAAGATACAATACAAATGATTGTCTAAAGTGAATCGATTTGCCAAGACAGAATTATTAATCCAAATCAATTCACTTTATGTCCCGATCCAACACATCGTCACCTATGACAATGCGCCAATGTTTCTATTCACGGAGTCCAACTCCGATGGTCAAGACAAACCATCTCCCAAAAGGGATATAGACAACATAACAATCTTTACATGAATAAAGCGCCCAACTTTATTCCCTCGATTGCGGATCATATATTTTAGACCATCACCTTAAGAGTCGTGTCTACCGCATAATCATCCCATCATATGCCCAACTCTTAAGGTTTAGACTGACAGTCTCAGACTACTGTTTGCTTATCATACATTCAACAAATATGAACGTAAAGAGGACAATATCTGGTATATATAAACGAATAAATTCTTTATTGATAAAAATGTCTCCAAAAACGTATTACATTTTTACTCCTTAGAGCATACATGTCTAACAGTCCAAGACAAAGAGTCCAACCAGGCTACAACCGAGACCCAAGGTCTAGGATGAAAAGTTTGACTAGGTCTGAGAAGGTTACGGCCAACCCGAGGGGCCAGGTCCAAGCTACAGCTAACCAGGTCCAAGCTACAGCTGACCCGGTCCAAGACGAAGAGTCCAACCAGGCAACGACCGAGGCTCATGGTCCAGGACAAAGAGTCTGACCAGGTCCGAGAAGGTTATAGCCCACCAAAGAGGCTAGGTCCAGGCTACGGTTGACCAGGTCCAAGACGAAGAGTCCAACAAGGCTACGACTGAGACCTATGGCCTAGGACAAAGAGTTTGACCAGGTCCGAGAAGGTTACGGCCAACCAGAGAAGGCTAGGTCCAGGCTACGATCGACTAGGTCTAGGACAAAGTGTCCAACCAGGCTACGACCGAGACCGAAGGTTTAGGATGAAGAGTCCGACCTGGTCCGAGAAGGTTACGACCAACCAGAGAGGCCAGGTCTAAGCTACAGCCAACCATGTCCAAGACGAAGAGTCCAACCAGGCTACGACCGAGGCTCAAGGTCTAGGACAAAGAGTCTGACTAGGTCTGAGATGGTTACAGCCCACCAGAGAGGCCAGGTCCAAGCTACGGTCAACCAAGTCCAAGACGAAGAGTCCAACAAGGCTACGACTAAGACCTATGGCCTAGGGCAAAGAGTTCGACCAGGTTTGAGAAGGTTACGGCCAACCAGAGAAGGCCAGGTCTAGGCTATGGCCGACCAGGTCTAGGACAAAGAGTCCAACTAGGCTACGACCGAGACCGAAGGTTTTGGACGAAGAGTCCGACCAGGTCTGAGAAGGTTTCGGCTGACCAGAGAGGCCAGGTCCAAGCTACAGCTAACCTAGTACAAGACGAAGAGTGCAACCAGGCTACGACCGAGGCCCAAGGTCTAGGACTAAGAGTCCGACCAGGTCTGAGAAGGTTACGGCCGACCAGAGAGGCCAGGTCTATGCTACGGCTGACCTGGTCCAAGACAAAGAGTCCAACCAGGCTACGACCGAGACCCAAGGTCCAGGACAAAGAGTTAGACTAGGTCCGGGATGGTTACGGCTGACCAGAGAGGCTAGGTCCAGGCTACGACCGATCAGGTCCAGGACGAAGAGTCTAACCAGGCTACGACCAAGACCAATGGTCTACGCGTCCAGGGCATTGGTTTCTACTTATTTTCCTTAGATTTTTAGGCTTCCTCTTAACAAGCCGGTTAGGGACCTGTGCTTTTCGTGTTTGAGCATTGAACGCCATGTAACAATTATGTACAAGTCCCGATGAATGCAATCACACAAACACAATCGAGAAATCAGCCTTCGATGTGCACAAACCATCACTTGGTTAACATATCCATCTGGAATCAAACACCCAACGATTTGGAAGTGTTAAGTTAACTGTGATGACACTCTTGGGACTTATGGTCGGCCGGGTGAGCAGTTAATGCCACGTAACAAGCATGGTTTGATCGCTTTGTAAACCATCACCAACGTATTGTTGTCTACAATAACGGCCTGCTCGCGCCTTCAACTTGTGGGGCGCCTCATCCATGGCAAAAAAAAGAGGCCAACACTTGGAAGACTATAAAACTTTATATTTTATTTTGTCCTGGGAGGATACTTGGTAATGTTTATTTCCCAAAACTCACAAACACTTGACAAATTTTTCGTCATGCACTGGGTCTCTATTACCACACCTTGGACCCCGGTGGGACTGTCTCTACAACTCGGGCAACTTATCTTTCACACCTTGTGGGGTTATGCCCTCGATCCACATGGGGCGCACCGTGGCCAATGTTCGTAAACTTTGCTCCCCAATGGGTTACAGCACTTAGAAATTTGTTTGTTCAAGTCTTGGCCCATGTGGGGTGCCTAAGCCTCTGTGGCTATACGAGGAGAAAAAGATAGAATTGGGGGAGGGACGAATCGAAGCAACACAGGGCTGAATCTCAGTGGATCATGGCAGCAAGGCCACTCTGCCACTCACAATACCCCGTCGCATATTTAAGTCATCTGCAAAGGATTCTACCCGTCGCTCGGAAGGAATTGTACTTTAAGGCGGCCCACGTGGCTCGTTTGCCACGAGGGCTTCACCAACAACACGTGCCTTTGGGGGCCGAGGCCCCTACTGTAGGTCGACAAATGGGCAATGGGCGCATGCATCGCTTCTAGCCTGGATTCTAACTTAGAGGCATTCAGTCATAATCCAGCGCATGGTAGCTTCGCGCCACTAGCTTTTCAACCAAGCGCGATGACCAATTGTGCGAATCAACGGTTCCTCTCATACTAGGTTGAATTACTATTG